>OY755253.1:9837989-10165161 GCA_963576725.1 Azorinus chamasolen | reverse complement strand
CAAGCCACAGCTACATATTTATAGAGGACCATTAGATCATGTTAGTCACACCAAATATCAATGGTCTAGGCCTTACAGTTTGAGTAGATTTTTAAAGATTTTCCAATGAAAAACTGATAAGCCCTTGGGCGGGGCCATTTTTGGCCAGGGGGTTATAATTTGAACAATATTTGTAGAGGACCATAAGATCATGCTACATACCAAATATCAAAGGTCTGGGCCTTACAATTTCAGAAGAAGATTTTTAAAGATTTTCCTATGAAAAACTGACAAGCCCTTGGGCGGGGCCATTTTTGGCCCAGGGGTAATAATTTGAACAATATATGTAGAGGACCATAAGATAATGCTTCATACCAAATATCAAAGGTCTAGGCCTTACAGTTTCAGAAGAAGATTTTTAAAGATTTTCCTATGAAAAACTGATAAGCCCTTGGGCGGGGCCATTTTTGGCCCTGGGGTCAAAATTTGAACAGTAATTGAAGAGGACCATAAGATCGTGCTACATACCAAATATCAAAGGTCTAGGCCTTACAGTTTCAGAGAAGAAGATTTTTTAAAGATTTTCCTATGAAAAACTGATAAGCCCTTGGGCGGGGCCATTTTTGGCCCTGGGGTCAAAATTTGAACAGTAATTGAAGAGGACCATAAGATCATGCTACATACCAAATATCAAAGGTCTAGGCCTTACAGTTTCAGAGAAGAAGATTTTTAAAGATTTTCCTATGAAAATTCCTTATTACCATATATGGAAAAAATGACAACGCCCTCTGGCGGCCATGTTTTTTGCCGGATCAAAATTCTTTTAACAACTTTTGAAGTCTATCAACTGAGAAACATTTTGGTGAAAACCATATTCAAATCGGACAAGTCATTCTGGAGAAGAAGATTTTTCTAGATATTGTGTACGGTTGCCATGGCAACAAGACCGATGGCCCCACCCACTATCTTTTAACAACTTTTGAAGCACCCACCAAACAGTATGTATCTGACCAAGTTTGGTTACAATTGGGCAGTCGGTTTCAGAGAAGAAGTCGTTTGAAATTGTTGACGGACAGACAGACGGACGACGGACACAGGGGTATCACAAAAGCTCACCTTGAGCACTTTGTGCTCTGGTGAGCTAAAAATAGACTACATTGATAGCGAAATTCAATTAGGGCTATTTCAGGAAAATCCAAAAGACATTGACAAGATTTTTTTTTAATAAAACACAGAGTCCTAGCAGTAGCACAGGTACATGTAGTGAATCCGAGGTCAGCAAATCACTGTCAAGCACTTTCAATTCTCCACAAGGTACCAATAAACTCAGCAATTCATGACTATCGAATTGTTGATGTTCATGAACAAATTTTTTAAGGCCCTGCCCACCTCCACTCCACAAAATAAAGATGACCATCAGCAACTTTGCAGAGTACTTGTCTGTATATATGTGCAGTCGGATTTAGGTTATAGACAGAGCTACAGATAAGGGTGCATACCAAAATACTAAAATCGTCATTTCTCCACCAAACCCTATCCTGTGACCAATCTTTAGAATCTTCTCTGAGACGATTCTAAAGAGTGGTCACAGTATAGGGTTTGGTGGAGAAATAAAGAACCATCTATTCTAATTAATATTCAGTATAACAACATCATTTCTACCATGAATATTTATTGTGTAAAGTGTAACTGAACAGCAGTCAACTTACAGTTCAGCTTATCTACAGCGTCTTCATCTTCAAACTCGATGAAGCCAAAGCCTTTCAGTGTGTTGTCCTTCTCTTTGGGGAAGTTGACATCGACAACACTGCCGAATTCACCGAAATGATCCTTGACATCAGCTAACAACTTCTCCTCCTCCTCTTCCTTCGCAAAACCTTTGAAATACAGTTTCTTCGTCGACCAGTATGTACACTAAAACAGTATAAAGACAAATTCTCTACAATAACCATTAAAACATACTTCTGTGTTCAAATGCTATTAACAACAAGAGCCGTGTGTGGCGCCAACGCTTGTCGGATTTGAGCTTGTCCAGCTAAATTAAAACAAGAGGGCCATGATGGCCATTAATCGCTTACCTGCTTATAACAGATTTATGTAATACTATACAATGAAATCATGTAATATGGAACTGGGCCATTTTTTTGCTAAGGTGTCATTAATTTGAACAGTCTTGGAAAAGAACCATTAATGGATGCCGATGCTACAAAGCAAATATCAAAGGTCTAAGCCTTACAGTTTCAGAGATTTTTAAAGATTTTCCAATGAAAAAGAGGGCCATTGGCATACTATATCGCTCATATTCTAGAGATCTACTAACCTATTTTAAATTTAGTTTCATGTTGATACCTCTTATATTTTTCGTGTAATGGGCTACATTAAAGTCTTTGCATGCAACCGCCAACAACCCAGTGATCACAATAGCTGACTTTTCTTCAAAACAAGACAAAAATCAAAGTGATCACAATAGCTGACTTTTCTTCAAAACAAGACAAAAATCAGTCTAATAATTTGTATTCATTATGCCAATGTTTCTTAAATACAATGGCTGAGAAGTTTAAGGCAGGTGATAAAAGTTCTGCATTACTTTCACTCTGCATTAAAGCGAATCTACACACACATACAGGGTTTTCCCTTGACCCCTTCAAAAAGACCAATTTGAGGGTCCTCTTGACCCCCTCTCTATAAAGTAAAGAACAGACACTCTTAATTTTGAGGGTCATTTGTAAAATCTAAAAAATCTAAAAAAAGGGGGTCAGGGTAAACTCTAACATATTTCCAGGGGTGTAAAATTCCACTCGCCAATGCGAGTAGGTTTTGGAGTCGGTCAAGTGCTTTAAAACATATGCTCGCCCTAAAGGGCGAGTGGATTTTTGGATCTGACATTTTCCCAATTGATAACCTTGATTAAAATACCTTAAATTGCAAATTAAACCGCCCGAAAAGTCTTTGCAAATGTCAGATTGATGACAGAATTTCCACTCTGTCTCACACTTAACCCTTTCCCTGTTCTACACGCGTTAGCCCGCGTGTATCTATTACCCGTTCAAGCCGCCTTATCCTGTGTGTATCAATTCCCCGATATACCCGCCTTATCCCGTGGTTATCCATTACCCGTTTTACCCGCATTTTCACGCGTCTCGATTTTAAATGCATATTAAATACATTTTCATTTGAAAAAACACGTCAAAGTTTATGCAAACATAAACAACAACCACTTTACCGAAAGTTGACAAGAAAAAACCATTATGTTGCTGTATAAATTATCGGTGTTTTTGGCGATCAAATACAATGAGGGTTCTAAGTTTTACTACTGTGCATTTCATATGGACTTACTGAGTTGCCAGGAGTATGTTTCCATTTCCATACAGCCTATTTAAATGTCTTTCGCAATGATTTGATGCGTATAAATGCCTCATTATTTAATTCGGCAGCCATTTGCAAAAAATTGCAAACATTGAGCAGGAAGTACGTCATAAAACATCATTAGGAAACCCCAGACTCAGAGCTGGGGTCGGAGGTTATATGCTAATATAGAAAAGGGTGTGTACTCTTTGACCAATCAAATGAAATTTAAAGCCCTAATAAATCACGCGACATCACATGTGACCTTTCATTCTCAGAAGACACTGACCCTTTCATTTTCTGAAAACAGTGGCAGCCATATTTATTGTTTTACACAGCAGGTTTTAATCCGATTAGGGGTTTTACTGGCCCAGAGGGCAGAGGCAATTAACATTTCTCCCTTACGCAAGTCACATCCTGTCAACAAGCTTGTAAATCTATGAAAAATATTTGTTTGAATTTTGCCGAGTTTTATTCGACACAATTTCCACAATTAATTGATCTGGAGGTGATACACATTTGTTTGTAAATTGAATACAAAATTACTCATTTAAAACCGAAAAGTATTTAACATGATTTAGATCTAAGCAATTATTTAAAACTAGCTATTATTTAGAGCAGTTTATAATGAACCTGATCGAAGTTCTTTTGAGTTTTGAGATCGAGTTGCACACTAAATGTGTGTGATCGGCAACAACCAACAATGATGCAACTGATGATTTATTGTCGAATAAGTTAGTATATGGAAACAGACCCATGCATAATGATGGCATTTTGGTGAGTTGGATGATTTGACTATACAGATACTTTTTCTTTACTGCAGGCCCAGATCAAAGCCTGGCAGTGAAGACCACACAAACAGTGCCTAACCAAACTTGATCAACAATGTATATTCATTATTCAGATAAAAACAACACTTACTTACGTAGCAGGGGTGAGAATGGCCGTTGGTGAAAAAAGAGGAAAATTGGCAGGGGTCAAGGGGGCCGCCTAGGCCCCTTGCGGGACATTGGCAGCGCCCATGTGGGGGGTCCAGGGGGGCGAAGCCCCCCGAAGCAAAATGAAAAATAGCTTTCCTGAGCACTTCAGGAGCCTTCTCCAGCATTTTCACTTGGGTCTGTCATTCATGTGTTTTTATATATATTATATTATACTTGAGTTGCATGTCATACACAATGAGCTGCGTTTCAAACAAAGCAGTTGTAGAACATGTCCATACAATTTACATTCAGTTTATTATTGGATCCACTTAAAATTGCCAGATTAATTTCTTGTCAAACACAAGCAATTAAAACTCACACGTTTTAAAAACGAAATCAAATGGAACTCTGTGATCACAGATAAAGATACAAAATTTGATTTAAAGTTGGCATGGTATTGTAACAGTTAACTTTCTAGACAAAATTCACCAAAGTTCACATTACAGTCACAATTTCTAGTCAAAGTTCACATTCAAACTCTGATTCTGATTACTTTTTTATGTCAATAAACCATCTTCTAATTCATTAAACTGGTTTATTAAAAACAAAATATAACTTTTCTGAATCGATACATCTTGACCAGTTCCTTTAACATTACCCATGAATAGCTATTGACAGACAACTTTCTGGTGAATACTTGACATTACAGGTTTTTACCTGTGACTGGAAATCCGCTGTTTCAATAACTGGACATGTTTAATGCTTTCAGAAGGTTCTTATATGCTACGCAGTCGCGTTTTCCGTAATTCATTTGTTTGGAACAAAGTTTACACAAGGTTCCCTCGTCCGAAGTTTACTTTCAGTTTCACGAAATCGTCGCCAATTATCACTTTTCTTGTTTCTTTACCAAATGTCAGCGTAATTTCTTTCTCTAGCCATCTTGGGTAGAACTTGTTTTCCACATTGTTATTGTAATCTCTGCCTATGCTTCTCATTTTTGTCTTAAATTCAGATTAATTGACAGTACAGATACAGAATTTCATATCATGGACGCCATCTTGGAAATGTTGAACGAACACTGCATAATACAAGCGTTTTGATTGGCTGTACCGAAATCTCGCTGTTAACGTGATATAAACGTTGTTAACGCGGATATACTTGGAATAGTGAAAGAATATATCGGTAAATAATGATTTCCTGAATTATTTGCCTTAAACCCCCCCCCCCCCCCCTACAAATTTCTCATCGGATTTACATCGATCTCAAAAACGGCCCCGAGTGAAACGAAATCCGCGGATCCGCGGAAAATTCTCACCCCTGGTGTAGACCCTCTAAAAAATAAGATAAACAATGTAGACCCTGAAACAAAACCTGACCGTGTACCCTGATTGTATATATATAACCTGTCTGATCAAGGTCTGGCATTACAGTGTAGATCCTGATAACCAATGTAGACCTTAACAAATCAAATTTACAATGCACAACCTGATAAAACCATGATAGTATAGACCTTGATCAGTAGTCAGACAGTGTAGACCCTGATCAGTACTGTCAGATAGTGTAGACCCTGATCAGTTCTGTCAGATGGTGTAGACCCTGATCAGTACTATCAGATAGTGTAGACCCTGATTACTTCTGTAAGATAACTGTAGACCCTGATAACTACTATCAGATAGTGTAGACCCTGATCAATACGGTCAGATAGTGTAGACCCTGATCAGTACTGTCAGATAGTGTAGATCCTGATCAGTACTGTCAGATAGTGTAGACCCTGATCAGTACAGCTATAGATTGTGTAGACCATAATCAAAACCTGATATTCTGTTTGTTTTATATCCCCACAATATATATAAGTTATTTGTACAGTGGTTTGGATTTAATTTCTAATTTATTTCTTTACACCTCCTGTATTTTTACTCTTATTTACCTTACCTATGTGAAAATTACATCATCGGAAAGAAAATTTAATTTCTTACAAACTTTATTCTGAAACCTAAAAGCTTAAGTTAAGTTGAAATGCTATTAGAGTGTCTTATAAAAGACAGGTGTCAGATCAGCACTAAACCTCCAGTTACCTGTATGAAGATAGTGTAGCCACTGTGACCTATACAGTATTGATTATTGGTTATCAGATGTACTGACCATGTATGTATATGGATGGGGTAAATGTACATATCTGAAACAGGGAAAGGGTTAATAATACCTACAATGAATTTAGAGGCATTCCGATTTAAGCGCACCTGTTACCTAGCGAGACATATTCGGCCCAAGTAGAAATGTTTCGCCCAAAGGAATTTTATATGTGTTAAATATTTCAAGTGGTCGTTCAAATACTCAATGGTGTTATGAAATTAAAATATACATAACAGCGTTATATCGTTTTTCAGTACTATAGTCCGTTAAACTGTGAAAAATTCTTGATTTAAACCTTCGACGCTTTCGTACCAAATTAAAATGAGTAAAAATTTTAGAGGCCAAAAAAAACCGGAAGCACCGCAAGATTTACCCACAATATGTCAAAATGTCTAAACAAACAAGCTTTCATTTGTTCTCCTGTGGGAAAGCATGGGTTGGAGATGATGAAAATGAAAAAGAAAGAGAAAAGACAGAAAGAACCATAGAAATACAGTGCTCCCTCCATTAATGTCACCTCCCAACAACGGTTCCCTCCCCATAGCGACAATGTGTATTCCCCCCGGAGGATTTTCAAGTAAAACTCCCTCCCGCGAACTATACCTCTCTACAACGGCAAACGACATGTATATTTGTAGCCGGACGGTAACATTTACCCCCCTTCAACGGTACTTCAGCTGAACGTAAGTTTCTGACCACTGAACAAAAGCAACCAAGCATGTGAAAGATGATTATATACTGAATTTCAATTGAGAAACACGTTATCTATATTTATAAAGTACAAGAAATTTTGTCGGTTAAATTCGTTTATTTCTCTCTTGTTCCAACGATAACCATAGGCGCGTTCGATTGGTCACTTCTAGAAAAAGATTGTGTGGCAGAAATGGATTTCAACCGAGTTCGGTCATAAACTGACCTTAGAAACTAAAAATTCTTCACGGCAACAGTACTCTTGTCAAATTTGAACATAAATGCGTAATGATTTTTATTCCGTTTTCCTCTAGTTTTCTCAGAAGGAAACGGTGAATAAAATAGAACATGTTCTTCCGAACAATTCTACTCCTGGTGAACCTAATCGCACACGTTCATTTTTCAACTTGCGGATTGCGATTCGTGGACGTAGGGAAACATTTTGTTATGCATTCTAAACAGGTCTGTCTGTCTGTTAATCTGTCTATCTATCTACCTATTTATTAAATCATCAACGCATTCATCCATCTGTCAAAATACGTCTGTGTAGTGTTCCCTCCCAACAACACCCTCCTCACAGCGGCACTTTTATGTGTTTCCGTAAAGTGTCGTTGTTCGGAGGGAGCACTGTAGTATGATAAAGTACGAGATCAAGAAAAATGGTTCAATGAGTTTGAATGGGCTAAAGGGAGTATGGTGGTTTCGTCAAACTACCGGTTGGTCAAACTGAACTTTATGAAAAAAAATCGTTTCGTCAAACTGGCAGTTGTATAGTATTATAGGCTAGCGTAGTGTGTATTAATTACAGTAATTAGGTTCATACCTGAAAGCAATTGATGTGTTTATGCCACGTTTTGATGACTGTTTGATTGAAAATAGTTTGGAATCCAACCATTTGCTGAACATTTCACCGATTTAATAGATCATACAAAGTTACACTGATCCTGCATGACTTAGTGATTTGAAGTTTAAACAGGCTTATTTTTTGCAATAAAAATATATACTTTCATATTTTATCTCCTTTCATAATTAACTTCATATGATATAGATCACACCGGTTTTTAAAGAAAAATCAAGGGCGAGTGAAAGTTGCATAAGGGTGAGTGGATTTCAGTGGTCACTAGTCCTGCAGGGCGAGTAGCTTTTGAATTTTTTTTACACCCCTGATTTCTGACAAGATCTAATTGTAATGGGTCCGTTACAGGATGTCCCCTAAACAAAATAGACAATTATAAAAGAGCAAAATCAGAATCAAATTTCAACCTACCACCATCAGGTTAACATGACAGCCAACTCTTTTTAAACACCTGCCGAAAGTTCAGGGTACCCAAATACACCTACATACCAATTTTCAGCAAAATTTAACAATATCTAAATTGTGACAAACTAGATGCCACCATTCCGTTGCAATGGCAAACAACTATTTCAGGTTTAACCTTTTCCCTGTTCTCAGTTTCTTACAAATTTCAATAGGCTACTCAATATTCATGGCCAAAATAGTTATAATGAGAGATAGAAGGTGAAACAATGTAGCCATTAATGATTTTAGAAAACAAAGAGACGTATCTATCAAATTGTATTAGCAAACAGAGCAGACCCTGATCAGACGGCTCCTATAGGAGCTGTCTGATCTGGGTCTACTCTGTTTGCAAGTGTGTGAAAACTAGGGGTGTCACAATATCTGTAAATCATATCGCGATATATTGCAATATATTTTATTTTATCGCGATATATATTGCGATATATTGCCTTTTCAAGTTCCTATGCTTATATAACAATTTGTATAAGAAAAGGTTCTTAAATCATCTCTAAAACATTTTCCCTTTAGGTGGGAATGGAGTACACTAACAAAAATCAACTTTCCATGTAGATTTGTAATCTAGTAATGAAAGAATGTCAAGTGTTAAATTCTTAATTTCTCCTTCAAAAGAATCAAAATCCTATATTTTCATTTTTTGTTAGGTTCAATGAGAAAAATCTAATAAATGAGAGTTTTTGTAGAGAAACATTCACTCTTATCTAGAATATTGCTGATTATAATGATACATTTATTATCATTAAATATACTATAACTGTATCCCTATAATCTGTATCTGAATAAAGGTTAACCCGTTTCATCTTCAAAGGATGATGATTTGTCATGTCCGAACGGAGATTCGAAGTCCCACCCTTAGTTTTTACCATTTCGTCACAGTGCTTGCAAATGGCCACATTTGCTAATGGCTGTTGGGAATTATTCTCAACTTTAATTGAAAAGTGATCCTAAATACATATTTGCCTTTTTGCTCTGAATAAATTTGAACTTCGCGTCGTCTGTCATTACTAAGGCACCCGGTGTCAACGTACACTATGTATGTCAACACCGGTTGGGATCGGTATAATAATCTGACTAGATCGAATTTGGATAACGTTATCCCTGAAAACGGAAGAAACAGGCTAAGCTATAGTTTATCAAATACATTTTGACAGTGTTACATATTTCCATTTAAATTAGTGTACATTAAATGCACTAACATATACATGTATATATATTTTAAACTCAATGCAACACTCGTCATTCCCGATTGATTTTCATAAAAGGGGAAGAAGTTTATACTAGACCACTGAAAATATCCAAGACCCATAACGCTGTTGACTCGGCCATTGATGTGTAATATGTAAAATTATGTTTAATCAACATTCCAAGGCGTTTTCACGTTAAGAGTTAGACAGTAAATCAACCAAGAAACACGACCAGTGCTTGAATACCGTCAAATACCGGTATGTAATTTCAATATCGCGATATTTTATTGCAGAGTTAAATATTGCAATATATCAGTATACCGGTTTATCGCAACACCCCTAGTGAAAACACGTCTATATGAGGGAAAGGGTCAAAAATAGAGGTACAGCTTCAGGACAGGGTCTCCATTGAATATTATCCCAATAAAGAAAAAAATATTGACTGGAAGCTGCAATTAAGGCAGTCATAAGACTTACCGATTTTGGCGTTGCACGCTTTGTTTCAATCTTCTTGCCATCAAGTGAATGGGGGCGATTCTTCTGTATTTCGTCTAGACTCTTTGGGTTTTTAAATGTTATGAAGGCAAACCCTTTAGATCTGAAACAATAAGTCGGAATCATGATCATTCATCATAAACAAAAACCTCAACAAATAATGCCTAATGCCTTCCTATTCTTACAACCCGGCGTTTTGTAAATTCTAACAAGAGTGCCAGTGGACACAATATACGCCCGTCGGGGTCTTGTTCAACATTAACTGGGGTTAACGTATTTGCTGAACTCAAATTCTAAGCCCAATTTTGTGACCAAGTTTCAAGGTTGTAAATAGGCATACTTTAACACAAAACCTTAAAAAATTCTAAATTGAAAAGTGCCATAATTGTGTCTAAATGCTTGACAGAGTTGCATTGTATTTACTCTTGCCTACAGATGAAGCTTCTGATGGTGAACAAATGTTTCAAGTTTAAAAGCTTTATCTGAAAGGGTTATGTTAATAAGTGGACTTTAACCAAAACCTTAACCAAAAATTCCAAGCTAAAAAGCGTCATAATCATGTCAAAATGTTAGACAGAGTTATGTACTCTTGCCTACAGGTGAAGCTTGTGATGGTGAACAAGTGCTCCAAGTTTAAAAGCTTTATCTCAAAGGGTTATGTAAATAAGTGGACTTTAACCAAAACCGTAACAAAAAATTCTAATTTAAAAAGGGTATAATTCGGTCAAAATGCTTGACAGAGTTATTTTCTCTTGCCTACTGGTGAAGGTTGTGACGGTGAACAAGTGTTCCAAGTTTAAAACCTTTATCTCAAAGGGTTATGTAAATAAATGGACTTTAACAAAGCCTTAACCAAAAATTCTAAGTTAAAAAGGGGCATAATTTGGTCAAAATGCTTGACAGAGTTATTTACTCTTGCCTACAGGTAAACAAGTGTTCCAAGTTTCAAAGCTTTATCTCAAAGTGTTATGTAAATAAATGGACTTTAACAAAGCCTTAACCAAAAATTCTAAGTTAAAAAGGGGCATAATTCAGTCAAAATGTTAGACAGAGTTATTTACTCTTGCCTACAGGTGAAGGTTGTGACGGTGAACAAGTGTTCCAAGTTTAAAACCTTTATCTCAAAGGGTTATGTAAATAAATGGACTTTAACAAAGCCTTAACCAAAAATTCTAAGTTAAAAAGGGGCATAATTCGGTCAAAATGCTTGACAGAGTTATTTACTCTTGCCTACAGGAGAAGGTTGTGACGGTGAACAAGTGTTCCAAATTTCAAAGCTTTATCTCAAAGTGTTATGTAAATAAATGGACTTTAACAAAGCATTAACCAAAAATTCTAAGTTAAAAAGGGGCATAATTCAGTCAAAATGCTTGACAGAGTTATTTACTCTTGCCTACAGGTGAAGGTTGTGACGGTGAACAAGTGTTCCAAGTTTCAAAGCTTTATCTCAAAGTGTTATGTAGATAAGTGGACTTGTTCCACATAAATTGAGGTTAACATTTTTGCTTAACGCAAATGCTAAACGCAAATTCTAAGTCCAATTAAGCGACCGTGACCTTGGATAAACGAGCTGAGACTTGGCAGGCTACTGTAGCATGTCTAGATAAACATTATGATTAAATTTGGGAAGGATCCACCAAACGGAACTTGAGTTAGAGATGTTACAGACAGACAGACCGGTTAAATTTTTTGCTAAACGAAAATTCTAAGTCCAATTGTGTGACCTTGACCTTGGATAAACAAACCGGGACTTGGCAGGCAACTGTAGAATGTCTAGATAAACATTGTGTTAAAATTTGAGAAGGATCCACCAAGCGGAACTTGAGTTAGAGATGTTACAGACAACCAGACGGCGCTATTCCATAATACGTCCCGTTTTTTCAAACGGGCGTATAAAAAGTGGCCACAAGAAAATGACCAGTTTAGTATTTGAATATAACATGCCTAATGCAGGGTTTTCATTTTCAGTTGATTGCAAATTGAATCCATCGACTGAAAGGCGTAAAAAAAAAAGGTTTGTTTCTGGTTACCCGACCGACCGTCCATTTTACCCCCAGACTCACTTTTTAGGTTTCGGACTACTTTCCGAAACCTAATAGTAATGCATCCCCAGGGCATGCCTCAAGCAAATTTATAAAGAAATTCATATCCCATAATGTGCAATCAGACCACTGTTATACTACGAAATATCAATTTATGCTTAGAATGCATACGTTCATTAACCCAAATGCAGACATTTTGAATGGTTTAACGTTGACAGAATGTTTATCACGTAGCGCCGATTATGCGATTTAGTTATCTACGGGTGTATTTCACCCGTATTTCTACGTTCATTTTGCCAAAAATGTGATTTTGATAACACCCCTTGACAAAAATAGTTCCAAGTGCAATGCATTTGATAAACGATATCGATAATTCTTTATTTGGTATTTGTGTCAATTATTAAAATGCGGATGCAACTGTTGCAATTACCAATAATTTTGCTGTGTAAAATGCTACGTTATATGATAAATTTGGTCGCGTACGAATATATACCACAGAGCGCCGGTAAAAATGAACCAGAAAGTAATCGACATCTAAAAGTCGGGCGTTCATTTGAAATCTTCAAGCATTTTTTGAATTTGTCGGATTGGTACAGACAACGTTACGGAGAAAACAGTAATGAATAATGGTCGGAACGTCGTCAATCTCTACATATTACACACGAACTATGGGAATGAAGATAACGACTGGAAATTGCAGGATACAGTATAAACACCCGATATGACGGGTATGACTCATATCCGCGGATATGAATTTCGCAGCCTAAAATCGGCCACAATTTAAGCATTATTTTTCTTATTAGAAAAACCTTTCATCGAGCTTATTGGCTTATATTGTCCATATTTATTATTTGAAATACGTAAATTTAATATTCATTGCATAATAAGTAGTAACAGCCTGGAAAATTCTACTCGTCCGCTCGCTATGACGAGTAAAATAAAAAAATAATAAATATAAAATAAATAAATTATTATTTAATTTACTGTAATTTAGTTTATAAATAAATAAAATTTAATAATTTAATTTATTTATTATTATTTTTATTAATAATAATAATTTATTATTATAATAAAAATAAATTAAAAAATAAATAAAATAAAATAATAAATAAATTTAATATAATTTAATTTATTTAATTTAATTTACTGTAGTTATAGTTGAAGTTGAAGAAAGCTAAAAAAAAATCATAATATTCGGCACCGACCCTTCTGCACGAAGGAGCACGGACCGTAGTGAAACGTTCCGGAGATATATGGATAACCTTGAGCCTCAAAAGCAATCTGTATTCTGAATGCATCAGAAGTATTTATATTGAGTTTAGAAGATCATAATTATATTTTTACATAATGTGTGACAAGCATCGTAAACATTGATCATAGACTTTTCTGTTCTATAAGACCCATGTTTATAATGTGTGTAATGTGTTAGGAGACTTGGTACCAGGTTGTAAGCATTTAAGGATAATTACTCCAATTATAGAGAGTTAGTACATGTAGTTATAAAAAAGATAAAGTGGACTTATTTTATTGTATGTGTTACATAATGTTAATTATAACATAAGTGTTTGCTCCGTTTCTTATTCTTATTATTCTTTCTTCCGATTCTGATTCTTCCAATTGTTCTTCTTCCGTCATGAACTTGTCCAGAGCATTTCTCAGTAAGACTAAGTAATTGTCCGATCCTAATGAAACTTCATATGAATATTGCTTGATACATGCAGATGTACATCCCACTTTTTATTTTTTGAAAATCACCATAACTAAATGGTTGGCTATAATTGGTCGAAACTTAGATAGTGTTTGGCGAAGTTATATATCATTCGATTTTTTGCTGAAAATTGGTATCATGGGATATTTGAGTACTCCAAATCAATTGGTTTGTGTTTCGAAAGTACATATACAGTATTGGTTGATTTTGCTAAAAATTGGTATTTCGGTATATTTTGGCACTCGGGACTAATTTATAGGTCTTTTTAAAGAATTGGTTGCCATAGTAACTGAGTGGTGACTCTGATTGGTCGAAAATTTAGATATTTTCCGGCAAATTCTGATATTGTTCGATTTTGCCGAAAATTGGTATGTCGGGATATTTTGACACTCAGAATTGATTGGTATGTCTTTCGAAATGATTTGTTGGTATGGAAACTGAATGGTGAGATCTGATTGGTCAAAGGTTTAGATATTCAAATTTGCTGAAAATTGGCATTTAGGGGTATTTGGGTATCCCAAACTCAGTCAAGTTGTTTTGAATACTTGGTTGCCATGGTAATGGAGTAGTGTCCTCTGAATGGGTCACAATTTACATATTAGATTTTTCGGAAAATTTGGCCAGTAGGGATATATATGCAGTTGTTTTAAAAGTGCTGGTTGCCATGTAACCAAGTGATCACTAATGGACTGTTATTGGTTGAAATTTAGATATTATGCTCACCAATAACAGTTGTAAGTTTTGTTTAGGGGACATTCTGCAACATATTCTGTTACAATTAGATCTTGTCAACTGTATGATATTTAGATTCACATGGCATATATAATTTATCCAAACGTGGTTGTAGTGTATAGATGGATAGGTGATTGATGCACGCCAAATACTGTTACAATCCACCAGTTAGTAGCAGAAATATGACCCTTTGTTGCTTTCAGATAGCCATATAGGAAATATGACTGTTAGAAGTCATATCTTTGAACAGCTTGCTCAGATTTCATTTAAATTTGACGGGGTATTTACATGGATAGGTGCATGAGGCACAATATATGACGCCAACGTCGGCCAAATAATAATAGAGTAATGGCCCTTTACTAAATTCAAATATAAATTTAAGTAAACTTCGGGCAAATTGAACTATTGGAACTGCACTGTGTGCTACTGGTCATCAATTTATTTCTTTAAACAACATCTAAAACACTGACAGGATTTTCATAAAAGTTCACAGCAATTATGTTCAGATGACCGGTCAATTTTAACAAACAGTTCCATTAAACACCATTTTAGTTCAGGAAATAATGCTTTAGAGGTCATCTGACTATGTATCAATGGTACCAGTCCTTCCCTACCAAGCTTTTTCGTATTGTATAGTCGCAATCGACATATATATGGTCCGAAACCTTCAGTACTGTCAGTACTTTGATTTTTTATTGCATCCAGAAATTTCCGCGGTTCTGTCTCTTGTGATTATTACGAGTTTGGTGAAAGGCCGATCTTCGGGGACTTCCCAATTCGAAAAAGCCTCTTTTTATCCAACTTTTTGTGAAAGAATTTCAAAGAAAAAACCGATGGAGAAATTCCCATTATGTTGACATATCTCAACATTTCCAACGGTCAAACATTTTTTCGCCACAGTCAAAGAAAACGCTAAAAAGATACATCGGAGTTTGACACTAACCATAGACCGAGCGACATTTCTAGTATTGTGCAGGTCAGGTCCAGTTGTTAAATATTCAACTGGTCTGAATGGTCCAGTGCGAAATAATCGATTCTAGAAAAATTCCATTCATTTTGCAAGTTTTTCCACTCATTTTCATCTTCTGTCGCTCTAATATTGTTTTGTTTTTATCATTGTACTAAGTAGAGAAAGCTGCGAGCACCTTGCAACCACGTGACTTCCTTCATAACGTCGAGGTCGGGATCGTCTCAAATTAAGTTAGGGTATTGTGATAAAACACTGTCGTTGTCGAAAAATCGCTAGTTATTCTAATGCTTTTATTTCAGTTAAGGTTTTGTGTAAAAATATTTTTGTGGAAATTTATATTTTAAGGGAATATATTTACAGAAAAAATATTAGCCAAATGATTCTTAATGACACCACTTGAAACATTATGAAACGTTCCCTAAATGTATGTCGTTAAATAGATGTCGTAAATCTTGGTTTCCCACACTAACACCACTTTTCTGTTGTGTACACTCGCGACGATATATGCCAGTTTCAATTTGGGTTTACGGGCAGTGGAGATGACAAGAAAGAAAGGGAAATGTAAGGAGTCGTCGAAGAGAAAATATGAGGAAGAAAAAAGGCAATTCTGTCAGAAATTGAAAGAAGAGTTTACTTGGTTAAACTACGTACAGTCACGAAGTAAATACAGTATCTGTATTTACTTCGTGGTACAGTACATTCCTTGTAGAAAATACGATTTGGTAAATAGTGGAGTTTTACAGTGGGGTTCTAAATGCCAATAGGTCCATACCACAGATTAACCGTTACCTGATGAATGTTGATGATTATTCATATAAGACTAAGCCTACTATGAATATATATTCGTATTTAGGTATCAGTTCGATTTTTAGCATACTGCTGACCAAAAAAATAAAAAACAAGAGGGCCATGAGGCCCTGAAGCGCTCACCTGAGATACCCCAGGGACGGGGCCATCATTTGTACAACCTTGGTAGAGAACCACAAGGCAAAGCAGTATGCCATTAATTAAAGGTCTAAGCCTTATGGTTTCAGAGAAAAATGATATAGTTTTCCCATGAAAACTGATAAGCCAGGGCCAAGTTTCGCCCAGAGGTCATGGTCGTAAGTTGAACAATCTTGGCAGAGGACCACAAGCCGAAGCTACATGCCAAATATCAAAGGTCTAGGCCTTACAGTTTCAGAGAAGAAGATTTTTAAAGATTTTCCTATGAAAAACTGATAAGCCCTTGGGTGGGGCCAATTTTGGCCCGGGGGTCATAATTTGAACAACATTTGTAGAGGACAATTAGATCATGCTACATGCCAAATATCAAAGGTCTAGGCCTTACAGTTTCAGAGAAGAAGATTTTTAAAGATGTTCCTATGAAAAACTGATAAGCCCTTGGGCGGGGCCATTTTTGGCCCGGGGGTCATAATTTGAACAGTCTTTGTAGAGGACCACCGGATCATGCCACATGCCAAATATCAAAGGTCTAGGCCTTACAGTTTCAGAGAAGATGATTTTTAAAGATTTTCCAATGTAAAATTGATAAGCCCTTGGGCGGGGCCATTTTTGGCCCGGGGGTCATAATTTGAACACTCTCTGTAGAGTACCATTAGATCATGCTACATGCCAAATATCAAAGGTCTAGGCCTTACAGTTTCAGAGACGAAGATTTTTAAAGATTTTCCTATGAAAAACTGATAAGCCATTGGGCGGGGCCATTTTTGGCCCGGGGGTCATAATTTGAACAATCTTTGTAGAGAACCATAAGATCATGCTACATGCCAAATATCAAAGGTCTAGGCTTTACAGTTTCAGAGAAGAAGATTTTTAAAGATTTTCCCATGAAAAACTGATAAGCCCTTGGGCGGGGCCATTTTTGGCCCGGGGGTCATAATTTGAACAATTTCTGTAGAGGACCATTAGATCATGCTACATGCCAAATATCAAAGGTCTAGGCTTTACAGTTTCAGAGAAGAAGATTTTTAAAGATTTTCCTATGAAAAACTGATAAGCCCTTGGGCGGGGCCATTTTTGGCCCGGGGGTCATAATGTGAACAATGTTTCGTTCCCCCTAGCCACTGATGCTTCTGACAAAATTTGGTTAAAATCGGGTCAGTAGTTTCAGGGGAAATGTCGTTTGAAAATGGCCGGACGCCGGACAAATAGCGGTCACAATAGCTCATCCTGAGCCTTCGGCTCAGGTGAGCTAAAAAATAAAAAAAAGTTCCCGACCTACCGACCAAACTTTTTTTGGGGCATGTAACCAGAAACAACCCTTTTTTTTTTTTTTTAGGCCAAATCACTTTTGCTTCGGTTGTTCCTCCAGCAAACTCGAAAATTACATCTTAATGAAATCTAAAGAGTATGGCCCCCTTGATCCATGGTGCAATCTGCTATGTCAAGAAAATAATCGGTTAAGACTGAAAATGAAAACGCTGCTTATGAGTTGCTCCGATTCAGTGAAAAAATGGTAATGTGAGGAAAGTATTCCAAAAACTAAAATTTGGCAGAATAAATAAGCTTAAAACTGCCTCAACCCTTTCCTCCATAGGCTATTTTTAGACCCAACCTCTTTGGATTAATCTACTGAAAAGGAGCGTTAACTAGAGAAAAGGACAATTTTTGAATTTTGTAGTTTTGAAACCATTGTGATAGAGCATTTTCTATGGAGCAAATTATCTATTTATCACAATGGTTTCAAGATGTGATTACAGAGGCGTAGAAAGGCATAATTATGGAGGAAAGTAGACCCAGATCAGACAGCTTATGTAGGAGCCATCTACTCGGGGTCTGCCGTTTGCTTACCAATTGAACAGATCCAACTATGGTTTCTATCGGCATCAAAATTACGTATGCCATTATAAAATTAGGCCAATAACTACTCACTATGTGACAATTTCTTACATAAATATTCAAGAGGGCAAGTGTCTTGTCCTTTTTCTAGAACTTTGTAGAGAGAAAATAAAATCTCATATGGCTTATGTCAAAATGCTCTTTAAATCTGTAGTCGGGACGAATTAACACTCACACACAAGCACACACACACAAATGATCAACCTCAATGTCATCCAACCTCACTCGTGACAGTTTCAGAACAGACCCACTAGGGACATTACAACCTGTGAATGCAAACTAAAAGCATGCCTTTATCACTTACTTGTTTTGGTTGTTCTTTTCTCTCACGATATCACAACTTTCAATTGCTCCATAGCTTTGGAAATATTCTTTCAGGGTATCTTCAGTTGTTTTACTTGGGTCTAGTCCACCAACAAAGAGTTTGCGGAATTCTTCGGCATCTGGGTTGCCTACGAAGTCAGGCCACTGAAACAATGAAGTACAAGGGTATGGTTAAGAAATTTACTATATTTCTCTGCTAAAGCTAATCTTGCTTGCATCTCCTATTTCCATGGTGATTACTTTAAAAGTAGGACAAGGTTTGGCCAAGAATCTATTACCTGGGGCTCTGAGAGAAAATGGCTATCAAAACCCCATCCTAGCCATCCCTTTTAGCGTACAAGAATGTGTACAAAAAATTGGCACATTCCCAGAAATAGTTTAACACTGACAACATGATATGTTAATATTCTGCCAATTACTGCTTGTTTACATTATTTGCAACGGTGCTAAGCTATAGCACCAAGCAAGTGTACAAACGCTCCTGTCAGAACATCTTACAGTTTGTAAAAATCCTTACAGAATTATAGCCCTTGGTCTTGGCAAGATTTGCATGAAGAGTAAAGTAATTGCCAACATTAATGTTTTATGTAAAGTTTACAGGCTACAACGTGGATACCGGACTTGCGAGCTCGTTTTCTTCGAAAAAGATAGGCTAAAAAATCGAACAGACTAGAACCCAACAGCCATTGCCTGTATTACAGCACCAGTACTAATCTGGCTGTTATCAGCTCCACATATACAAAATCAATATAACCCCCACCCATTATCAAATGTATAAGGGTATCTATGCTCTATACATCCATGCTTCCAACTGCATGGTCCATCAAGCCCACCGGACACCAATAAAGGCTACTCTGAGCTCCACAAATGCGTAGCCCAATCTTCCCTCTGCATCAGAGTGCATATCTTATAGTCAATTTTGCAACATTTTGATAATTTTTAAATTCAGATTCCATATCAAGGGCTTGGTGCAAAACTATTGCAACTCCTTCACTGTTACAATGGTTTTGCACCAAGCCTTCAATATAGAAAATGGGGTCAATCAATCTGGATATATATTCATTAAAAAAAAAAAAAAAAAAGTATTTGTCAAAGTTTCTGTCAAAATTTGCAACACAAGACCTTACAAAATCCATGGTAATACAATGTCGCATGGCAACCATGAATGACGCTGAACAATTGGAATGTTCAAGTTTGTCTATCAGGTCTCTGTAAATGTGCCTACAATGCACGACTTTCATTTAGACCATAAATGCAGTCTGGATTTAAGCCTTTACTGCAGATACACCTTTTAACACCTTCGCAAACACAGTAGACAAAGATATGATGGCTTCTGTATATCTGTATCTGTATATCTAGGTCTGCTCCGTTTGCATATGAAACAGAATATTAGACTCCATATGTCATTCGCAAAATTTCCTCTGTGAACAAGCAATAATAAAACTCATCTAATATTCATGATGCTGTTACTTTTTACATGAATATTCATGGAATAAAGGGTAAAACAAACTCGTGACATGTGAGCATGTATCTGAACTTCTAATGGTATGTGTCCACAGACCAGGAACAGAAACAAAGGTGTAAGAAATACTGTATGTAGACTAGTATACCCCTAGATACCCACACAGACCAAAGCATCACGTACTAACTTACAATGTCCTGGAATTTGAAGCAAGCATTTGACCTTAAAATGGCTGCCACAATTTGCGAATTACTGCTCATAAAATGGTTGTACATAACCATTATCAAAAATACTATGGGTAAAATTTTTATCAAAAAGTGCACTCGGAAACTTTATTGAAACGCAAAATTTCTTAATTTGTGAATGAATTGACCAACATGTTTAGCCTTGACCTACACACGGCGACTAGACATGCACATGGCCGACAATAATGAATACCAACGAGGTATCCAGAGTCGTCAAATTCCAGATATTAGCAAGAGCATTCGTACACAGTATCGACAAATTGCAATTATATATACAATATAGAGTGTGACAATGCATTGTTCAGCACACGGTAACACGAAAATGGTTATATTTTTGTCTAAAAAAGGGTGTGATCCAAAGAAAACTATCCGCAGCCACCGCCCTCGTGTTTTCATCATCGGCTCACATGGTCAAATATTTTGCGACTAACGTGCAATTCTATCGTAATTTGCCATGTCAACGCTGGTACTACAAGAGAAAGTATAAATTATCTGTAATTCGATAAACATGATGGTAGCTTACATCTCTGTTGTCCATGTTTGTTGCTAATTTAATTCCACGTTGACCTGCCAAGCCGGCGTAATGGCTGAAATCTAGTTGAAAAAGAGGCCGGTACTTTACGCTTGTGGTCTCACTACACTATTATATTAATCCGTAAACAGCCGAACTGCACGTTTTAGCCTCTACATGTATTGAACGGGCTATCAACTTCGACATTTAATGGTACTGATCTCAAAAGAAAATGGGATTCAATTGGGATTTGTTTTATGACAAATGTGAGTCAAATTTTCAAAACTAGTTTTGATATTTTAAACTCAAACTAGATCTATAATTTCTACGCCTATCGAGAGAGAGAGAGAGAGAGAGAGAGAGAGAGAGAGAGAGAGAGAGAGAGAGAGAGAGAGAGAGAGAGAGAGAGAGAGAGAGAGAGAGAGAGAGAGAGAGAGGGGGGCGATTACACGGGTGACTATGGCCGCAGAGTAATATTGGCCCGTCACCTTGATATTGGCCTGAGGGCTTTAGCCTGATGGACTATATCAAGGTAAGGGCCAATATCACTCTGCGGTCCTAGTCATCCGTGTAATAACCTGTTTATTACATTTGTGAAACATTGGCGAAAATCTCAGCAGATCATATACAGAGCAGAAACTATTTCTCAGCATGAAAACGGGTTTAAATCTAAATTGAGGGAATAGCGCTATTCTGACGTCATTTGAATGACGTCAAAATGACGGTTTTACAAGTTTCGAAAAATGGGCGTTGGAACTAGCGGCTAGACTGCACTTTACCGGTACGTGTATTGTACGTGCATGTGCAGAAATCTGAATCGATTCGGGCGAGGATTGTCTTTGTTGAAAGCGAGGGTTTGGAAATTGGGGCTAATCGGTATGTGTACGAAGACTTCGACAACATTTGCAGCAACGGAGCAGAATAAGCCACGTCACGTATCGGGGTTCGGTTGCTATGGATTTGGAATAATTATCATGGCAGCGGGCATATATCTGTTATTGGTCCGTCGCTAGGTCCGTATATGCCCGCTCGGACAATACAACCCAATTTTTCGTCTGATATTGGACCATTTTCAGTGTAAAATGTTACTAATTATAGTAATAAATGTAATAAATATACATATAGCCTACATACCAAAGGTGTCCGACGCATGCTGAGACTCATCCAAGAACCACGCCCCTTCCCACCCACCCAACACCATTTTTGATCGAAATATGCAAAACTAACCTAAAACTATCTATTTGTATCGGATCCAAAACCGCTCCTAAAAACAAGAAAATCACGACCCGGAATAAAATTTCTTATCGGATATACATGTCCAATAGATGGACCCGTCTAACGAAGAATTTACCACTGTCCCATACTGCACGTAGCCATGACCCGTCTAACGAAGAATTTACCACTGTCCCATACTGCACGTAGCCATGACCCGTCTAACGAAGAATTTACCACTGTCCCATACTGCACGTAGCCATGACCCGTCTAACGAAGAATTTACCACTGTCCCATACTGCACGTAGCCATGACCCGTCTAACGAAGAATTTACCACTGTCCCATACTGCACGTAGCCATGACCCGTCTAACGAAGAATTTACCACTGTCCCATACTGCACGTAGCCAGGACCCGTCTAACGAAGAATTTACCACTGTCCCATACTGCACGTAGCCATGACCCGTCTAACGAAGAATTTACCACTGTCCCATACTGCACGTAGCCATGACCCGTCTAACGAAGAATTTACCACTGTCCCATACTGCACGTAGCCAGGACCCGTCTAACGAAGAATTTACCACTGTCCCATACTGCACGTAGCCATGACCCGTCTAACGAAGAATTTACCACTGTCCCATACTGCACGTAGCCATGACCCGTCTAACGAAGAATTTACCACTGTCCCATACTGCACGTAGCCATGACCCGTCTAACGAAGAATTTACCACTGTCCTATACTGCACGTAGCCATGACCCGTCTAACGAAGAATTTACCACTGTCCCATACTGCACGTAGCCATGACCCGTCTAACGAAGAATTTACCACTGTCCCATACTGCACGTAGCCATGACCCGTCTAACGAAGAATTTACCACTGTCCCATACTGCACGTAGCCATGACCCGTCTAACGAAGAATTTACCACTGTCCCATACTGCACGTAGCCATGACCCGTCTAACGAAGAATTTACCACTGTCCCATACTGCACGTAGCCATGACCATTCCAAAACTGGTAAAACATTTATCAGTATTAAAACATGTCCTTGGGTAAATTTGTGCTATTGTAGAAACTGTAAAATCATGCCTCTTTCATATAATTATGTCATAAGCTCGTACAGGAGCCGTCTGATCTGCGTTTCCTCTGTCAGCAAAATATATGTAACTGTCGAGTAAAAGGTTTAAATGTGCCGACATCAGGGACGTACTAGTTAACGCACGTGCGTAACACCAACGTTAAAGGTGAAAACATTATTATGGCCAAAATGAAAGAAAATTCGAAGGTTAAGCGGGTGGGGATTATACTTTGATAAATTTTCTGTCTTGTCACATGTAAGCTTTAATTCATTCCTTCATATTGACGCCTTTTATGCCACTGTAAAAGTCACCTTTTGAAAGCATTGTGATAAATAGAGAATTTGCTCCTATAGGAGCAAAGTTTCTATTTATCACAATGGTTTAAAAACTTCACAATTCTACAGTTACCCGGAGAGCGTGGCCTCGGGCCCCTATAGCCACGGTGCATATATTACTTTGGATTCAGCTACGCCACTGGGCATATTTCTTAATCGATTTGCACAGCACACACGTGCATGCTAGTAGTGACGTACATAGTACCAAAGATAAATATTTTCAGAATACACAGCATGTAACGCATTTCTAGATACAAATGTTATCATAAAATAATATCATTCTATCATTTTCAACCAGTATCGATCCTAACTAGTTGAATAATAGAATCATTAAGCTGTTGAATATTCATGCTAGAAATAATGATATCATGAATATTAATTAGCTGATTTTCTTTCTATGATATCATGTAAAATAACAAGAGAATTTTCGACAATGGTAAAACAAACCATATCATCCCATAAGCAAACACAGTATGGACCGTCTGGTCTGGGTCTACTATGTTCGAAAGATGTTGGACAGCCACCGCATATGCGTTCTCATCTCTTCTATAATGGAAATTCGCAGTCAGTATGGCTTTCGTTTCCACCTTCTGTTTACTTGTGTTATGAATTTATATA
The DNA here is from genome assembly GCA_963576725.1 of Azorinus chamasolen. Taxonomy (NCBI): domain Eukaryota; kingdom Metazoa; phylum Mollusca; class Bivalvia; order Cardiida; family Solecurtidae; genus Azorinus; species Azorinus chamasolen. The sequence continues at coordinate 10,141,021 of OY755253.1, read as the reverse complement.
GGGACCTACATGTATATAGTTAATGCATACTTAAAAATAAGATATGCTTACGAACAAAGTTTGACTAGTTATTCGAAAAACGAAATACCATGGAAATAATTTTCATTCACCGATCACAAAGTCGAAGCTATTATTCAGTTACTGGATTAAGATACAATTCTCTATTTATTATATTAGCAGATGACTTACAAGTGCGTTTTTGCGATTTTACGGTGCTGCGTAATTGAATATATTAGTGTTGTGAGACATCTTACTTTTGACATCCGGTTACTGCCGTGGCCGCTTGCGAAGCGCGAAAGAGGTTGTGGATAGTTTACACACGATGTTTGCATTCTATATAATGTACACAATTACTAGATACAAAAAAATAATGGGTTTGAATAGCAGAATTTACCGATACATGTAGTTTGTTTTAGAACTAAAGTCATTTACTATAGGCGTTAGATAGATTATTTTATTTGAAAGCTTGCACAGAACGGCCTTGATTTTTAACACCCAATCATAAACTCGTGTGTCAGTGCTGTCCTCATATTGATCGACTTGTAAACGATTGTTTGTCATGTAAAATAAATCCACGTACATGATAGGCCTAAGCCAAATTTGCGAATAACATTGCAAGTCAAGGAAAAAAATCTCTATCTCTGTAGAGGGTTGAAAGAACTCTTTTTAAAACCCTTTTCCTAGAACCTAATTATACCACATATATTTGAACAGCCCATATATAAACGCACCCCTCTAAAAACGCCCCTCTAAGGGGGATGGCTAAACTCCATATAATAACCATTAAATGTAAGAAATAGGATTTTCAAACTACTGATGTTAGTTTAATGGAGACTGAAATCAATGCAGAATGCTCCGTTGAGCTTTCTGCATATATACATTGTATATATCATTTTGCATTAAAAAAGCAGGACCACGTATACGAGTACAACTGCAGATATATGTACCCCCGGTAGTGTTTATTTATAATAAGTTTTAACCGTCTCCTCCATGAATATTCATGCAAGTAAATATGACATCATGAATATTGATTAGAGTAATTGCTAAACTTAATCATTATACAGCCATTCTTGAATAATTGATGCAACAAATTTTGTAAAAGTGAAAACAATAAAGTTTCTAATATTTGTGTTACGTTTTCATTTTCCGCTATGACAGCCTTCAAACTTTCAGTGTGTTAAATTTCACCCATACCACTGCTGGCATTTTCATTTTATTATGGTCAGAAGTTATGGACTCAGAAGTCCGTTATGGTAGGTGAGATTGTGCAATATAAAATATTACCAGAATGACTTACACAACCTGTATCTACTAGTATGTGCTTATTTAAAAGTCACCATATCTTCTGATAACATTGGAGACTTGGAAAATGTGTAAATTGTAATGGTCATTTTGTGTTATGGTAGTTTTTAAACATATAAGCAATAACAAGGTGTTTGAAACGGGAACCATTTGTTTTGCATGTTTAACGTACGTTACAAATAAAATCTATGAAACTGACATCACCAATACAGTGAGTATTTCTGTCTGTTAATATGTCATATACAAAACACAATGATCATTATATGCTAAACTGTCAGTTGCTAGATTTTGATTTTTGTTTTATGCCTATTTTCGTTACGTAGGTTAGGAAAATATGTCGTTTTTATTAACATATCAAAAACTTTTTTCACTTTTCATAACACTGTCAAAACAAGTCAAAAACAGAATGAAACGCATGTTTTCAACTTGGAGCGCAAGGAACTGGGGAGTTAACAAGTTTTGTCTCACTTCTAGTAATTGGGGCCCTGCATTGAGAATGCAGTAGCCTTATAGTAATCACATTTTCTGTCCGTCCGTCTGTCTGTCCTCCAATACTTTTAATGTGATGCGATAACTCAAACAGTACTTCACATATTGGGTCCATATTAAGGCCATGTGCTTAGTATCATCAGAGGAAGACACCTATAGTTTTTGGGTTGACTCAGATCACTTTTGGGGGGGGTTGAATAAGATCACTATGTCTAGAGTTATCTGCCCTTGATTCATCAAAAATACAATCAACTTTTGTCAACACTTTTGATATGATGTAATAACTCAAACGGTACCTCACATATTGGTTTCATATTAAGGTCAAATGCTTAGTATCATGAGTGGGAGACACCTATACTTTTAGGGTTGAATCAGATCACTATTTCTAGAGTTATCTACCCTTGATTCATAAAAATTGCCATCAACATTTGTAAACATTTTTTTACGCTATAACTCCAACAGTGATTCGCATATTGTTTTCATATTAAGAGCATTTTCTTAGTATCATCAGTGGAAGACACCGATAGTTTTTGGGTTGAATCAGATCACTGTTTCTAAAGTTATCTGCCCTTGGTTCGTCCTAAATGCCATACACTTTTGTCAACACTTCTGACGTAACATAACTCAAACAGTACTTCGCCTATTAGGTTCTTATAAAGGGCATATATGCTTAGTATTATGAGAGGAAATACTGTCTGTAGTTTTTGGGTTGAATGAGATCACCGTGTCCAGAGTTATCTGTCCTTGACATTCAACAAAAGATCATCTGCAGGGCCTTCTCTGACTGAGTCAGTTTACATAACAAATAAGCGTCAATTTCATAAAACACTTAAGCTAAGTAGCGTACTGCATCTTGAACTTTTTCATGATACTCTAAATTACCTTCCTCTTGCAAATTTGTATGAACAGATAGTTATTTTCAACAACAAAGAACTGAGGGATGTTGTGTCCATTTGCCGATACATATGTCTGTCAATTCTGTTACGCAGGTGAGAACGCCATAATGCACTATGGTGTTCATTTAATATACAATCTCAGTTTATGGTGTTCATTTAATATTCAATCTCAGTTTATGGTGTTCATTTAATATACAATCTCAGCTTATGGTGTTCATTTAATATTCAATCTCAGTTTATGGTGTTCATTTAATATACAATCTCAGCTTATGGTGTTCATTTAATATACAATCTCTGTTCACTTTAAAACAACTTTAACCCTTTACCACTCATTAACGCATTTTAATGCATTCAAACTCTCATTGAAAGTTGTAAAAAATTTAAAGCATTTCATTACCTTATTAAGTTTCTCATGGACTTAGTGAATGCTAAAAATACTGAAGAGTAGCATACAACATGTAATCTAAACAGCCTGAGCGTTACTCACTGGCTGTTTAGGTTGTATGTTGTATGCTGTTTGCACAGAACAATTTCATCCAAGGTTCTATCTAGTAAAGGGTTAATACAACTACTGCCAACCGATTGCGTTACGTTGGTGAGATATTACGCTGGTGATAGTTTTTACACATTTTTTTTCATATTTTGATGAAGCATGTGCACTTTGCATCCAATTCAACCAAGCAAAGACTAGCTACTGGTTATGTTTATAGGATAAAAGTAAACACATTCAAACTGAAAGGGAAACAATGCAAAATAATAACGTTACGTAGGTGAGGCCTTGAAATGAGACAAATGAAAATTTTACTTTTAGGCTACCTGGGCAGCTTATTACATTTTTGTTTGGTTAATTAATGAATTTTGTTGATAGATAGGACATTTGGAAATGTAATTAGCATATATTGGATGTATGTTCTATGTATGGATAAGCAGATGGGGTATGTGTGAAAAATTGTTATGGTAGGTGAGACAACATTTGCGACAACTACAATTTCAATAATAACAAATAGCTAAATAACTTATCTTCATGACAAACTTCTAGAGACTGTAGAAAGGTGTTTCACTGTTGGAAAACAACGAATATTTTCAACAGTTAAGAAGTTTTGTGCTGCCAACATAGAGGTTAAAATTTCAAATTTGACGTGCGATAGCCAAAAATCACACCCCCTCTACCTCATATGGTATATTTATTTCCTATAAACTGCAGGGAAAATGTACAAAACTAGATGCTACATACGAAAGACCGGCGGTGACATTTCCATTTCAAGATTTCACACAAAGCAATTCATGATTTCACGATTTCACAATTTCACGATTTCACGATTTCACTTCAAAATTTCACGATTTCACGATTTCACAATTTCACGATTTCACGATTTCACTTCAAAATTTCATGATTTCATGATTTCACAATTTCACGATTTCACTTCAAAATTTCACGATTTCACAATTCACGATTTCACAATTTCACGATTTCACTTCAAAATTTCACAATTTCACGATTTCACAATTTCACAATTTCACGATTTCACAATTTCACGATTTCACAATTTCTCTTCAAAATTTCACAATTTCACGATTTCACAATTTCACAATTTCACGATTTCACGATTTCTCTTCAAAATTTCACAATTTCACGATTTCACCGATTTCACAATTTCACTTCAAAATTTCACGATTTCACAATTTCACGATTTCACAATTTCATGATTTCACAATTTCACGATTTCATGATTTCATTTAGTCCATTTGAATTGTTATGACGTCATCAAAAACGCACATGTTGAAGTAAAAGCCACGATGAAAGAAATGACGGAAAACTATGACAATCTTCCCTTCCAGAACTGTAGGGCCGAGGGCCTTCATATTTTGCATGTAGCTTGTCCTCAGGTCCACCATCAATATTGTTTAACCCTTTCCTGCATGAATATTCATGCATGAGAATTGCCAATCATGTGTTTATTGTGTTAAATCATTGTCTTATGTTTGTATGACACTGTACTGGAGGAGAATTTAATTAATAATAAACTGTAAGAAATAATGACATCATGGATTTTAAATAAGATTAAATCCTATAGGAGTCGTCTGAGCTGGGTCTAGCCTGTTTGCAAAGGCGTAGAAATGTGTAATTATGGATTTCAAATTGCCATCCTGATTTCAAGGGCGAGAGCCACTCTGTTGCCTTAATTACGTCAGCGTGCCACGTGGCTAAAAGATTCTACATGAGGTTGAAATTGCGAAATCGAGAAATTGTGAAGTCGTGAAATCTTGAAATTGTGAAATCGTGAAATTGTGAAATTTTGAAGTGAAATCGTGAAATCGTGAAATCATGAAATCATGAAATCATGAAATTGTGAAATCGTGAAATCATGAATTCTATTGTGTGAAATCTTGAAGTGGAAATGTCACCGCCGGTCTTTCGTAGCTACATACTGAGGTATGGTACTGACACATTTTTAACAGAATTTTGCAGGTTTAACATCATTTGAAACAGGACAATTACAAATCAAATGCTAGAGACAAGATATTTTTCACAATGCGTCAATTATTCAAGAATGGCTGTATAGTAGGCCAACATGCATGACACGGGAATTGTGGCCTTGGCAGAATAATCATATTATATCTATATTACAGTGCTCCCTCCCTACAACGACCCTCTCAATAACGATTCCCTCCTTACAACAACGCATGTCACTGTTTCCGAAACAACAAGGCTCCAGAAACAACTTTTTCCATCGTATTTTCTTTATGCCTCCATCAAACCCTATGTTGTGACCACTCTTTAGAATCGTCACAGAGTGACGATTCTAAAGAGTGGTCACAACATAGGGTTTGACGGAGGCATAACGGTTTTAGTTCTCGAAATACACCTTATCTGGGGATCTGCACACAAGCTAATTATGTTTGATTTTTCCTCCCTATAACAACTCCCTCTGATAAACACATACAAAATTCGTATCACAAAGGGTGTCGTTGTAGAGAGGGAGCACTGTATACCAAAAGCAAATAGAGCAGACCCTGATCAGACCGTGGAGACGGCTCCCACAGGAACCGTCTGATCTAGGTCTACTCTGTTATTTTGCAAAGGCACAGAAAGGCGTATTTTATGGAGTAGGCCTAGACTAAAAGGACTTCATGTTTTCCAAATCTGATTTCGAAGCAGGCTACCTATATAGCTGTTTCTACTCGCATCGATGATTTAAAACATATTTGCGTGTTTATGGATTCATTCTGAAGCATCTGATTGGTCAGATTTTGAGTAAACTCAAACGCAGACCAATCAGATGCGTCAGCATGAACTCGGACTTGAACTCAAAACTTCAAAAGTATTAGGGCATCCTCGAACTAGGTTTCAATGACGCCGTCAGTCACAGGAACTTTTAATCTTGAGAGAAACTGTAGAATCAGATCTATAATTGTATTCCATACACAAACAAAGCAGATCATGTAGGAGCCGTCTGATATGGGTCTTATCTGTCTGCAAATGCTGCAAAACATGCATTTGAGGCAAAGCATTTTGGATAAGTGCATTGAGGTAATTAAATCAGCGATTCGTCACTATCCAAGCTGTGATAGCCTACCAGGAGCGGATTTAGAGGGGCGGAGCCGGCGTACGCCCCCTAAAATTGCCAAAAACAAACTTGTTTAGTAATATTTTAGATCTAGATCTACATACTAAAATTCAATAAAACAACGATTTAATATGAGTTTTTTTAATTTCCCTCACCCAATTACGCTCTTTTTCAACATGTATTACAAACACACTATTTAGTTATGTCATGACAAAAAATCTACCCCCCCCCTCCCCCGCCCTCAAAAAAAAAATCTAACCCCCCCCCCCCCCCTAATCTGAAATCCTGGATCCGCACCTGGATACCATACTGAATTATGCATTAGAAAGATACGATAGAACCCGTTTTAAAAGTGGAAATCAAACAGAGGTCTCAATAATGGTTTGTAAGGCAGGTGGTAGCAAGGCAGGTGGTAGCTTGATGTAGGTAAAAAGAAATGCAAAGAGCTCGTATAGGAGCTTTCTGCATTAGCCTACGTTTGCCCTGTATTAAGCAACCACCTGCTTTTTAAGACTCATATGTTCAATAAATGACTGGCCGCTTAAGACATGTTCTACTACACATTAGAACATGTATATAGCGACCATATAGACTATGAATGAACATTGGCATTTGTAAGAGCACGGCTCATATTAACCCATTACCTCATATGCTATTTTTAGATAAAACCTCTTTGAATAAATCTACCGAAAAGGAGCATTAACTAGAGAAAAGGAAATATTTAGAATTTTGTAGTTTGAAACCATTGTGATAAATAGAGCATTTGCTCCTATAGGAGCAAATGCTCTATTTATCACAATGGTTTCACAAAGTGACTTTTACAGAGTCGTCAAAAGTCGTCAATATCAGGGAATGGGTTAACCCATTCCCTCATATTGACGACTTTTGACGACCCTGTAGAACCATTGTGATAAATAGAGCATTTGCTCCTATAGGAGCAAATGCTCTATTTATCACAATGGTTTCAGACTACAAAATTCTAAAAATCTCCTTTTCTCTAGTTAATGCTCCTTTTCGGTAGATTTATTCAAAGTGGTTATATCTAAAATAGCCTATGAGGTAATGGGCTAAGAAAAGTCCTTAGGAACATTTCAACCCTTTACGCCATGAATATTCATAAATGAAATAATAGCATCTTGAATATCAATTCGTTTTTTATATAACACATTGGGTGCAGGAATTTTTGACCATTGCAGAAACTGTAGAATCATGTCTATATTATATCATAAGCAAACACAACATACATATGGATCATCATTTCAAGCAGTGACTCTCAGAATACTGTTTAGCAAACATTATCAGGACTGGTGAACCTTGCTTCATACAGGTTAAAAGTAATGCAGAAAACCCCAAAGAGAGCTTTCTGCATAACCGTCGTCCTGCATTGAGTTACCAAATATCTTATAAATCCAGAATTAGACCTATTATTCGAGGTCGCTGTATAGACAGATGCTATTGTACATCTGTTTGAAAGGACCGCAGTAAATCATATGCAAAATTCAAAGTTGTATACGATTGGGCTGCGAAAAGGTTGCTTTCGCAGCCCAATGAACGGAAATCGACATGGAAAATTAACTGAACTAAAGCAGTAGTTAGGTCTATTTTGGAATTTGCTCTTACAAGTTAACCTTTTCAACACTATGAACCAATTTGTGATGACCTTTGCACACAGTTTGGAGTAGCCTAAATCAGTGTCAGACATTGGTGTTATCGCTTTCGGCGCCAAATAAATTCTATCTGCTAAGATTGTCGTCTGCTTCAGTTTTCAAAGTGCGTTTTCTTTCATTTTTTTTTTAAATATAATCATTGTCAAACAGCATGGATCTTACGGAGACGCCGAGTTACGAGACGCCGAGTTAGCCGAGTTACGAGACGCCGAGTTAGCCGAGTTACGAGACGCCGAGTTACGAGACGCCGAGTTACTCTCCCCTTGGTCCAAAAAGGCGGCGTCTGATCTGGGACTGCACTATTTGTCGTGGTGCATTTATGAAATATTGGCAGTGAAAGGGTTAATTCATGAATATCCATGCAAAAAATAACTACATCATGAATATTAATTAGATTACATTTTATAATGGCACATGAACATAGGAATATATGGCCATGGCAGAAACTGTAGAATTCAATGCATATCATTTCATAAGCAAGCTTTTGATTGGTCAGATTTGAGTTCTCAAGCTTTTGATTGGTCAGATTTGAGCCAGAGGCTCAAATCTGACCAATCAAAAACTTGAGAACGATCTCAGACTCAACTAAAAGCTTTATAAGCATGGACCCAGACGGCTCCCATAAGAGCCGTCTGATCTGAATATACTCATAACTCTGTTTGCAAAGATTTAGACGAAATGGTTAGTTAACCATTTCCTTCATATATACGTATTTTCACCCCTTTGCAAACAGAAGAGATCCATAACAGACGACTTTTATAGGTGCCGTCTGATCAGAGTCCGTTCTGTTTATATGAAGTCATACTAGATCTGATTCTTTAGTTTCTATCATTAATCAATAGCGAACAATCCTGTGTACATATTATAAAACTTTAAAAGTACATATAACCATCCGTGATGCCATTATTTCTTAGATGAAATTCAACAGGGAAATGGTAACCCTTTACTCCATATATAAATACGCCTTTCTACGTCTTTATAGAGGCTCATATAGGAGGGGGCTATCTGATCAGGGTCTGCTCTGTTTGCTTGTGATATAATATATACGTGATTCTACAGTTTTTGCCATGGCTGAAAATTCTTATGTCCATGTGTTATTGTAACAAAATAATCTAATTAATATTCATGACGTCATTATTTCTAACGTGCGTGGTCATGCATATTCAACAGGATAATGGTTAAACAAACATGTTATAGTGATATATAGGTTAAAATATGTACTGCTAAAACATCCACAGAGGAAATGTTTATGCAGTTATTACATCCCCTCTAAAATAAGAATTTTTACATATTGAAAGACAGTTTTGACTAGAATTGTCTCAAAAGTGACTATTAATTGTTACTAGAATTGTCACAAGTAAATGTGACCAGAATCGTTTCAGGAGTGACTAGTAAATAAAGAATTGCAAGTATGATTTACATGCTATACAGTGAACCATCATTATACCGGAATTCGTTACCATGGCACCCTCGTTATACCGACACTATGCATTGAAACAATATTACCGTTAAGTCTTTGAAACAGCCACTGAATAAATAGACCTTGTGCAATGCCAATAAGACCCATTAGGGAGCTTTTTGCACTTTTTGTGTTCTGCATTAAGTGTTCACCTGTTGGCACTAGTATAAAACTGGCCACATGGTTCCGTTCATATTTAAACTCGTTATAACGGCAACCTCGTTATACCAGCAAAATGTCTAGAAACAAACACCTCCGTTATAATGAGGGTTCACTATATATAGTTTCAGCAATGAAAGTCGGAATTGCCTCAAATCTTAATCTCAGCTGATATTTTTTTTCAAAGTGGGTTAAGTTTTAATATACAATGTAGTTTTATGTTCAATCCCCCCCCCCCCCGCCAACAGAGACGACATTCTAGCACCTTTATAAACAGAGCAGAGCTAGATCAGATGACTCCCATACGGCCGTCTGATCAGGATAAGCTGTTTGCCTAATTTGCTTTATAGATAGTTTCTGTAGTGGCCAAACTACAGTAAAACCTCTCTATAACGACCACTAAAATATGTTAATTAGTTGGTATTTATAAGCAGCCACCTGCCTTTAACACAGAATACTTGATGTAATTTAGTGGCCGTTATAGAGAGGTTTTACTATATTCTGTGTTCATATGCTATCACCCGTCGTCATGGTACTGAATGGGTTTGTGCTAAGCCGATATCAGAGTGAACCTATGGTAAAATGAAATGTTTCAGGCAAGTTAAAACATGCCATACACATACAGTAAAACTTCGATTATCCGAACACTAAAATAACGTATTATTATCGATCTTTAAGACAGGTGGCAACTTAATGCATGGTGAAAGTCATGCAGAAAGCTCCTCTAGGAGCTTTCTGCATGACTTTCACCATGCATTAAGCAGCCACCTGCCTAAAAGGGTCTAAATTCTTCTATAACGAAAATTCGAATAATTGAGGTTTTACTGTATTTGTTTATTACATCTACTTATTGACAGATTACACAATCGCCGGCGATTATCTTTACTTCTGAAATTACCCGTTGTAAGACTAAGATAAGCTCAATGCAGAAGGAAAGATGCGTACATTTCCCCTAGGAGCTTTCTGCATTGCTTTCTTTCTGCATTAAGCAGCCACGCGCGTTTAGTCGCCAATAAGTTTGTAAAATAAAATTGAATCAAGTCTACTCTGAAACTATAAGCATTAGACGGAGTTGCAGATGAATATTTGACGTCTAAAGAACCGCTTTATTGTCATCTATATAGATAACAGTATATCACTGCAATTTCTTCTTACTAAAAACCTGAAGAAAAAACCCCAACCAACAACAACATTTAAGGATCAGGCAGGTTGGATGTTGATGTGACGTCAATGTACCCCATTAACTCTTTCCTTGCTGTATATTAAAATTTTATGTAAGAAATAATGACGTCATGATTATTAAAAAGGTTATTTTTTTATAATGGCATATGAACACAGGACATTTTGGAGCAGACAGACGCTGTAGAATCAGACCTATATTACACCATGAGCAAACAGAGCAGACCCTGATCAGACGGCTCCTATAGGAGCCGTCTGATCTGGGTCTTCTCTGTTTGCAGATGCGCGAAAATGCGCTTACATAAGGGAGAGGTTTAACCTTTTCCCTGTTCTATGTTTATTCCAAATCCCAATACCTACTGAATAATCATGGACAACATAGTTGTATAATGAAATATGGAAGATGGGACATTGTAGCCATCTTAGAAAGTACAGAAACAGGTCTATCAAATTCCATTAGCAAACGGAGTAGTACCTGATCAGACGGCTCCTATATAGAACGCGTCTGCTCTGAGTCTAGATCTACTCTGTTTGCAAATGCGTGAAAACATGTTTATATGAAGGAAAGGGTTAGGCTATCACTGCCGTTAACCCTTTCCCTGTTCTGTATTTGGGCCAAATTTCAATACCTAATGAATATTCATGGACAAAATAGTTATAAAGAAATATGGAAGGTGGAACATTGTAGACTGTTTAGAAAGCAAAGAAACAGATCTATCAAATTCTATTAGCAAACAGAGCAGACCCTGATCAGACGGTTCCTAGAGGAGCCGTCTGATCTGGGTCTACTCTGTTTGCAGATGCGTGAAAACGCGTTTGTATGAGGGAAAGGGTTAAGATACAGTATTCGACCCCATTTTCGTGATCACTTGAGAGAGACTACGCTGTATAAACAAGTTACAATTTGTTGGCAGTCTTGCGAGCCTGTAGATGGCATAGAATGGCCATTGATTTTACCGTCCTGATGTTTGTCTGTTTTGTAACAATCAATTCCACAGAATATGTAATTGTTTAACCTTTGACCTGCAAAGTTTTTGATGTTTCTGCCATACGTTCGTTCATTTCATCAAAAGAATGTACAAACTATATGTATCTTCCACGAAATCGTAGTGTTTGGATGTTGACGAGATGCCGAGATATTCGGCGTTTCATCTTGATCCAAACTATGGACAAAGGAAACCATGACTTCGTCCATAGCTAGCAAATGATTGAGATGAATCTGTACAAAAGCCTGACTTTAACCCTTTGGGTGCCATTTGTCTAATTGTCGTCTGCAAACCAATTTTGTTAAATCATTCGGTAAAATACGACAATGAGATAAATAAGTGCAAATTTCGAAGAAATAAAGCACACATATCCATATACAAGTATTGAAACAGAGATTGGGACAAAAAGTGAAGTCCCTGATCTGGGACTGCACTATTTGTCGTGGTTCATTTATGCAACATTGGCGGTGAAAGGGTTAAATTAAATATCAACAGACTATTATCTATTTATAATATTAATACTTTCAACGTGATGTATTCAGAGTGGAATAGTCCGCATGAAAGACTTAACATTGCTAGATGATTTTGAACGACAAACAGTGCAACAGTTCCTCTAGGAACCTCTGATCTGGGTCTACACTGCAAATAACAGAGCACGTGTGTCCCGCGTCTTCAAAGGTTTAAAATATTAACAGGCTTTTGACTAATGCTGCAGCTGCCTGTGAAAGGCCGCGGCGTGATACCAACTTTCTGTATAAGAAGCCCTGTTGTGCATTCAAAACAAACACCTGCAAACCAGTCTATGGGAGACTGAACCCTTACTCAATAAATATGCTTTTGCAAACAGAGTAGACCCAGACCAGACTGCTGCTGTAGGAGCCGTCTGCATGATCAGGGTCTGCTCTGTTTGCTTTTGAAATAATATAGATTTGATTCTACAATTTTTGTCATGACCAACTGTTCATGTGTCGTTAAAAAAGTTAATCTAATATTCATGATGTCATTATTTCTTATACGAATATGCATGGAGTTAAGATATTAACCCACTCCCTCATATTGGCGCTTTTTGACGACTCTGTAAAATTAACTTTTTGAAACCATTGTGATAAAGAGAGCATTTGCTCCAATGGAGCTAATGCTATACATGTATTTATCACAATGGTTTCTAAACTACAAAATTCTAAAATTTCTCTTTTCTCTAGTAAATGCTCCTTTTCGGTAGATTTTATCACAGAGACTGTGTCTAAAATAACCCATAAGAGACTACATTTCTATATTTTTAATGGTTAACCCTTCAACGTATACATTCCAGGGCGGACTAATCCATCATGGTTTTTAAAAAGTGTGGAGTCCACTCAGTAAGAAAGACTTTAACATGCTCGTGGATTTTGAATGACAAACAGTGCAGACTCTGATCAGAGGGCCCCTCTATAACAGAACACATGACAGAACAAGCGTGTCCCTCGTCTTCAAAGGGTTAAAATATTAACAGGCCTTTAACTATTTTTAATGTTAAATGCAGCACATGTACTGGAGAGGATACGGCGTGGTAGCCTACTGACTTTCTGTACAAGAAGTGTTGTGCGTTCGAAACAAGCACGGCGTCACCTGCTAGTCAGTTTATTGAAGATTGGTCCGTTACTCTATAAATACTCTACGCCTTGTAGGGGCCGTCTGAACAGGGTCTGCTCTGTTTGCTTGTGAAATGATAATAGATTTGATTTTACAATTTTTGTCATGGCCAACTATTCCTGTGCCATTATAAAAGTTCATCTAATTAATATTCATGACGTCATTATTTCTTATACGAATATTCATGACGTTAAGATTTTAAATATTAACAGACTATTTTTAATGTTTAACCCATTACCTCATAAGCTATATTTAGACCAACCTCTTTGAATAAATCTACCGAAAAAGAGCATTAACTAGAGACAAGGATTGTTTTTAGAATTGTGTAGTTTTGAAACCATTGTGATAAATAGAACATTTGCTCCTAAGGAGCAAATGTTCTATTTATCGCAATGGTTTCAAAAAGTGACTTTTACATAGTCGTAGAAAGGCATATTTTTTTAGGAAAGGGTTAACGCTGAAATTTCTGTGTGGAATAACTCAGCAGGGTTGTCATATCGAGTCCACTCAGTAAACGCATTTCAATGCCTTTGCAAACAGAGTAGACACAGATCAGATGACTTCTACATGTAGGGGTCTGATCTGTTTGCCTATGGAATTATATACAGTAAAACCTCTCTATAACGGCCACTAAATTGTGTTAATTAGTTGGTATATAGGGCCGGTGGCTGCTTAAAGCAAGGTGAAAGTAAAACAGAACGCTCCTATAGGAGCGTTATGTTTTACTTTCACTTTGCTTTAAGCCGCCACCTGCATTTAACACAAAATATTTTATATAATTTAGTGGTCGTTATAGAGAGGTTTTACTGTAAATATGATCCTAATGTTTCTGCCAGAGCGAAACTATCCTGTATTCATTCACCATTATAAACTTTCAGCTAACATATATTCATGATGTCATTATATATCTTACATGAATATTATACTGGGAAAAATATAATCCCCAACAATCACAGGTTTGAAGAAGAAACAAGAAACAACGTTTTCCTGGAATGTAATTCCCCCAAGGTATATTAGGTAAAATAAGTGTATCTCCCTCATTTATATAAAACAATTGATAAAATGTCTAACAAACAATAATTATCTATTCAAAGCTTTATAGACAGACCTGTAACAACATTCAAGGCAAGGCAAGTCAGGCCGAGTCAAGTCAGCAGACCTGTGACATCATTACACATGCGATTGTTATAATTTACATTTTGTACCCACATGTGAACATATTATTTCAAATACAGTTTAGCTAAAAATCAGAATTGCAAACAGTATGGATCCTGATATAGGATGACAAGATATATATTTCCTTCATATAAACCCCTTTTCAGTCCTTTGCAAAAACAGAGCATATCCAGATCAGATGACTCCCGTAGGAGCCATCTGATCTGGGTCTACTCTGTTTGCAAAGGCTTTTAAAGGTGTACATTTACATATGGAGTAAAGGGGTTTAGGATAAAGTCTGAGCTAATTAATCTTGTGTAAGCCAGTAGTTTAGCTAATTAATCTTGTGTAAGCCAGTAGTTTAACTATCCAATATTTGACACTTTGAACGCTGAACCTTAAAACTGGAATGCTCTACCATTCCCTGACTCTTTTCCTATTGAATATTCACACTTTATGAACATTAACCCTTTACCCTATGAATACGCACTTCTATGCATTTGCAAACAGAGTAGACCCAGATCAGACAGCTCCTACAGGGGGCCATCTGATCAGGGTCTGCCCTGTTTGCTAATGATATTCAGTAAAACCCCGCTAATGCGACCACCTAAAAGAGGTATAATTCTGGGTGCTAGATGCAGGTGGTAGCTTAATGCAGGACAAAAGCAATGCAGAAAGCTCCTAGAGGAGGTTTCTGCATTGCTTTTTTCCTGCATTAAGCAACCACCTGCTTATAAAGACACCCATGTTTATTCATTAAGTGGTCGTATTAGAGGGGTTCTACTGTATTGTAGATATGATTCAACCGTTTCTGCCATGGCTAACACTTCATTACATTATGTCTAAACAAACAGAGCAGACCCTGGTCAGGTGGCTCATACAGGAGCCATCTAATCTGGGTTTACTCTGTTTGCAAAGGCTTGGAAATCTGTATTTATGCAGTAAAGGGTTAACCCTTTCGCTGCCAATGCCGGATCTGTGATTACCTATGCAAACAGTTTGGATCCAGATGAGACGCCGAGTAACTCGGCGTCTCATCAGGATCCAAACTGTTTGTTACTGTTACTATGTTTTTGAAACAAAAATGAAGAAAATCAAAAGAATGAAAATTTGTAGCAGACGACATAGTTAGCAGATGACAAAGTTAGCAGACGACAGAGTTTGGCAGCGAAAGGGTTAAAGAGCACTTTATTTTAAACACTGTTTGCAAAAGATAATTTTCTAATTTTCAACATTCAAAGAGCAAGAGGAGAAAGCAAACATACTTCTAATAGCTTACTAAAAGCACATAAATAAAATATACAATGAAAAATATTCAATGTAAGTATCTTCTGTCATAAATGGCAACAAAATTGCAAACGAAAATGGATTTCATCCGTAAGTGATAATTGCAAAATAAACATATAAAGACAATAAACTGGCAAGCACCTGTGCCAGTACATGTAAACACCTTGATAACCCTTTGTAATTGTTCATTGTGTTGATAATTCCATTGTATAGGAGTTTCTTTAAGGCTATTTTTTAGATCCAACCTTGTTGAATAAATCTACTGAAAAGGATTAACTAGAGAAAATGATTTTTTTTATAATTTTGTAGTTTGAAACCATTGTGATACATAGAGCATTTGCTCCTATAGGAGCAAATGCTCTATTTATCACAATGGTTTCGCAAAGTGACTTTAGCAGAGTCGTCAAAAGTCGTCAATATGAGGGAATGGGTTAAACCACAACACTATTTTTTTTACATGACTAACAGTTTCGTCAGTTTGGATCTACCAGTAGATGAGTCATGAAGTAACTCAGTGTCCCACCTGGATCAATCTCATCTGTATGCACAGATAATTAGCAAATTTGTGGCTAGCATGCAAAAAGTTAAGCTTTTATATAGAGCTACAGATAACAGTGCGTACCCAAATACTAAAATCGTCATTTCTCCATCAAACCCTATTCTAAACAGTGGTCACAGTATAGGGTTTGGTGGAGAAATAAAGTATAGGGTTTGGTGGAGAAATAAAGGAGCAATTTTTGAAAATGTTGAAATTTACACACCTTATCTGGAGCCCTATTTTATACTATTAAAACATGCAGTCATCAAGACAAACTCAACAACATTCCATAACAGTAAAGGTGAACTTAGCATACGTTGTATACTGAACCCAAACTAAATTTTTTAAATGTCTTAACTAGGCAAAGAAACATCAATCTGAAATAATGAATACCTAACAATATAAAGACTATAATAATGCTTAACATCATAAAATATAACTACTAACCAAAATAAAACAGTTGAAAATAACAACACTATTGCATATCAAGGGTCTTCATAAGCAAGTAACAGAATAACTCATTCCCTCCTAGACAATATTTAGACCCAACCTCTTTGAACTAATCTACAAACAAGAGGGCCAAGATGGCCCTTAATCGCTCATCTGATTACCATAGATTTAAGATTTTTGCTGGGTAGCCCATGGGTGGGGCCAATATTGACCTTAGGTACAATACTTGAACAATGTTGATAGTGGATCATGAGCAGTGGTTCTGCAGAACAAGATTTTCAAAGATTTAGTATATGGATTTTATCAAGACAATGATTCTGACCAATGAAGATTGGACTAAAAATGTGCCCTCTAGAGTAATTTTTCTAAGATTTGACCTAGTGACCTACTCTTTATTCCCATCCAACCCATGATCACACTCAACCTTGATTTCACCAAGACAAACACTCTGCGCAAGATTGAGGAAGACTGGACCAAAAATTTGGCCGCTGGAGTGTTAACTACATTTTTCTAAGATATGACCCAGTGACCTACTTTTTGACCTCACATAACCCACTTTCCAACCTGTCCAAGATTTTAATTGGACAATCATTCTGCCCAATTTTCATGAAGATTTGGCTATAAATGTGACCTCTAGAGTGTTCACTATGTTTTCCTACTATTTGACCTAGTGACCTAGTTTTTAACCTCACATAACCCACTTTCAAACTCGTTTGAGATTTTATCAAGACAATCATTATGACTAAGTTTCATGAAGACTGGACAAAAAATGTGACCACTAGAGTGTTCACAAGCTTTTTCTACTGTTTGACCTAGTGACCTAGTTTTTAACCCTACTTGACCCATCTTCGAACTCGTCCGAGATTTTATCAAGACATTCATTCTGACCAAGTTTCATGAAGATTGGACTAAAAGTGTGACCACTAGAGTGTTCACAAGGTTTTTCTACTGTTTGACCTAGTGACCTAGTTTTTAACCCCACGTAACCCAGTTTTCAAACTTCACCGAGATTTTATCAAGACAATCATTCTGACCAAGTTTCATGAAAATTGAGCTAAAAATGTGACCTCTAGAGGGTTCACAAGGTTTTCCTACTATTTGACCTAGTGACCTAGTTTTTAACCCAACTAGACCCACTTTCGAACTCGTCCGAGATTTTATCAAGACATTCATTCTGACCAAGTTTCATGAATATTGGACTACAATTGTGACCACTAGAGTGTTCACAAGCAAATTGTTGACGACGGACGACGCACGACGGACGACGCACGCCAGACATTCAAGTCTCCCAAAAACTCATCCTGAGCTTTGCTCAGATGAGCTAAAAAAGGAGCATTAACTATAGAAATGGAAAATGTTAAAATTGCGTAGTTTTGAAACCATTGTGATAAATAGAGCATTTGCTCTAATGGAGCAAATGCTCTATTTATCACAATGGTTTCAATGAATTAGAATTACAGAGGCGCAAAAAGGCGTTGGTAGGAGAGATTGGATTAATGCAGACTGAAAGTAGTGCAGAAAGCTCCTGTATCTTCTTGCAATACTTTCACTATGCATTCCTTTTACATCAAAGACATGCCTTTTAATCCCTGTGAAACAGAGTAGACCCAAAATAAGACGGCTCCTATGGTGTTTAATCTGTTTGCTTATAAAATTATACAATGTCTGTTATAGTAAAGTATTTCAATGTTTATGTACTATTATAAAAGTTCAGCTAATGATTATTCATGATGTAGACAGTGTGTATACATGTACATATATATTTACCCCCATATAAACATATTCATGCCTTTGCAAACAGAGTGGACTCAGATAAGATGGCTCCTGCAGGAGCTGTCTGATCAGGATCTGTTCTGTTTGCTTTATATGAAACAATAATAGATCTGACTCTACAGTTTCTACCACTACAGAAAATCCTGTCTTCTTTTGTGATAATTCAGGTAATAAATATTCATGATGTCATTATTCTTACATGAATATTCAATAGGAAAAGAGTTAATATTTGGGATATGTTTAACTTTTTACCTCATGAATATTCATGTAGGAAATAATGAATATTAATGAGCCGAGCTTTTTTGACATACTGAATATAGGACTTTTTGGCTTGGTCAGGAACTGTAGAATCAGATCTATATACTTTAACCCATTACCTCATAGGCTATTTTTAGATACAACCACTTTGAATAAATCTATCGAAAAGGAGCATTAACTAAAGAAAAGTAAAATTGCAGAATTTTGTAGTTTGAAACCATTGTGATAAATAGAGCATTTTGAATTTTGTAGTTTGAAACCATTGTGATAAATAGAGCATTTGCTCCTATAGGAGAAAATGCTTTATTTATCACAATGGTTTCACAAAGTGACTTTTACAGTCATCAAAAGTCGTCAATATCAGGGAATGGGTTAATAAGCAAATAGAGTAGACCCTAATCCGATGGTTCCTACAGGATCAGTTTGATCTGGGTGTCCTCTGTTGCAAATATGTTTAAAGGTATCTCTATCAGGTGAAGGGGTAATGACAATTAATATTTGTGACATGATTAATGACATAGTCCATTTGATATGTAAATTTGATTACAATGCTTGTGTAATTATGTATTTCTATTCAAAGCATGCTTCTAATGATGCAGATACATGTACAGTAGAACCCCTCTAATGTGACCACATGTGTGTCTTTATAAGCAGGTGGTTGCTTAATGCAGGGCAAAAGTAATGCAAAAAGCTCCTAGAGGAGCTTTCTGCATTACTTTTGCCCTGCATGAAGCAACCACCTGCATATAGCACCCAGAATTATACCTCCTTTACGTGGTCGCATTAGCGGGGTTTCACTGTATGTAGATTGTGTGTATACATGTATATTTCCCATCCTATAGATGCCTTATCAAGCCTTAGCAAATAGAGTATGAGCCATCTGATCAGGGTCTCTGCAGTTAGCTTATTTCAACCTTTTCATCGCCAATTTCGCATAAAAGCCCACAACAAAAGTGCAGTCCCAAAAGGCGGCGTCTGATCAGGAACTACACTTTTTGTCACAGTCTCTATTTATTCATCTGTTTTATTGCTTTAAAATCTGCATTTATTTATCTCATTTCCTTCTTGTAACAAATGATTTAATTAAACTTGGATTACAAATGACAATTAAAAAGTCTCTAGTTTCTACCAATACCGAACAATTCAAATGACATATCGAGGGCTTGGTGCAAAACTATTCTAACTCCTTCACAATAGTTTTGCACCAAGCCCTCGATATGTCATTATCAAAAAATCAGATAATTAAGAAATTAATCTAATCAATATTTATGATGTCATATTTTTTCATAAATATTCATGGAGTAAAGGGTTACCCAAGGTATTACTTTAACTCATTACCTCATAGGCTATTTTTAGATCCAACCTCTTTGAATAAATCTACCGAAAAGGAGCATTAACTAGAGAAAAGGATTTTTTTTTAGAATTTTGTAGTTTGAAACCATTGTGATAAATAGAGCATTTGCTCCTATAGGAGCAAATGCTCTATTTATCACAATGGTTTTACAAAGTGACTTTTACAGAGTAGTCAATATCCGGGAATTGGGTTAACCCTTTACTCCATGAATATTCCTGTTAAACTTAATGACATCATGGATATTAATAAGAGTACATGTAACTGATATAAAAGCAAATTGACACATGATATTTTGGCCACAAATCTGCAGAATCATTTCTATACTATATCATAAACAAACGAAGCCGGTCCCGTTCAGACAGCTCCTACAGGAGCCACCTGATCTGGGTCTACTCTGTTTGCAAAGACGTAGAAAGGCATAGATATCTATGAAGTAAAGCTTTAAAGGCTTATCTATGAGGTAAATGTTATTTCTCATGTGTTCTGTACTATCCCATGTACAGGAACACATGATGACTGGAAATATTAGTTTAATTTGCTGATACTTGTATTCTTTCTTGCCCAATTGTTAGACAGCATTAACCCTTTCCTCCATAAATACACCTTTCTACACCTCTGTAAGAGTCACTTTGTGAAACCATTGCGATAAACAGAACATTTGCTCCATAGGAGCAAATGCTCTATTTATCACAATGGTTTCAATACTACATATTTATAAAACTTTCCTTTTCTCTAGTAAATGCTCCTTTTCGGTAGATTTAATCAAAGAGGTTGGATCTAAAAATAGCTTATAAGGGAATGGGTTAAAGTAGTTTAATCTTTGCATGCTGTAAATCCATTTGAACCCTTTATTCCATGAATATTCATGTTAGAAATGGTTTTACCATGAATAATTACACTAAAACCTGATCAGACAGCTCCTATAGAAACCATCTGATCTGGGTCTACTCTGTTTGCAAAGGTGTAGAATGGTGTTTATACCCAGTATTTCATACTGAGATATAAAACAAGTGAACGTATAGCTACATCAAATATTATATTAAAATCAGATCTAGATATTCTATAAGCAAATAGAGCATGTTATAGGCTCAGATCTTTATAAGTTCATAAGCCAATAGAGCAAACCCTAATCAAACTGCTCCTACAGGAGCCGTCTGATCTGGGTCTTCTCTGCATACAACGGTGTCAAAAGGGGTCTCTATGGGATAAAGGGTTGACCCTTCGCTTGCTATTCACATCAATATACCTACCTGTAAATAGTGAAGACCCAGATGAGACAGCTCCTACAGGAGCTGTCTCATCAGGGTCTGCACTATTTACAAGTTGATTGTGCAACCAGTACACTCCACAGCAGTGATTGCACAGCGGAATACTTGTACATAGTGTTATACAACAGGGCATGGGTAAAGAAGGAGAAATGTATTTTAGAATTCAGCAAGAGAAGGGCTGAGATGACAAATGTTTTACAGATAACAAATAATTAGCACGCTAACAATTAACCCTTTACCTGCTCAATTTACATGTAAAAATAATTGTATCATGAATATTTATTAGCTGCATATTCATATTTTTTTTCGAGAGAATTTTGCTTTGACAAAAACTGTAGAATCAGATCTATACCATGCTATTTAAAAACAGGGCAGACCTTATAGGAGTCGTCTGATACATGTAGTTAGCTGACAGATGTTACCAAATGACATATTTGGCTACTTAACTCTTTACTCCATGTTTATTTATGTAAGAAATAATGACACTATTTATTGATATTTATGGATATTTATGTAAGAAATAATGACACTATTGATCTTGATTAGATTAACATTTCTATAATGAAAATATAAAAACACAGGAAATATTTACCACCGCACAAACTGTAGAATCATATCTGTATTACATGTATTACAAAAGCAAACAGAGCAGACCCTGATCAGACGGTTCCTATACGAGCTGTCTGATCTGGGTCTACTATGTTTGTAAAGGTGACAAAAGGCATCTCTATGGAGTAAAGAGTTAAATATCTAGCTGACAGATGTGACCATATATAAATAAGTGCTGTTGTCAAATCAATCAAATACACACATTTAATAGTACTAACAGGCTTTAAATTATTCTAAGTTCTAATAGACAACTTGACACTACCAAGCTGTGACACGCTGCGTGTACAGAGATCGACTGAACTCAGAACTACAGATAAAGGCACGTACCCAAATACAAAAATCGTCATTTCTCCATCAAACCCTATACTGTGACCACTCTTTAGAATCGTCTCTTCGAGACGATTCTAAAGAGTGGTGACAGTATAAGGTTTGCTGTAGAAATAAAGGAGTTATTCTTGAAAATGTTTTAATTCACGCATCTTATCTGGAGCTCTGGACTGAGCTTGAATTTACAGAAAATCCTTGTTTAACCACTTACTCCATGAATATTCATCAAAGAAACAATGACACTATTAATATTGGTTTGATTAACATTTCTATAAAGACATTATAAACATGTAAGGGAACTGGTATTTACAGAAAAGCCTCTTTTAACCATTTCCCTGTTCTATGTATATTCAAAATTTCAACACCTACTGAATATTCATGGACAAAATAGTCATAATGGAATATCAAGGTGCAACATTGTAGCCGTTTTAGAAAGTAATGAAACACATGTATCAAATTCCATTAGCAAACAGAGCAGACTCTGATCAGATGACTCCTATAGGAGCTGTCTGATCTGGGTCTACTCTGTTTGCAAGATTCTACACCAAGACGTTTATTAGTTATGGATCGATGTACTAACAAACCGACCCACCGACATGTGCAAAGCAATATACACGCCATTTTTTCAAAAGAGGGGTATAACGAGGGAATGGTTTAAACAAGCAAGGTGCTTAACCCATTCCCTCATATTGATGACTCTGTAAAAGTCACTTAGTGAAATCATTGTGATAAATAGAGCATTGCTCCTATAGGAGCAAATGCTCTATTTATCACAATGGTTTCAAACTACAAAATTCTAAACATTTCCTTTTCTCTAGTTAATGTTCCTTTTCGGTAGATTTATTTAAAGAGGTTGTGTCTAAAACTATCCTATCAGGTAATGGGTTAACCAATCCCCTCTCGATTAGATAAGAAACAATTGTTACTTTGACCACAATCATACATAAATTGATAAATTAAGTCTAAAGGTACAATGCAAGTATGAACGGTTCCCACTCAATCTAAAACAGTACACAATATTTAACCCTCTTTAACTGATATAAACGTCTTTTCACATCTTTAGCAAACAGAGCAGTCCTAGATCAGATAAGATGCGTAAATTAAAACATTTTCAACGAGTAACTTCTTTATTTCTCCATCAAACCCTATTTTGTGACCACTCTTTAGAATCGTCAGTGTTGACAACATAGGGGTTTGGTAGAGAAATAACGGTTTTAATACTTGAGTATGCATGGTTATCTGTTGCTCGGCCCATGCCAGATATAAATGTCTTTAAACGCCTTTGCAAACAGGGCAGTCCCAGATCAGATGGCTCATGTAGCTTGGTTGGTTGTATTGATTAACCCATTCCCACTTAGGCTATTTTTAGACCTAACCTCTTTGATTAAATCTACCAAAAAGGAGCATTAACTAGAGAAAAGGACATTATCAGAATTGTGTAGTTTTGAAACCATTGTGATAAATAGAGCATTTGCTCCTGTGGAGCAAATGCTCTATTTATCACATTGGTTTCACAAAGTGACTTTTACAGAAGTGTCAAAAGGCATAATATGCGGGAATTGGTTAATGTCTGTAGGAGCCATCTGATCAGGGTCTGCTCTGTTTGCATATGAAATTATAACTGACTTGTCTATACAGTTACTACCAATACCAAAACATGCCATTATAATAATTAAGCTAATGAATATGCATGAAGTCATTTTTTCTTACATGAATATTCAACAGTGAAAGGGGTTAATAGAAGTAAATACAAATTCTGCTAGTTACATGCTTAACCCTTTCCCTCATATTGACAACTTTTGATGACTCTGTAAAAGTAACTTTGTGAAACCATTGTGATAAAAAGAGCATTTGCTCCATAGGAGCCAATGCTCTATCTATCACAATGGTTTCAAAAAATACGCAATTCTGAAAATCTCCTTTTCTATACTTAATGTTCCTTATTGGTAGATTAGTTTAAAGAGGTTGGGTCTAAAAATAGCCTGCAAGAAATAGTGCTTGTATGAATATTCATTAGCTGAAAAAATCTGTAACAGTATTATGTCAGAACAAAGGGAGATCTGTCGATGGCAGAAACTACTTTACTAGTATCAGAACTCCATCATTCCAAAAGCAAACAGAGCTTACTCTGATAAACTAGGAGACCTCTTATCTATGTCTACTCTGTTTTCAAATGTGTGAAAAGGCGTATCTATCCAGTATAGGGTTAACCAATTTGCTCCCACAATCCCATATATGGGACGTGGGCAAACAGTGTAGGCTCTGATCAGACACCGCATAATGCACTACACTGTTTGCTGATAGGAAATTCAATAAAACAAAATAAAAATGAAAATTTAGACCAGAATCCCTTTGATAAAAGATAGACTAATCAAATATATAAGCATGGAAGAATCCTATGGGAGCAAATGGGTAAAATAAGAAAACAAAAGTATACATGTATTTATGATATTGATTGCTTATGCTAATTTCATAACCTCATTAAAACTCTAATTAACGATGTACTCGATATCACAATAACATATGTGCAAGATCTTACAGGCAGAAATAACATTACAGTTTGATTAACACTTTCCCTAAAACAACGACCTGACTCACATTTGCAAACAGTTTGGATCCAGATGAAACCAACAGTAACTTGGTGATCGTCTCATTTGCATCAAATCTGTTTGACTCAGTCGAGTTTCTCAAAAGTTTAATCAAATATGATGCGGTGAAATTTGAACAGATTCAAATATAAGCAGCCATTATTTTTTACAGCATGCTAAAAGTCAACGCACTGATAGAAAACAACATATTTTGCAAACAGTATAGATGCAGATAAGGCACTAAAGCTCTTACTTAGAAGAGTACCTAGAACTACAAATAAACATGCATACCCAAATACTAAAATCTCATTTCTGGATCAAACTCTACACTGTGACCACTCTTTAGAGTCATCTCTTTGAGACAATTCTAAAGAGTGGACAAGGTATAGGGTTTGGTGCAGAAATGTGACAATGACATGATATGTAAAGAATATGAAATACCATCTGTGCTGCATAGTTAGAGAATACCCAAACTGCACTTTAACTAACTCCAAGAATATTCAGTTAACCCTTTCCCTCATATAAACATGTTTTCATGCATTTGCAAACAGAGTAGACCCAGATCAGATGGCTCCTATAGGAGCCGTCTGATCAGGGTCTGCTCTGTTTGCTAATAGAATTTGACAGCTGTATTTCTTTGCTTTCTAAAATGGCTATAATGTTTCACCTTCCATATGTCTTTATACCTATTTTGTTAGTAAATATTCAGCAGGTATTGAAATTTGAAATAAACATAGAACAGGGAAAGGGTTAAGAAACTATGACAAGTTGGATAATAACTAGATTCATTCTAATAATAATACATAAAGTCATAAACACAGGGAGCTTTAGTATCGGTAGAAACTGTAGAATCAGATCTATTGTAAGTTCATAAACAAACAGAGCAGACCCTTATCAAATGGCTCATACAGGAGCTGTCTCATCTGGGTCTGCTCTATTGGCAAAGGCATGGAAAGGCATACTTATGGAGTAACGGGTTAACCCTTTACTTGATAGAGATGCATTTTAACACCTCTACAAATAGAGAGCACCCAGACTAGATGGCTCCATTAGGAAATCAAAGTCTTTTATTTCTCAGTAAATCCTGTCTTGATGGTACACCATTAGAATAACAAGAATATTAACTACTTGTTTTTTTTAGAATTATATAAGAACACGGACATATTTAGCTATATTAGGAACCGTAGCATTCCATAAGCAAACAGATAAGATCCTAATGAGACAGCTACTACAGGGGCCGTCTAATCTGGGTCTACTCTGTTTGCAAAGCCTTTAAAGCGGTCTCTAACAGGTAAATGGTTAAACGTGGCACTATTTGTATTTGGCAGTCGCTGGTCAAAACCCTGTACTCCGACCACTCTTTAGAATCGTCTCTCCGAGACGATTCTAAAGAGTGGTCACAGTATAGGGTTTGGTGGAGAAATGACGATTTTAGTATTTAGATACGCACCTTTATCTGTAGCTCTGTCCAAGTTCAAGACATTGAGTTTAACTGTATATTTCTCCTGAATATCCCGGTCATCTTGAGTTCCAAACAGTAAGTTTTAATTAAACCTTTTCTATTAACCCTTTCCCTGTTCTGTATTTAGGCCAAATTTCATTAACCTACTGAATATTCATTAACAAAATACATGTAGGTATAAAGAAATATGGAAGGTGGAACGTTGTAGACATTTTAGAAAGTAAAGAAACAGATCTATCAAATTTTATTAGCAAACAGAGCAGACCCTGATCAGACGGCTCCTCTAGGAGCCATCTGATTTGGGTCTACTCTGTTTGCAAATGCGTGAAAACACGTTTATATGAGGGAAAGGGTTAAACAATTTTTTATGTATATACCCAGTAAGCCATCTGGTCTAGGTCTACTCTGTTTGCAAAGGGGTAAAAATCAATGTCCAGTGACATGATGTTGGCTGAGGATAGTGCAAGAGAATGTTGGTCCCTATCCCTGGCACACTTGATTGGTTCCACTGAATGACTGGAACAGTTCCAGATCTTTGACTGGTTCCACTGAATGAGAAGAACAGTGGTTCCAGTTCTTTCCAAGCCTATTTCTATTGTTTCCTCTCGATGAGGAGAACGGCGATTTCAGTTCTTTTCCTGCCTACTTGATTGGTTTCACTGGATGGTTGAGGAGTTTCTTCACAAAATTGTCTAGGCCAACATAATGGAGGTTATTCAAGTCCCGTTGACTCAGTTTTGGTTTGAATACATAGAATAACAGCCCGCAGACAATGCCAGTGAAAATGGAGAATTCCATTCGAGTGTAAATCTCATGATGCGTCACTGAAACAGTAAATGAAATGAGAATTAAGTGCGTTAAAATGTTTTGAAGTATGGAGAATCAGGGCGATCAGTATTTTTCATATATCTTCAAATACCACAGTGCCAAACAGTTAGGAACTTCGTGAGACTGTGATTGGGCGTCTCATCTGGATCCAAACTGTATCAACCCATTCCCTCATAGCGACACCTTTCTACGTCTCTTATAAAAGTCACCTTTTAAAACCATTGTGATAAATAGAGCATTTGCTCACCTTTTGAAACCATTGTGATAAATAGAGCATTTGCTCCTCAGGAGCAAATGCTCTATTTATCACAATGGTTTCAGAACTACAAAATTCTAAAACTTTCCTTTTCTCTAGTAAATGCTCCTTTTCGGTAGATTTATTCAAAGGGGTTGGGTCTATAAATAGCCTATGAGGGAATGAGTTAAAACTGTTTGACATACGTGGACCTAGCATGCTAAACATTCATATACATGTATGTCTGTTCAATAAGCATGTAAGAAATAATGAAATCATGAATATTTATTAGCTGAATTTTCATATTTTCAAGGGAATTTTTTGCTTTGACAAAAACGGCAGAATCAGATCATCTATATCATGTCATAAGCAAACAGAGCAGACCCAGATCAGACGGCTCCTAAAGGAGCAGTCTGATCTGGGTCTACTCTGTTTGCAAAGGTGTGAAAAGGCATTTATTATGAAGAAAAGGATTTACACTTGAGCTCATGAATATTCATGAAAGAAGACATGACATCATGATCATAAAATCGACAAATTCTTCTAATGGCAATTTTGGCCATGGTAGAAACTGTTGAATCAGATCTGCATAATCTCATATATATATATGCAAACAATGTAGACCCAGATAAGAAGGCTCCTAAAGGATCAGGATCTAATTTGTTTGCAAAGGCACCAAAATGCGACCCTATTAATATTAGTCAAATCCCTCTAAAGAATTTAGATATTTTTAGGCATGTGACTGCTTAATGCACTGGATGGAAGTCATGCCAGAAAGCTCCATATATTAATGACGTTAAACATTTACTCCATAACTACAATGTGCACCTTTCTATGCCTTTGCAAACAGAGAAGACCCAGATCAGATGGCTCCTATGCATGTGTCCATGTGCTATTACAACAAATTTATTCTAATTAATACTCATGACGTCATTATTTCTTACATGAATATTCATGGAGGAAAGAGTTAACTTAAATATTTGTACAGAAAACCCATAACTATCAGTACGGATCAAGGCAGATCAAATTACTCCCGAAGGAGCAGTTTGACCCTGGTCTGCACTATTTGCTATTTTCATCTATTTCAAAGTTGTCATAACAGTGCCAAGTTGAGATATGGAGTGTTACAAAGTGATGGAAAGGAGACTGGGTGTCCAAATACAATAAAAACTCGATACTACGAAATTTTAGTATGGAGGAATTTATGTCTTTGTAGGCAGGTGGCTGCTTAATGCACGACTTTCACCCTGAATTAAACTGCCACCTGTGTTAAATATAAACAAGAGTGCCAGTGGGCACAATAAACGCCCGTCGAGGCTTTGTTCAACATAAACTGAGGTTAACATATTTGCTATATGCAAATGCTAAACGCAAATTCTATGTCAAATTGTGCGACCTTGACCTTGATAAACATACCTGGACACATCCATGCTACTGTAGCATGTCCAGATAAACATTGTGGTGAAATTTGAGAAGGATCCACCAAGCAGAACTTGAGTTAGAGATGTTACAGACAGACGGACGGACAGACAGACAGCGCCATTCCTTTTTTTTCAAACGGGCGTATAAAAGTGGAATGTATTTGAGTGTTTGTAGTATCAAGTTTTTACTCTACTTATAGTTGTTTTACAAACTACATGTAGTTGTGAGGGGAGACTGGGTGTACCAATATTCAGTAAATTGGGTATCTACATGTAGCTATAAAAACCAGTGATGAGGGGAGACTGGGTGTACCAATATTCAGTAAATTGGGGATCTAGCTATAAAAACCAGTGATTAGGGGAGACTGGGTGTACAATATTCAGTAAATTGGGTATCTAGCTATAAAAACCAGTGATGAGCGAAGACTGGGTGTACCAATATTCAGGGTGCATGAAGTAGGGAAGTGGTGTAATCATTAATATATATATACGTTAATATAGATAGATCATATGTCAAGGTAATATCTACCTGCTCATTGTATGTGATGCATTTAAATTTTAATAAATCTACCCACTCTTCAAGTTACAGCTTGTATGAGGACTCTGATAAGCTTCTTTCTCATTATTTAACCTTTACTGTGCAGGACATGAGTCACTAATGTCCTTTGCAAACAGTGTAGACCCAGATAAGAGGGCTCTTAGAGGAGCCCTCTTATCAGGGTCTGCACTGTTTGTCATGTAACACTTTTCTTTTGAAACATCCCTAAATATTCACTATAAGCTTGACCTGTTTGAATTTTGGAATAGTCCATTTGTAAATTCAGCGTTGTAAGTGTAAAACCAAAAACCCTGCTTATTGTGACCCGACTTACAATTGCCGTGGGCTCTAAGCCAGATGATATACCATCTTACTCGGTGTGTTATCAGGGTCCAAGTTGTTAAACAGTTACTGTAGTAAGTAGCTATTTTCTCAATAGCTTGAATGAATTGAAATGAACTAAAGCTCAGAAGTTACATTAATTCTTACAGTTAGATAAGGGTAAAGTGACTGGTTATAGTCTCTATTCATTTCAAATCATGAAGGGGTTTTTCCCTCAACTTATCTCAAGTACCATACCACAAATATTAGCTCATCCCTTCTCTGCTCAACCACTCCCCTATTTACCCTCAATATTATTTAACCCTTTCCTCCATAATTACGCCTTTCAAGCCACTGTCAACAGTGTCCTCCTAGAGGAGCCGTCTGATCAGGGTCTGCTCTGTTTGCTAATAGAAGTTGATAGATCTGTTTCTTTACTTTCTAAAATGTCTACAATGTTCCACCTTCCATATTTCTTTATAACTATTTTGTTAATGCATATTCAGTAGGTATTGGAATTTGGTTTAAATACAGAACAGGGAAAGGGTTATGCTCTTTTTATCATAATGGTTTCAGAAAGTTTCAACATTACACAATTCTAAAATTTTCCTTTTCAGTAGTAAATGCTCCTTTTTGGCAGATTCATTCAAAGAGGTTGAATAATAAAAATAGCCTATGAGGGAATGTGTTGAACACCCAATCTCTCCTCATCACTTGTTTGTTAATCTAGACATCCTAATTACCCTAAATATTTGGATACCAACTGGTCTACTCTCACTACTTCCCTATTTATCCTAAATATTTGAACCCCCAGTCCCATCTTCACAACTAGTTAGTAAAGCTCGACACTCTGTATACCCTAAATATTTGGTCACACAATGGGTTCAATTTAATCAAAAACAGACATTAACCCTTTCCTCCATAAATGCGCCTTTCTACGCCTCTGTAAAAGTCACTTAATGAAACCATTGTGATAAATACACCATTTGCATTCAAAATTCTAAAAAAAATCTTTTCTCTAGTAAATGCTCCTTTTGGGTAGATTCATTCAAATAGGTTTGGTCTAAAAATAGCCTAGGGAGGAAAGGGTTGAACAGAGGTGTCAATATGAGGGAATGAGTTCAACTTTGCCCTGTTGAACGTTTATGCATGATATTGATCCAGAGGTCCAGATAAGATGTGTAAATTTAAACATTTTCATCAATAACTCCTTTATTTCTCCACCAAACCTTATACTGTGACCACTCTTTAGAATCGTCTCGAAAAGATGATTCTAAAGAGAGGTCACAGTATAGAGTTTGGTAGAGAAATGACGATTTTAGTGTGTGAACACCGTATGTGCACCTTTATCTGTAGTTCTGTGATCATTTCATGAACATTCATTATTTTAATCTTTATACATGTAATTCTAAAATTTTCAAGGGAAGTTATGTCTTGGACAGAAACTATAGTCTCTGATCAAATTTATACAATCCTACAAGCTGAACAGGAGCCGTCTGATCGGGATCTACTCTTGTTTGAAAAGGCATGAAAAGGTGTCTGTAACAGGGAAACGGTCAATTCGTTCATTGCCAATAGTGAATCTGAAGTCACCTTTGTAAACTGTCTGGATCCAAATGAGACCCAGAGTAGTTTGTCATCTAACCTTGACCCACACTGTTTAACCCTTTACTCCAGGAATATTTGTGTCAGAAATAAATGACATCATGAATATTAATTAGATTAACGAATAGTTATAAGCACACTGACACAGGAATATTCGGCCATGGTAGGAAACTGTAGAATCATATTTATATGATACCATTAGCAAACAGAGCAGACCCTGATCAGACAGCTCCTACAGGAGCTGTCTGATCAGGGTCTACTCTGTTTGCAAGGGCATATTTATGGAGTAAAGGGTTTACACTTTGAGTCTTTGTTAAGAAAATCAAGAATAGGAAAGAAAAGAAAAGAAAAGGAAAGAAAAGAATGATGTGTTCTTGGTGGTCTACCCTTATTACGATATTGAATAATTCGTGAGCTGACTTGCATTTGCTAACAGCTTGAATCTTGACGGTCAATAGTTTTGCTCTATTGTTGGGTCCTTATTATCATGAAATACCATAGCAACAGATAATGATGCATACGCAAATACTAAAATCATCATTTCTTCGCGAAACCCCAAGTTGTGACCACTCTTTAGAATTGTCTCTTCGAGACGATTCTAAAGAATGGTCACAACATAGGGTTTAGTGTAGAAATAAAGGAGTTATTCTTGAAAATGTTTTAATTTACGCATCTTATATGGACCTCTGAATACACAACTCTTAACAATTCTTTACCACATGAATATGTTTACACATGAGTTCAAAACTTCATGAAAATTCACACGATTTTTTTATAATGACATATGAACAAAGGAATATTTGATACTGGCAGAAACTGTAGAATGAGATATATATTCCAGAGGTAAACAGAGCAGACACTGATCATAGGGCTTCTACAGTTACAGGAGCCACCTGTACTGGGTCTACTCTGTTTGCAAAGGCATTAAAAGGTGTCTCAACGAGGTAATGTGTTCATCACATATGCATTATAATTCATTGCTTATAAAGATAATTCATTGCAGTTGAACCGCTATATAGTGGTTGTTTAACCTTTTCCCTGTTCTATGTTTATTCCAAATTTAAATACCTACTGATTATTCATGGAGATAATAGTTATAATTAAACATTGAAGGAGGAACAATATTGTAGCAATTTTAGAAAGAAAAGTAACATATTTTTCAAATTCCATTAGCAAACAGAGTAGACCCTGATCAGACGGCTCCTCTAGGAGCCGTCTGATCTGGGTCTACTCTGTTTGCAAATGCGTGAAAACACGTTTATATGAGGGAAAGGGTTAACCCTTTACGGGATATGTTCATCTTTTACCGGTTACCCTTTTTGACACCATGAACAGAGCCACAGATAAACGTGCATATTCAGATACTAAAATCGTCATTCCTCCACCAAACCCTACGTTGTGACCTATCTTTGGAGTAGTCTCGAAGAAATAAAGGAGAATTTTTGAAAAATGTTTTTATTTATGTATCTTATCTGGAACTGTGCATGACAATTAATTGGATTATTTGAATAATAGCACATGGACACAGGAAGTTTTGGCCATTGCATTATTACCTACAGAATCACATGTATATCATAAGCAATCAGAGCAGACCCAGATCAGACGGCACCTTCAGGAGCGGTCTGATCTGAGTCTACTCTATTTGCAAAGGCATAAAAAGGCTTATTAACCCTTCGCTTGCTATTCGCGTCATTATACCTTCTTGTAAATAGTGAAGACCCAGATGAGACAGCTCCTGCAGGAGCTGTCTCATCAGGGTCTGCACTAATTACAAGTTGATTGTGCAACCAGTGCACTCCACAGCAGTGATTGCACAGTGAAATACTTGTACACAGTGAAGATATATGTAATTATACCACAGGGCATGGGTAAAGAAGGAGAAATGTATTTCAAAATTCAGCAAGCGAAGGATTAATGGAGTAAAGGATTGATCTATTCATGAATCAAATGGATTCCCTCATAAATATACTGGTAAGAAATAAGAATCACGAATATTTATTAGTCTAATTAAATTTAGAAGAGTTTTTTTATAATGGTACAGTAACACTAATGCGACCACTTTATGAATGGAAATAAATGTCTTTAAAAGCAGGTGGTTGCTTAATGCAGGTCAAAATTTATGAAGAAAGCTCCTGCATTCATAAGGGCATTAGGCCTTGATATACAGGCCTTGATTTCTCTTCTCCAGAAAAGTTCATAACATCAGCAAAATATTCATTTTATCGATTGCAATTAATGAGACATATGTTGCACAGTTTCACAATAAAACAACATATATCTACCTATTAACCCTTTCCCTGTTCTATGTTTATTTCAAATTTCAATACCCACTGAATATTCATGAACAAAATAGTTACAATGAAACCTTGAAGGTGGAACATTGTAGCCATTTCAGAAAGCAAAGAAACTGAACTATTCGAATTCCACTAGAAACAGAGAAGACCCTGATCAGACGGCTCCTCTAGGAGCCGTCTGATCTGGGTCTGCTCTGTTTGAAAATGTGTGAAAACACGTTTATATGAGGGAAAGGGTTAAGAGAGTTATAAAACAGGTAAGTGAACCAACATTATTTATGATATATTAATTACCTGTGCCTGTAATTGAAATATTGAATACAAATTGAGACAAACAGTGCTGATCCAGATCAAACAGCTCTTAACCCCTTCCTCCAAATAAACACTTTTTATGTCTTTTGCAAACAGAGTAGACACAGTTCTACTCTGTTTGTTGATCAGGGTATGTTGATCAGGGTATGTTCTGTTTGATATGTTGCAATGATATAGATGTGATTTTGGTTTCTGGCTACATGTAGGTAGAACAAAATCCTGGGCTCATGTTCCATTATAAAATTTCAGCTAATAAATATCCATGATGCCATTATTTCTTACATTAATATTGAACAGGTAAACGACTAAAGGAGCCTTAGTTTCAGTTAAACCTCTCCCCTTTCAATATTCATGTAAGAAATAATGAAATCTTGAACGTTTATTAGCTGCAAGTAATTTATGATGGCATATGTACACAGGAATGTTTGGTATTGGTAGAAACAGAAGAGTCATAAGATGTGTTTGTGAAACACTATACTCCCGATATGACCTTTGACCTTGATGTATGACATTGACCTTAATAAGGCTCCGCTAAAAATGTTCGCCTCAATAAGTTGCACATACATGCGAAGTTTGAAAGATGTATGCTGAATGACGACAAAATTATCGCCAATCTAAATTTGACCTGTAATTTGACCTTCAACCTAAATGTATGACCTTGACCTTAATAAGTCACTCCTAAAAATGTTTGCCTCCATAAGTCGCACATTCATACTTAGTTTGAAGTATGCATATGCAATGGCTAAAAAATTATTGCCAACATAAACAAACTGACAAACCAACCAATCAACAGACAGCTAGGGCAAAACCATTATTCGAAACTATACAAAATGCAATTCATCTTGGACCCTTTACTTGATACACGTATTTAAGCCTTTTTGACCCATTTGCAAACATAGTAGCCGCCTGATCAGGGTCTACTCTGTTTGCTTATGGAATTTGAAAGATTTGTCTCTGTACTTTCTAAAAAGGCTCCATTTTTCCACTTTCCATACTTAATTATAACTATTTTGTCCATGAATATTCAGTAGGTATAGAAATTTGGAATAAACATAGAACAGGGAAAGGGTTAAAACAGCGAAAATACAGTGTTTTGGTTATGTGAGAAAAAAAATCTGATGCTCGTTGTATTTTAAGATCACATCTTCCTAAACTCGTCAAGAAAATGTTATTATGCTCGCCAGAGGCTCGCTTAATAACATTTTCTAAGGCTCGTTTAGGAACATGTGATCTTAAAAGACAACTCGTGACAGATCCTCTATATATGTACCCCTACTCACATATCTGACTACTGAGGGGGGCATAAAAAGTGTGACAGACAGACAGGAACTGAAAGATGATTTCAAGCATGACGAAAATGTATGACAGTCAGACAGACACTGTAAAATGAAAGCATGATGAAATTGTATGAAAGACAATGAAAGCAGGATGAAAATGTATGAAAGACAATGAAAGCATGATGAAAATGTATGAAAGACAATGAAAGCATGATGAAACTGTGACAGACAGATGCACGGAAAATTAAGAGGTGATGCCTAAGTGCCACCTTGCTTACAGCAGGTGACACACAAACATACAGGGAGAAGTGAAGACAACTTTTTCTCATTTTCCCCCTGTAGAAGCTTTCAGATCAGTTATCGTGAGGTGGCATATATATCTTATACTTACTTTGTGGTGTGAGAACAGACGATGGCTCCGAGTCCGGCATGAATCGAAAAAATGCTGCGATGAGGGCAACCATCAAGCAGATGGCGAAAAAAGTCACAAACACGTTATGGATATGCTCTCCAGGAACGCAGACAAGGTTGACGCAGATCTGAGCTACCAGTCCGATCACAGATATTGTCAACAAATTAAAATACTCCATCAAAAATGCAGTCAGATAAAACATGGCTACCGAGGCAAACATGGCAAAAATTGAAAAAACTACAGGTAGTGCCCATATTGTGAAATGGAATGAAGCAATTAAAATACCCACACCAATTACACTACAAGTGTATGGAATGAAAATAGATCGTCGTAATCTGCAGACCAGAGATTCTTCATGTAGTAACTTTAAACCGAGATTCCTAATAGAAATGAAGAATATGATGAGAAATATTATTATACCATTCCTGTCAGCACTTGAAAATATCCAAATGTCACCAGAAGTCAGTCCAGCACACATTGTCAGCAAAAATGAGCACAGAACTATTTTTAAACTAAAATCTGCTTTCGTGCAGGCTACCAATATGCCAATTAATGCCATCGGCTCGAAGTATCCAATTACAAATGAGTCATTTCGGGACACTATATACCAAAAGTTCAAAAGAAATCCTATCACAGTTTGACAAATGAATGTTACAATGAGGCCTTCAGCATGTTGTCGAAATTCTTTAAGAGATTCAAAACGGATGAGGATGAACAATGATACGAGA
The DNA here is from genome assembly GCA_963576725.1 of Azorinus chamasolen. Classification (NCBI taxonomy): domain Eukaryota; kingdom Metazoa; phylum Mollusca; class Bivalvia; order Cardiida; family Solecurtidae; genus Azorinus; species Azorinus chamasolen. Next base: position 10,104,643 of record OY755253.1, on the reverse strand, counting down.
TCTGCAGCCGTCAGCATGATGGGAAGTTCAAAACTGCGTTGCATCTGGTTGAGTTGGTTGACGTGAGCATGAACTTCCTGAAGACAAACACCGTAAACCATGTTCGCCGCAATAAAAGCACACACCGGTATGGCATGGTATTTCTTTGGCTCGCTTTTCTCACTGGAAAAGTAAACAAGAGGGCCATGATGGCCCTTAATCGCTCACCTGTTCGTAACAGATTAATGATTTCAATGACAGATTGCATAATTTGAAAAATATTGGTAGAAAACCATTAGATGATGCTACATACTAAATATAAAGAGTCTAGAACTTACAGATTTGGTGGAGAAGATATTTTAAAGATTTTCCTATGAAAAACTGTTAAGCCCCAGGGCGGGGCCAATTTTGATCCGGGGTTCATAATTTGAAAATCTTGGTAGAGGACTATTTGATAATGCAACATACCAAATATCTAAGGTCTATGCCTTACAAGTTCAGAGAAGACTTTTAAAGATGTTTAAGAGAAGATTTTTCAAAACTTTCCTATGAAAAACTGATATGCCCCTGGGCGGGGCCGTTTTCAACCCAGGGCACATAATTTGAACAATCTTGGTAGACAACTATTAGATAGCGCTACATACCAAATATTAAAGGTCTCTGCCTTACAGTTTTGGAGAAGAAGATTCTTAAAGCTTTTCATATGAAAAACTGATAAGCCCCAGGGCGGGGCCATTTTTGACCCAGGGGTAATAATTTGAATATCTTGGTAGAAAACCATTAGATGATGCTACATACCAAATATCAAGGGCCTAGACCTTACATTTCTGGAGGAGAAGATTTATAAAGATTTTCCTATGAAAAACTGATAAGCCCTTGGGCGGGGCCATTTTTGGTCCGTGGTCATATTTTGATTAATCTTGGTAGAGGACGATTAAATAATGCTACATACCAAATATCAAAGGTCTATACCTTATAGTTTTAGAGAAGAATATATTTAAAGATTTTCCTATGAAAAACTGATAAGCCCCGGGGCGGGGCCATATTTGGCCCAGGGGTCATATTTTGAACAATCTTAGTAGAGGACCATTAGATGATGCTACATACCAAATATCAAAGGTCTATTGCCTTACAGTTTCAGAGAAGATGATTTTTAAAGATTTTTCTATGAAAAACTGATAAGCCCTGGGGCGGGGCCATTTTTGTCCTGGGGGTCATAATTTGAACAATCTTGGTAGAGGACCATTAGATGATGCTACATACCAAATACCAAAGGTCTATTCCTTACATTTTCAGAGAAGAAGATTTTTAAAGATTTTCCTATGAAAAACTGATAAGCCCCGGGGTGGGGCCATTTATGGCCCAGGGGTCATATTTTGAACAATCTTAGTAGAGGACCATTAGATGATGCTACATACCAAATATCAAAGGTCTATGCCTTACAGTTTCAGAGAAGAAGATTTATAAAGATTTTCCTATGAAAAACTGATAAGCCCTAGGGCGGGGCCATTTTGTCCTGGGGGGTCATAATTTCAACAATCTTAGTAAAGGACCATTAGATGATGCTACATACCATATACCAAAGGTCTATGCCTTACATTTTCAGAGAAGAAGATTTTTAAAGATTTTCCTATGAAAAACTGATAAGCCCCGGGGCGGGGCCATTTTATGCCCAGGGGTCATTATTTGAACAATCTTAGTAGAGGACCATTAGATCATGCTACATACCAAATATCAAAGGTCTATGCCTTACAGTTTCAGAGAAGATGATTTTTAAAGATTTTCCTATGAAAAACTGATAAGCCCTGGGGCGGGGCCATTTTTGTCCTGGGGGTCATAATTTGAACAATCTTAGTAGAGGACCATTAGATGATGCTACATACCAAATACCAAAGGTCTATGCATGACACTTTCAGAGAAGAAGATTTTTAAAGATTTTCCTATGAAAAACTGATAAGCCCCGGGGCGGGGCCATTTTTGGCCCAGGGGACATAATTTGAACAATCTTAGTAGAGGACCATTAGATGATGCTACATACCAAATATCAAAGGTCTATGCCTTACAGTTTCAGAGAAGAAGATTTTTAAAGATTTTCCTCTGAAAAACTGATAAGCCCAGGGGCGGGGCCATTTTTGGCCCGGGGGGACATAATTTGAACAATCTTTGTAGAGGACCATTACATCATACTACATACCAAATATCAAAGCTCTAGGCTTTGTAGTTCAAGAGAAGAAGATGTTTAAGTAAATTGTTGACGCCCGCACGTATGCACGACGCACGACGCACATACGCACGACGACGGACGCCGGACATAGGATCATCCCAAAAGCTCACCTTGGCACTTTGTGCCAGGTGAGCTAAAAAGGCTTAAATTCTACAATACATGTACAGTAAAACAATTTAAAAGGTCTAAATATGGGTCTTCAAAACAGGTGGCAGCTCAATGCATGTCAAAAGTAATGCAGAAAACTCCAGTAGAGCTTTCTGCATTACTTTTGACCTGTAAAAAGGTAAAGGTGAGGTTTATAGTCTGGAACTGCATACAATGTACATATTCTCCCGACTTCACAATTGCCCTGTATTAGATGGTCACCTCCTTTTTTAAGACTCTTGTGTTCAATGGATGAATGATCGTTAAACCCTGATTACCTCATAAGCTAATTTTAGATTGTACCTCTTTGAATAAATCTGCCGAAAAGGAGAATTTACTAGAGAAAAGAAATTTTTTAGAATTGTGTAGTTGCTCCTATTGAGCAAATGCTCTATTTATCACAATGGTTTCAGAAAGTGACCTTTACAAAGGCGTCAATATGCGGGAATAGGTTAAGACAAGTTCTACTCTATCTTTAGTCCTGCATGAAGCAATAATCCATAACCTTTTCCTTCAAGAATATCTTAAAGTTAAAGGGGCAGTCCCTACATTCGACGCGTTTCAAAAACACCTAAAATATACAAAACTGATTTGTTTATATGCTGAAAAGTAGTATATCGCAGGAAAACCTATCCGATAAATGTTGAAAATGACAAAACATCCATCTCTTTGATATTTATGATCGCGGTTTGATTCCCCGATGTTTCAGTTTTATTCGGGCCAGGTTTTAGTTTTGTATCTGTTCGTGCAATTCGCGTCTCTACAACCACTTCCTAGAAAAGCTGTTATGTAAACAATGGGGTATTGGGTGATAATCAGCAAAATGCGGAAAATTTGAATGGAAAAGGCCGATAATACTTTGATGTAGAACTAAAATTATAAGTATTGGTGAAATCGATTTATTTTGTATCACAGAGGCATTTTTCGATAGAAGTTCAATTTGACAATCTTCATAATAAGGATTGAGCATAACAAATACCAAGGTTTATGATCTTATTGAAAATATGTGTTTTTTTGTAGGGACTTCGTCTTTAAGATTTTGTTACTGGCAGAAACTTCAGAATCAGACCTATTCCTTTCCATAAGCAAACAGAGTAGACCCTGACAAGACAGCTCCTACAGATCTGGGTCTATTCTATTTGCAATGGTGGCAAAAGTAGTCTATGTGAGGGCAATATATATCAATATTCATATAAGAAGTTATGACATCATGAATATTAATAAGATGATTTTGCATAATGACACATGGACAATATGAATAAGAAATAATGACATCATCCAGAGCTTCAGAATGATAAAATGCGTAAATTAACAAAATTTCAAGAACAACGTCTTCATTTCTCTACCAAACCAAATGTTGTGACCACTTTTTAGAATTGTCTCAAAAAAGATGATTCTAAAGAGCACAGGGGGCCATTTCGTGGGTCTACATGGTCTAAAAAGTCAAAAAAATTGATTGGGTCGATTTAGTGTTATATAATCTAACACTAAATCGACTCAATCAATTTTTTTTTGACTTTTTAGACCATGTAGACCCACGAAATGGCCCCCTGTGCTAAAGAGTGGTCATTATATGGTATCAGGGCTCAAGCAAGAGGGTGATTTGGGAGAAAAAGTCTCCCTAACCCTGTTGACTTCTCCCTGTTTTGGACTGAGGGAGACGTTTTATTATATAGAACATATAGGGAGATACAAAATCTGGACCAATACCACTAAACTTCTCCCTGACAGATGGTGAGCTCCAGCCTGAGCCCTGGGTATATGGTTTGGTGGAGAACTGACAATTTTAGTATTTGGGTATACACGTTTATCTGTAGCTCTGATTTATACAAGAAGTTAACTGTTATGACATCATGAATATTAATTAGATGATTTTGTATAATGGCACATGAACAATAATATGACTAAGAAAGAATCAAATACCAATATTTATTAGCTGAATTTTTGTAATTGGAATATGTACACAAGATGTTTTGGTATTGGCAGACCTATTATAATTTCATAAGTAAACAGAGCAGATTCTGATCAGATGGATCATACAGGTGCTGTCATATCTGGGTCTACAATGCTTGCAGAGGTGCGAAAAAAAAGTGTTTGTATGAGGGTCAATAAATGTTTGCACATCTTATCTGAGTTAATATTTTACTCCATGAATATTCATGTACGAAATAATGACATCATGAATATTAATTAGATGAATTGTTATAATAGCACATGGGCACAGGAATTTTTGGCCAAGGCAGAAACTGTAGAATCATGCATATCTATATTATTTCATAAGCAAACAGAGCAGACCCTGATCAGACGGCTCCTATAGAAGCCATCTGATCTGGGTCTACTCTGTTTGCAAAAGTGTAGAAAGTTGTATTTATGGAGTAAAGGGTTAATGCATTGGGCTGGTTTTACCCTTTCCCTCATATTGACGACTTTTGACGACTCTGTAAAAGTCACTTTGTGAAGCCATTGTGATAAATTTATTTATTTATCACAATGGTTTCAAACTACAAAATTCTAAAAATTTCCTTTTCTCTAGTTAAAGCTCCTTTTCGGTAGATTTATTCAAAGAGGTTGTATCTAAAAATAGCCTATGAGGAACATGTAATAGGTTAACTGTTGCACCGTCAAAGGGACTCACTGGGTTTGTTGCAGTGGGCAAGTCTGTGCAAACATTTACAAACAGTTTGGATCCAGATCAGACGCCGGGTAACTCTGCATCTCATCAGGATCCATACAAGATATTGAAGGAATGTCCAATCTGATACTTTAAGCCGATGAAAATGTGTGCAGATGAATTTTTTTATTTGAAGCCAAAGGAGTTACAAACATTCAGACATTTAAAAGTACATGTAGTACATACCCAGAAAAACATAGCATCTGATCAGGATCTACTTCTGATCAGGATCTACACTGTTTGTAGTGGTAGCAAGACTTTGAGTTCCAGATAAGATGTGTAAATTAACCTTTTGCTTGCTATTCGCGTCAATATACCTACCTGTAAATAGTGAAGACCCAGATGAGACAGCTCCTGCAGGAGCTGTCTCATCAGGGTCTGCACTATTTACCAGTTGATTGTGCAACCAGTGCACTCCACAGCAGTGATTGCACAGCGAAATACTTGTACACAGTGAATATATATGTAATTATACAACAGGGCATGGGTAAAGAAGGAGAAATCTATTTTAAAATTCAGCAAGCGAAGGGTTAAAACATTTTCAAGAATAACTTTATTATTTCTCCACCAAACCCTATGTTATGACAACCGTTTAGAATTGTTTCTTCAAGAGACGATTCTGAAAAGTGGTCGCAACATAGGGTTTGGTGGAGAAATGATTTTAGTACCTGAGTTAAGCATGTGTATCTGTTGCTCTGAAGACTACTCATCATTGTTTCTGACAATAGACAATAGAAAACCGGGTTGTGTTTTTCTTGTTTTTCTGAGTGGTTTGGGGTACAAATAGACAGTTTTTAGTTTTGCATACTTCGATCATAAATGGGGTCGGGTTCCATGGGCGAGTCTCAGCATGCGTCGGGCACCTTTGTGTTGAACCAGACAATACTCAACTTTCTATTACTTCTACTTTATATCAAAATGACATAATTGTAGATGTAGACATACTTACAGCTCACTCATGATTCTGCTGTACGGCATCTGTAACATATATAACATATATCAGTTACCCTTTACTTCGTGAATATTCATGTTAGAAATAATAACATGATGAATATTAATAAGATGTATATTTATAACGACAAATGAGCACATGCATTATTGACTTTGGTACAAATTATGACGTGGTGAATTCAGTTACATGTAGCTGAACCTTTATGATTGACTTCTGGTATGAACATCAGTAATTTTGACAATGGTAGAAAATGTAGGCAAACAGCAGATCCTGTCCAATCTGCTCCTATAGGTGACTACACTGTTTGTAAAAAAAATCTCCATCTAGTAAAGCGTTAATCCTATACATGTAGTTCGCATTTGCAAACACAGACCAGACTGCTCGAACCTGCTGAATGGGCTGTGTGACTAGCCTCTAGGGTCTACACTGTTTTGTTTATACATGTTACAGATCTAATCCTTGCAGCAATGGGTCACTGGTTCGTCCCGCGTCTGGCTGCATTTTTCCTTCCATGCACTTTAATGGTGTCAGAAGTGCTTGACCGCCCATGCAGCGGGAAGCCAGGCCTGTGAGAGCTGGGATAGCTCTAAAAAAAGTGTAGGGAGACTCAGAGGAGTGTAGTGGTTCTGGACTACATGGATCTCGCCAGCAGCCCAAGCAGTTCAGTTGCTACAGTACTCGTCCTGAGAGCAAATATGGTACCAGGTTCAAGTCTGCAGTGCAGCAGCACAATATACTTACTGTCCATTTCAATTTACTTTGTCACTGAATTTTAGTCGATATTTTTTTTCATTTCGAGTCAGACTGACCTTAAATATATTTCATTTGATCGCATCGTTTTTCACGAACTCCCATGCTAAATATCCCTCAATTTCATGCAGTAACAAGGAATAAAATGCCGAAAATGCATTTTCTACATGCTAATTCGATCAGCTGTTTCTTTGCAAATGGCCGCCGTTTGTATGGATCGTGGAGCATATCATTTTTCAAGAGGGGTGAATAGCATACTGATATGAAATAAATGACGTAATTTCGTGTATGACGTCAACTTTTAAGAGCTATAATTACCCTTAGTTAAATTCGAACGTTCCACTCGACGTCAATCGTCCGCCATTTGCAATTTGAAATGAACGTGTTTACAATGGGAAAACATTGTTTTTATGCATGAAATATTTATTTGAAGATGGATTCAAGGGAAACTCGGGCACAGAGTTCGTGAAAAACGATGACACAAGTGGCTTAAATTTGATCTCGATCCGGTAAGAAATGAAAAAAATTCTCGATTCAAATTCAGTGACAAAGTAAATTGAAATGGACAGTAGTAGTTCTGGTGTATTGAGATTGTAAGGCAGCCCAGGTTGCCTTAGTTGGTAGAGTACTAACCCTGTAAGGGTGGGGTTGAATGTTCGAATTCCACAAAACAGGCACTTTCCTCCTGTCAATCTAATGACAGTTTGTTGTTGTTTTTTATGCCATTGGCAAAAAATCAAGCGTTCATGTATCATTTTAAAAACTTAACTTAATCAGGGTTCATGATGTCAATCTTTCTTACATTATTTAACATTTGTGTAGTAAAGGTCTAATAATTCTATGCGTTGTGTTTGGCGTACCTCCAAACCAGTTACCACATCTTGGGCATGGGTCGACAGGACACGCCCACTTTAAATTGTTTCAATAGATTTCAAATCTAACAAGTTCTGTCGCGAAATAAGATACTAAATTTAAAATGATCACATCATTTTCCTCTTATCAAAATGAAATCCTGATCCAATGAAACCTCAAAAGTTGTCCGATCAGAATGAATAGATAGGCCGGGCTAAACCGAGCTAAAAGAGCAGTGGGTTGTCAGCATTTAGTAAATAGCCAAACCCGTGTCAACGGCTATCCTATGTAGGCTACACACAAAAGGAACACATATAACAAATCGCTTACCCCATCAAATAAAGAACTGTTGACTTGTTCTTGATTCAAAACAGAAGAACCATCATTGCCAGTATTTACAAACTACACCGGATGTACACGTGTGCTGAAATTAGATGCCAGTTTTCCGATAGACCTGATTCTACATTACAGTTCACACTACACAGGTGATGTGTTCGATTAGTTTTAACTGTGACAACATTGCGGATACATTCGGATTTCATGCAAAAATTACGATAAAGAGGAACAACTCTTAAGTGTTACTTGTAAACTTGTAAGGAATGTTTACCTCCCTTGAAACATCCAGACAAATTAGTTTGTATGAACTTACTGTGTGGTATAGTTTCCCCGTCAATGCTAGATCGCATTCATTTATTGTTTTGTTCCTTTTGTCCATAAAAAGTCAGGAAAGAAATAATGACATCATGGATATTAATTAGATTAATTGTTATAATGGTAATGAACGCAGGAATGTTTTATCATGGCAAAATTGGTAGATAGTCACAGCCTATCATTATTTCACAAGGAAACAGAGCAGACCCTGATCAGACGGCTCATACATCAGCCATCTGATCTGGATCTACTATGTTTGTAAAACCTTAGAAAGGCATATAATAGAGTAAAGGGTTAATTCAGAAAATGCTATGGGACACTGTGTGAAGTTGTGAACAATGTTTACTAGGGGATGCGACTAAGTTGAGCCTCTAAGTTGCCTGGAGTCGTTTTGACAAACTGATCCAAATTGACATTACGACTGTGCCTTCAAAGTGGTACTGATGATGATAGTACATGTAATGAAGATGCTGATGATGAAGAAGAAGGAGGAGGAGGTGGAGGAGGTGGAGGAGGATAATTAAAAGATGATGATGAAGAAGAAGATGTAGTTTAATTTAACCCTTTTCTTCATATATAAGCGTCTTTTAAAACAGGGAAGATACAAATCGGATGGGACTCCTATGGAGTCGTCTGATCTGGGTCTTCTTATGCTTACTTATGCAATTATCATAGAGCTGACTATTCAGTATCTGCCAATACCAAAAATACGTCCTGGGTCCATGCTTATAAAACTTTTAGTTGAGTCTGAGTTCGTTCTCAAGTTTTTGATTGGTCAGATTTGAGCATTTGGCTCAAATCTGACCAATCAAAAGCTTGAGAACTCAAATCTGACCAATCAAAAGCTTGATTGTATAAACGCCTTTTCAAACAGTATGCACAGATTGGACGGCTCTTTCTTTGTTTGCTTATGAAATTAGCATAGGTCTTACTATTCAGTTTTTGCCAATACCAAAACATCCTGTTAACACATGCCATTATTTCATTTATATAAAAGCCTGCGGAAACAGACTCGTAGACACAGATGGAACGGCTCCTCGAGGATATACATCCGTCTGATCTGGGTCTGCTCTGTTTACTTATATAATTATCATATATCTGACTCAACCGTTTTTGTCAATACTAAAAGGCCCTGTTAAAATATGTCATTTTGAAAATTCAGCTAATAAATATAGGCCTACACGATGTCATTATTTCTTGCATGAATATTGAGCAGGGAAAGGGTTAAGACAATCCAAAATTGTGGAATATAAATAGTTTAGTCCCGCAGGTACAGTTTCACCATAATATTTTATGGAACATTTATCGGGAGCTTGAAACAGTTTCACATTTTATCGGGATCTAGAAAGGGTGTCACACTATGACACAGTTTCATATTTTATTGGTATCTATAAACAGTTTCACATTTTATTGGTATCTATAAACAGTTTCACATTTTATTGGTATCTAAACACAGTTTCACATTTTATTGGTATCTATAAACAGTTTCACATTTTATTGGTATCTAGAAACAGTTTCACATTTTATTGGTATCTATAAACAGTTTCACATTTTATTGGTATCTATAAACAGTTTCACATTTTATTGGTAACTATAAACAGTTTCACATTTTATTGGTAACTATAAACAGTTAAACATTTTATTGGTATCTATAAACAGTTTCACCATGACATTTTATCGGCATCCAAAAAGAGTATCACTATGACATTCTGTCGGGATCTATAGAAACAGTTTTACTATATGACATCTCATTGGAATTTAGATCTTCATTATGGTACCTTATCGGAAATTAGATACAGCTTCGTTATGATATTTTATCCGAATCTAGAAACAATTTCACAATGATACAGAGCAGCAGATAAGCGTGCCGTACTCAAATACTAAAACTGTCATTTCTCAGCCAAACCCTATGTTGTGACCACTCTTTAGAATCGTCTCTTCGAGACGATTCTAAAGAGTGGTCACATCATAGGGTGTGGTGCAAAACTAAAGGGGTTATTCTTGAAAATATTTTAATGTACGCATCTAATCTGGACCTCTGATGACATCGTTTCTGAATCTAGATACAGTTTCACTATGACATCTTATATACAGCTCGGGTAACTGTGGGACATGTATTTAACCCTTTATTCCACGAATTTTCATCTAAGAAACAATGACGTCATGGGTATAAGTTAGATACATGTAGGTGTTTTATAATGAAACATGAACAAGGTAATTTAACCATAGTAGAAACGTAGACTCGTATCTATATTATTTCGTAAGCAAACAGAACAGGCTCTGATCAGATGACTCCTACATAAGCCGTCTGATCTGGATCTACTCTGTTGCAAAGGCGTTTTTATGGGGTAAAGAGTTAAAAGGTATTTGTCTATGTGGTGGTGGCTTGACCTAGTGGTTGAGCATTGAGCTGATAACCCAGGGGTCTGGGGTTCGAATCCCGGTTGGACCAGTTCGAATTTTCAGAGACGCTTTTCAGTGTCTCCCACCCGCACGATGTAGCCTTCTCTCCACTTAGGGGTTAAACTGGGTAAAACTGGGCACCTTTGAGGGTCACTAGCCGGTTCTGAGGCTGCGTATTCGCGCCATATGTTAGCAGTGCTCATTATTGTAGGCGAATGACTCAATGACCAGGGGAGTAACTTAATATGTAGCCTACAGTCGGCTGAGCGGTCATTCGGACTGAAAGTAGACTATAACTAGGTACTTCGTTTTTATTATTCACGTTATTTCAGCCTCTTCTAATCTGAGACTATTAAACCAGTACCGCGCATTCTTTGCGTTTAATATTTCATAATGTTTTGTCATTAAAAGCCTTTCCTTGCATTAGGATACAGAGAAGATCCAGACCAGACAACTCTTGGGGGAACTGTCTGATCAGGGTCTGCTCTGTTTGCTTATGAAGTTATATAGATCTGATACTCTAAGCTAAAATTCAATTGAAAAAAAAAACCTTTAAAATTGAGCCAAAGAATATTCATGGAACGATCAATTCATGAAGAAATGTTCTTTAGGGAAAGGCTTAACATAAAGGGATCTATGGTTGACAGCGCAGAATATCAATAGCACAAGTCGTCGGCATAGTATGCAATTGTTGAAATTAAAAAAAAAACGACCCAATCTTGAACAATTATACGGAGGTCATGGTAATTCAGTGAGAAAGAAAAAAACCCGCGTAGGCCTAATTGACGTCATCGTTCAATATTTATGAAAGTGAAATAACGCTAATCAGTTTTCAGGAATATGAATTTGTACTGGGTTTCTAAAAGCGCCATTGTTTCACGATGTATAAAGGAATACCTAAATAGGCAACAATAGCTTATGAAATAAAAGTTGTGAAGTTTCTTGCTCACAGTATAAACGATTATAAATCCATTTCACCGTTCAATATTCATGTAAGAAATAATGACATCATGCATATTTATTTAGCGACTTTTTATAATTTCAACTGTTTAAGGATTTGTTTTGCTTTGACAGAAAGTGTAGCATCAAAAGCAAACCGAGCAGACTCTGATCAGAAGGCTCCAATAAGACCCGTCTGATATGTATCTACTCTGTTTGCAAATGCGTTAAAATGTGTTTATATGAAGGAAAGCAAAGAATTGCTGCACACTAGATCGGCTATCAGTTGTCATAAATTAATAGGGACTGTCGTAAATTAGTAGCGATTGTCATAAATTAGTAGCAATTGTCGTAAATTAGTAGCGATTGTCGTAAATTAGTAGCGATTGTCATAAATTAGTAGCGATTGTCATAAATTAGTAGTAGTAATAGTTTATTCGGTATCCTCCATATTATTCGGTATCCTCCATATAAGAAGAGCAAAAATTTAATATTATATACAATATAAATTGCCGTTAATTAGTAGCGATTGTCGTAAATTAGTAGCAATTGTAAATTAGTAGTGATTGTCGTAAATTAGTAGCGATCGTCGTTTATTAGTAGCGATTGTAGTAATTTAGTAGCAATTGTCGTAAATCTTATTCCGAGGTTATAAAAGATTTGCTTGTGTCTGAGATCATTCTCAAGCATCTGCTTGGTCAGATTCTGTGTAATCATATATTTGAGAATGGTTTCAGACTCAGACTCAGACGTTTTATAACCTTGAACCCATGGCTTAGGACAGATTTGTTCGTATGATCTTCAATAAGACGGATACAGGCGTTGAACATATTTTAAATTATGCCATTCAAATGGCACTTACATGCAGCTCTTTCTAATTCAACAACAGTTTTAAGCAAATATAATTTTTAATCCTTACCATGCTATCTGCGGCTAAACTCGCATTCGCAAACAGCTGGGATTCAGATCAGACGCCGAATAGATCGGCGTCTCTTCTGAGAATAAAAGCTGTTTGACACTCGGTCAATATTTTCTAAAAAAAAATATTGAATCTGAAATAAGCAAAATTGCATCAGATGCAACTTTGAGCCGACATTATTTTTCTCAACGGAGTAAGAGTTAATTTAAGAAAATCGCTTTCTTCTAAATAATTCATGGATTCGTATATGCGGGATGAAACCATTTCCCTGGAAATTGATAACTTGTTTCTTTTAACCCTTTCCCACGTCTATGTTCATTCCAAATTTTAGTACTTACTGAATATTCATAGACAAAATTGTTAAATTGAAATATGGAAGGTGGAACATTGTAGTCAGTTAAGAAATTAAAGAAACAGATCTATCAAATTCCATTAGCAAACAGAGCAGACCCTGATCAGACGGCTCCTTTAGGAGCCATCTGATCAGGGTCTTCACTGTTAGCAAATACATGGAACGGCGTTTATATGACGGAAAGGGTTAAAACTTCATTGCAATGAAACTACGTTAGCTTACTCATACATTACAACACTGTGTCATAGATGTTCGAAACTGCACCATGTTGCAATTATTTAACCCTCTCCTTCACATAAACACATTGTCACTCTTCTTCAACCATAGTAGACCCAGATCACCAGCCCGCTCTTATAGGAGCCGCCTGATTAGGACCTGTTCCGTTTACGTTTGGTATATTATAGATCTGATTCTACGGTTTCTGTCCGTGCCAAAACATCCTGTGTAAATTATGCCATCATAAATACTCAGCTAATAAATATTCATGATGTCATTATTCTTTACATAAACATCAGCTGGGAAATGGTTACATTTCGTTGCAAGACAGCAATGTCTGCTTACACATGCAGTCTCGACACTTTGTAATACATGCAATACAGTCACAATGTTAGAAACTGCAGCGTGTTGCAATTTCTTTAACCCTTTTCCCGTTTAGTATTCATGTCAAAAGTACATGTAATGACACGATGACTATTTATTAGAAGCAGTTTTATAATGTAAACTTTTGAACGGCATTTGTTGCTTGGCAAAAAAAAAGTAGAATCGGATCTATATCATGTCAAAAGCAAACAGAGCAGACCCTGACCAGACGGATCCTATAGGAGCCGTCTGATTCGGGTCTTCTTTGTGTGCTATTTCGTCATGAATATAAGAAATAAAAGCAATCATGAATACTTTACCCATATTACTCAAGGAAAACCCGTCCAGTATCCATGATTATAAAACTTTTTAGTTCAGTCTGAGTTCGTTCTCAAGTATTTGATTGGTCAGATTTGAGCCTTTGGCTAAAATCTGACCAATCAAAATCTTTAGAACAAACTCAGACTCAACTAAAAGGCTTTATAAGCAGGGACCCTGATCTTATTTTGTAACACATCCATTGTTCATGTACAGTTGAATTTCGATGTTCTATGTTTATTTCAAATTTCAGTACCTACTGAGCATTCATGGACAAAATAGTTACATATTGAAATATGAACGGTAGAACATTGTAGATATTTTAGAAAGTGAAGAAACAGATCTATTAAATTCCATTGACAAACAGAGCAGACCCTGATCTGGGTCTACTCTGTTTGCAAATGCATGACAAGACGTTTATATAAAGAAAAGGGCTAAGACAGGTTCTGCTGTATAAAGCGTTCAAGTAAAGCCCCTGTAAATACCACCATAAAAACTCTAATAATAGGCTAAATAAATGGTGGCTTATTTAGTACAGGGCGAACGACGTGAGTATTATTTTCGCTTTACATTAATCCTTAAGTATGTGAAGCATTTAACCATTTACATGTTCAGTAGTCATGATATCATGACTATCTATTAGTTGATTGTGTTAAAATGTATTGACAAACGTATAGCAGACGATGCACAACATGTCCACCATGTTACACGTTTCTAAATTAAAATCCACCCTTCAACTTGCCGTCTTTTCTCTCTCATGTTGAAAATCACATTATTTTTCATTCTTTCGTGACCATACATTCAATTCGTAGCTTGTTTGACAAGGGTGTTTCTACTTTGTTTTGCTTATGTCTCTGTTTTATCTGTCTCGTTTGTATCATCAGATGACTTGTGTTTCATTTTTTCTTTTCTTTTATAATCTCTTTTGTCAAAGAACTCATTGTTTCTTCCATGTCAGGGCATCTTTTTCAACGTTCTCCATTTTTTCATTTACTTTGCATTCCGAGCAGCGACCATCAGTAGTTTATGTTTGTCTCATATATTCTAGAAATTTTACAACACACTTGTCACATAGCCACGGCAGATCTAGTCTACCTCTTATTACTTTGTATACTGTTGTACGTAGTCATTCCAAGACACGGACTACACTGCATGTGGCTATAGCATCCCATTACTGTTTACAAATTCAAGATCATACGTACGTGTAACCTTTTTCCCTGATAAAAAAATATTCAGGAATTGTCTCTTCATGAATATTTCTGAACCTAGTTTTATAATGAATTGTTGGCACAGACAACTCAGATCTGTATCATGCCATAAGCACACAGAATAGACCCTTGTCAGGTGTCTCCAATGGGAGTAATCCGCTTGAAAGTCTGTTTTGTTTGCAAAAATCTGAAAATATGTTACTATGAGGGAAAGGGTTAGGTAAAATATAGCACAGTAAAACCTCTCTATAAAGGCCACTAAATTAGTGTTTATTAGTTGGTATTTAGGACATGTGGCTGCTTAAAGCAATGTGAAAGTAAAACAGAACGCTCCTATAGGAGCGTTCTGTTTTACTTTCACCTTGCTTTAAGCAACCACCTGCCTTTAACACGCAATACTTGATGTAATTTAGTGTCCGTTATAGAGAGATTTTACTGTATATGTCGTTATAAATGATTAACTGGGCAGGAATCAGTAATAGGAGGTCACAATATGTAAGCAAAATACAGTTTGTTGGCATATTGCATTGTGTCATTATCTATTTAGCATATTTGGGCGACAACCAGTACTTATCTCGAGGGGACGGGGCACTGTATATTGAAGCGAATGTATCAAGGTTGGCATACTGTATCATTATTGTGACACTCGTTTCTAGGGGGGGGGGGGGGGGGGTAAAAGGAAATGTACAGCATCTTCTGCAGCACTGTACCTAGTCTGGTATGGATTACCTGCCCTGTCACTACGTATCGGCTATCTTGAAGTGCGGCGGGGAACAAGGCTACACTGTACCCAGGGGAAAATGTTTTATCTGGCACTCGTTATGTGTGTGCGTGCCTGCGTGCGTGTGTGTGCGCACGCGCGCGTGTGTGTGTGTATGCGTGTGTGCATGTGTTGTGTGTGTGCGTGCGTGCATGCATGCATGCTCGTGTGTGTCTGTATGCGTGCGCGTGCGCAAGCACGCGCGTGTGTGTGGTGGTGATGTTGGGGGGGGGGGGGAGGGGGCAGTGGTGGGGGGGGGGGGGATGGGTCATGGTAAATAGGCTATAATGGTTAACACAGTTTTTATGTGCATAGTTTATTCGATAAGAAATAACCATAGTATATTCAACTAATACAAACCATGAATTTTTCAATAATGTACATAAAATCCTTTAAACTATCAATAACACAAAACATATGGCAAACATTAATGAGATAGAAAAAGAAATGTAGTAGGTTTTACAACTAACATCACTCCACACCACACATCTCAGGTGAGTGTATTAGCTTGCTGCCGATGTTTGGAAAAGTGGACTTTTGGAAATAAACATGTAACCTTTAGATCAAACGTTAGAACTTCGATATCTCGAACTCGGAAAACTCGGAATTCGGATAACTCTGAGTAAAAATTCGGTCCTTCCAAAATGTACAATACATAATTGTCCTAAAACGCAGCACTACACACATCTAGAAACACATGTGAAAGTTTATTGCAGGTCGAAAGTAATGTTAAGAGCTCCTACAGGTGCTTTCAGCATTGCTTTATACCTACTTTATGCTGCGGCATTGTTCAGATTAGAAATCGGATTATTTGAACTTTTGTTATCTCAAAGTAATTTGCATGGTCCCTTGAAGTCCGAGATGACGACGTTCCACTGTATATTCAAAACTGATTCACTCATTCGCGACCAAAATGCCTGCTATTATTCGTTAATCCACTTTGAAAAAATAGTGTCTACATAAATTTTGGAACTACATTTTGACTACAGTTGAAACAGTTGAACTAGGATAACTCGAACTTCCGGTTAACTCGAACGAAAAGTTCGGTCCTTCCGAAAAAGAATGTAACAGCTTAATGCAGTTCTAAAGTAATGCTGAATGCTCATACGGGAGCTTTCAGCATAACCTTTGACCCGCATTAAGCAATGAGCTCGATAAAATGTCCAGATTAGAAATCGGATAACTCAATTTTCTGTTATCTCGAAGTAATTTGTATAGTATCTTGACGTTCAATATATCGATACACTTCCGTGTACAACAAGCGTTTGAGAAGCAGTTGACCGGGTGCCAAACAGCTTGAATGCTGATGAGACGCCGAGTTACTCGGACTCTCATTTGGATCCAAACTGTTTCAAATGCTAGTAAGGTCGCCATTAGCGGGAGAAAGGTTAAAACTATATATAACACGCTTTTGGCGATCTCGTGTGATTACATATAAGCTTGAATCCAGACGAGAGGCCAAGTATGTCTCATCAGGATCCAAACTGTTTAACGCCCAGCTAGTATTTTTATCGTGAAATCGAGTTGAATATACCCTATGTTTAGAACTTCAACAGGACAAAAACTATACAGAATGATTGCATTGAACCATTCTACACTCCATGCGTTTTGCACGGAGTAGATATCTGTTTTCTAATATCTTTTAAATACAGTAAAACTCCTCTAAACCGGACGCTAAATTTGGTATAAATATCGGTCTCGGAGACAGGTGGCTGCTTCATGCAGGGTGAAAGTCATGCAGAAAGCTCCTCTAGGAGCTTTCTGCATGACTTTCACCCTGCATTAAGCAGCCACCTGCCTAAAAGTATCTAAATTCTTTTCTACTAGAATTGCGGTTTAGAGGGTTTTTACAGTATTATGAGGACGTACTTCAAAGGGATGTATCTGTACATTAAACTGTCTCTAGATTTACCACTTAAAATAATAGTCTCTACTTGCAAAGCGTTTCCCAAAAAATGAATATCGAAGAAGCGCCAATATGTTATTGTTTATTCGGGCCGTGTTTTAGTTTCGGAACTGTTTGACATGGGTCGATATACATATGTAGATGTTTTATTGTACAACAAAAAAACCAAATATCGACGGAAAGGATTTATTTTTTTCACAGGGTTATTTCCCGATATAAGTTCAAATTGACAACCATCATAACTCATAAGAATGACTGAATATAATCAATACTACGTGTTATGATGCTACTGAAAATGTGAGTTTATTGTAGAGAATATCACTTAATGAAGGTCAAAAGTAATTCAGAAAACTCCTAGATGAGTTTATGCATTAATTCTATCCTGCATTGAGCTTCCATATATCTTAAATCCCAGAATTAGACTTACGTTGGGTGGTTACTCCATGGAGGAAATGCTCTATTTCTCACGATGGTTTCAAAAAGTGACTTTTACAGAAGTGTCAAACGGCGTCAAAATTAAGGAATGGGCAGACAGAACTCGGCATCATTTCATTGGCTGTTTTAGATAGAGCTTACTATGTATATTTCCCTGAAGTACATTTCTCCCATGACGTCACGATCTTGAAGCCTTATACATTGGGGGAAAAAGAAAAACACTGAGGAGGGGTTGAAGTTTGAAGAAGCAAACTGATCAATTAAACTTAAACTTTTAGCAAGCTGCGCGCGAATGCATGTTTACATTTACTAGAAGTGTGGATCCAAGTGACACGTCATGTAACTTGACGTCCCACCAGGCTCCAAACTGTTCGAATCTCTGATAATGTCTTTGAAAAGAATAGCAGGGCGTTTCCTTCGAAATCTGAAGTTGTAATTACTGTCAAAACGAAAACAAATCATGCAGCATGCTAAAAATGCATTTGACACGTGTTAATGTTACACTGATTAGGCCACTTGTTACAATTACACTTTTTACAGTTACACTTGTTACAGATGATCAATTACTTTTTCACTTTTAGGTAATGCACAATTATGTTACTTATTCAACAACAAATAATACTTTTGTATGACAAAGAAATCACTTGAATACACATGAATGGAAAGGCAAAAAATGATGGTGCGAAGGTTTTAGGTAACCGATGTATACAGAACCCGAACATGGACGTATTTCTGTATATTCCGTAATATATCCGATTTACAAAATAGCTGTCCGAAAATTGCCGAAGTGTAAATTGGCTGTTTTCGGACGGTCTTATTATGCATCAGATATATTACGAAATATGTCGAAATATGTTGGTGTTGGGATTTCGTATTTCACATAGAATATCTTTAAATAAACAATTTTCATATACTTAAGTTTGAAAACAATAAACGTTAGGACGAGCATATCATCACACAACGTTATTATCAGTTATTATTAGAGTTATTTTTTTTCCCACAGAAACGTAAACGGAGTTTTTATATCGGTAAGAACAATCACCTGAAATTGTACGTGGATTTTATCTAACAATCTAAGTATATACGTTTTCATAACAGTTTACAAGAAATCATAAACGCTATACATTGACATATTTATTATACTGGACCGCGTAAGAGAGCCCAGCAAAACCTCGCTATAGCGGCCATGTTAACCCTTCGCTGGCTGAATTTTAAAACACATTTCTCCTTCTTTACCCATGCCTTGTTGTATAATTACATATATCTTCACTGTGTACAAGCATTTCGCTGTGCAATCACTGCTGTGGAGTGCACTGGTTACACAATCAACTTGTAAATAGTGCAGACCCTGATGAGACAGCTCCTGCAGGAGCTGTCTCATCTGGGTCTTCACTATTTACAGGTAGGTATATTGACGTGAATAGCAAGCGAATGGTTAACATCGGTTAACAACCCTTTCTTTCAAATAGACGCCTTTTCACGCCTTTGCAAACAGGGAAGACTCAGATCAGACGGCTCCTATAGGAGCCGTCTGATCAGGGTCTACTCTACGACCTTATATTGCCTGGACACAGACATCTTAAGATGCAGATAGTTGCTTAATGCAGGTCAAACGTAATGCATAACGCTCCTGTAGGAACGTTCTTCATTACTTTTGACCTGCAATAAGCTACCACCTGCCTTAGAGACCCATAATTAGATCTCATTTAATGGTCACAGAGTCACTGTATATGAATAAAGAATGTTTCGGCTTGAGTTGAAACTGCGGAACAGATGTGCATAGTTCCATAAACAAACAGGGCAAAGCCTGATCAGACGGTAAATAAACGAGCTGTGTGATCTGGGTCGTATATGTTTGTATACAGTAAAACCTCTCTATCACGGCCACTATATTGTGTTAATTAGTTGGTATTTAGGGCAGGTGATTGCTTAAAACAAGGTGAAAGTAAAACAGAACGCTCCTATAGGAGCGTTCTGTTTTACTTGCCTCTTTCTTTAAGCAGCCACCTGTCTTTAACACAAAATAGTTGGTGTAATTCAGTGGTCGTTATAGAGATGTTTTACTGTACCTAACACCTGTCTTAAAGCACAGACATGCAATGGTCGTTATAGGGAGGTTTTACTGTAGAGACACAGGAACATTTTGCAAAATGTGCAAAACCAGGTAAGTCGAAATATGACTGATCTGGGTCTACACTATTTGCAATGTCCAAGTGTCTATTTATCTCTCCATCCTTTACTTGAGAATCACGCCTTTTCAACACCGTAGACAACTGGAACAGTCGGTTCCAGCAGGGAGCTGTCTGATCAGGGTCTATGCCGTTTACTTACGACAGACCTGTTTATCTGCTGTTGGCTATGGAATAAATGTTCCTTTTTGTATTTTAATACAATAATTAACCCTTTCCTCCGTGAATACGCCATTCTATGCCTTTACAAGCAGAGAAGACCCAGATCAGACGGCTCCTATACAGGGTTTGCTCTGTTTGCTTATGACATAATATAAATATGATTCTACAGTTTCTGCCATGGACAAAATTCCAGGTGTCCATTTGCTATTATAACATACTGATCTAATTGATATTCATGATGTCATTATTTCTTTCATGAATATTCATGGAGGAAAGGGTTAATAATTACATGAGGATATTCATAACGAGCGGCAGTGATTTTCATCAAGTAAAGGATTAAGATGAAATAGTGAGCAAATTGACCAGGTCATGTATATCACAACCATCTAATGGCAACATTCATTCTAACAGCTCATTAATGGACATACGAGGGCTGTTCCAAAACTAATCTCACTTGCATTGATTCTACTTTATTGCAAATGTTATAATCATTTTGACTTACTGTAGCCTTCAAAATACATGTCATCTACCTGAATACACCTACTGTTTATATAATGTTTTTTTTTCATTTTCTCTGTTAATTTGTTTGTGTATCTCTTATGCCCGTATGGGCCATTATTTGAAATAAACTTGTAAACTTGTAACCATTTTAGCCGGTCAATCCATGTGGTTTTGAGCACACATTGCACGATTGGCGCGAAATAAAACTACACTGACATTAATTTTGGAACAGCCCTCGTAAGCCGTATTTCAGGTTTGAACGATCATACAATTAAACCTCTTCCATATGACTACTCGAACACGGTAAGACGGCAGAGTAATGCAGGACAAACGTTCTGCAGTAAGCTCCCTTTGGAGCTTTCTACATTAATTTCAATGTGTATTTAGCTACATCTCCTTTTGAAGATGTCCATATGTATTAATTGACTGAATAACCCTTTCCTTCATATAAACACATTTTTCAAGCCTTTGCTAACAGAGTAGATCCAGATCAGACGGCTCCTGTAGGAGCCGTCTGATCAGGGTCTGCTCTGTTTGCTTATGAAATTGTATAAAGCTGGCCCTATAGTTTTTGTGTGAGCCAACAATTCCCTTTTATTTGTTTACCTATTAAAAATGAGCAAATGAATATTCATGAAGTGATCAATTCATGCATAAATGTTCATTAGGGAAAGGGTTAACTTAATAGAGATGCTTTACCACATAATTATGCAGCCTTGACCATATTGTTAAATTGAATTTGAATTTTATGTAAGTGCAGCAAAACATCGATTATTCGAAATTTTAGTATAGCAAAACTCGATAATTCGAAATTTTAGTATAGTAAAACATCGATAATTCGAAATTTTAGTACATGTATAGCGAAACCTCGATAATTTGAAATTTAAGTACAGAAGACTTTAGACCTGTCAAAGAGGATAGCTGCTTAATATAGAGTGGAAGTGATGGAGAAAGCTCCACCTGGGAGCTATCTGTATGGCGTTCACTCTGTATTAAGTTGCCCTCTTCCTTAAACATCCATATTGATACATATTTGAATGTTCGAATAACCGAGGTTTTACTGTAATTTCAGTACTACGAAGTCATATTGTATATAACAATATCACATTACTATAATATCTAAGTATTTAACGATGAATCGCATAGAATAGTACATAGTAGTTTAAAGCTATTTCGCTGCCAATGTCGCATCTGTGAGTACCTAGGAAAACAGTTTGGATCCAGATGAGACGCCGAGTAACTCGGCGTCTCATCAGAATCCAAACTGATTATTACCTTTGTCGAAACCAAAAAATAAGAAAAATATAAAATAAAATGTAGCAGACGACAAAGTTTGCAGACGACAAAGTTCGGCAGCGAAATCGTTTTAAACGCATTTTCAACACGTTTAGAATCTAACAACCGTTAACGAATTTGACACAAATTTGTGTTTTTCATATGGTTTGATAATTACATATTAATTCAATCATATTGTATATGGAGCTACTTACAAATCAACACTTGACTAGTTTTCTATATATACTATGGGGGTGCAAAATATGGAAAAGATAAAGAATATTGTTTTAAAGACATGTGGAGACTATTCAATTATGTAATGTTGTTTTAACCCTTTCCCTCTTCTGTGTTTATTCCAAATTTTAAATACCTACCGAATATTCATGGAGAATATAGTTATAATGAAATAGTAAGGGGAAACAATGTAGCCATTTTAGAAGTAAAGAAACAATTTCCATTAGCAAACAGAACAAACCCTGATCAGATGGCTCTTAAAGGAGTCATCTGATCTGGGTCTACTCTGTTTGCAGATGCGTGAAAACGCGTTTATATTAAACAAGGGTTAAAACTGAGAATATAAATCATAGAAAGTAGTTTTCAAGACATTAGCTGAGTCAGTGCATTTACATAAGTAAAACATGTCTAATTTCAAACAACACCGTCAATTTTCAAATTTAATACAGTCAATGGCTCGCTTGTGGTAAAATGAACGTAACATAACAATAGAGGAATAGCACCTTTAAAATGCTAAGTTATCACGTGATAAATTGATTCGTGATATATTCATTTTCTTTCCTTTTGATATCTAGTTTATACGCAATTGTGAAATAAAGAACAGATGTTCAAAAATAGCAAACTTCGCTTAACCCATTCTCTCCTAGACTATTTTAAGACCCAACTTCTTTGAATAAATCTACCAAAAAGGAGCATTTACTACAGAATAGTATAAGGCTTAGAATTGTGTAGTAGTGAAACCATTGGGATAAATAGAGCATTTGCTTCTATGGTGCAAATGCTCTGTTTATCATAATGGTTTAAAAAATAACCTTTATAAAGGCGTCAAATGACGTTAGTCAGAGGGAATGGGTTAACGAAATAAAACCCCAGACTGAACAAAATAATTTTACGGTTTTCATAACAACCAGTAAATAAATATCACAACATTTCAACAAAATTTCAAAACAGAAACGAAATTCAATAAAGTATGTAAACAAAACATTGTTAAATGTTAATAAATAAGAAAACAACCGTAAAACTTGACTTTAACACTTCAGCCACACTACTTCTAGTTACAGAATTAAAACATGTCCTTGGGAGTTCTACCATGTACATTTGAACCGTCTTACGTACAATTTAATGTTAACTGATTTAAATAACCATTTCCTTCATATAAACGCATTTCCATGCCTTTGTAAACATGGCAGACCCAGATCAGACGGCTCCTGTAGAAGAAACTGTAGAATCAGATCTATGTAGTTCCATAAGCATACAGAGCAGACACTGATCAGACTGCTCCCTAATGAACCGTCTGATATGGGTTTACTCTGTTTGCAAAGGTATGAAAAGCTATTATATGAAGGAAAGAGTTAACAAATTATCATTAAGATTTCTTCTTGCCATGCATGTGCATGTAGGCCTACAATTATCATTAAGATTTCTTCTTGCCATGCATGTGCATGTGCATGTATTATCATCATTAAGATTTATTCTTGCCATGCATATGCATGTATAATTATCATTAAGATTTATTCTTGCCATGCATGTGCACGTACAAGTACAATCAGTTTTCAAACGTACCCCTTCCACAGCAACAGATAAAGGTGCGTACTCAAATGCTAAACTCGTCATTTCTCCACCAAACCCTATGCTGTGACCACTCGTTAGAATCGCCTCTTGCCATACTAGGGTTTGGTAGAGAAATAGAGAAGTTATTCTTGAAAATGTTTTAATTTACGCATCTTATCTGTACCAATGCCTTCTGTCTTGTTATTCTTGTCAGGTAAAAAAACAGAAGAAACACCTGCTATGAGAACTTAAAACACACATTTGTATTCTTCCCTAACACATTCACATTTTATTTGGCTATGAAACAATACATATTTCATTTAGCTAAGAACAAATACACATATCACGTATTATAAAATAAATGATATTTCAATTTCAGTCAAACGGAACCTAAATTTTGAACAAATGGCAATTTGTTTATACATGTATTGATAAAAATACCCATTTCACTAAGACTGGGACAACCTACAATTCACTTTATTTGGAACAACAGTTATTTCACCTAAATTGTGAAAAAAAACCACCCTAAACATTGCATGTTAATTAAAGATAATTTAAACTTTCATTTATAGGAAACATTTTGACTATGAAATGAGGTCCAAATAAGATGCGTAAATTTGACTTCTCTATTTCTCCACCAAACTCTATTTGGTGACTATTCTTTAGAATCGTCTCTTCTAGAAAAATAGGCTCGGGGAGAATGAATTATATGTAACCCATTCCCGTATATTGACGCCTTTTGACGCTTCTGTAAAGGTCAATTTGTGAAACAATTGTGATAAATATCTAGCATTTGCTCTACAGGAGCAAATGCTCTATTTACCACAATGGTTTCAAAGCTACACAATTTTTGAAAATGTCCCTTTCTCTTGTAAATGCTCCTGTTTGGTAGATTTAATTATAGAGGCTGGATATAAAATAGCTGACTCGGGAATGGGTTAAGTAGTCACTATAGCGAGGATCTAGTGTACATATTAGACAGAATATTGGTCCACGCTGGTCCATGTGGAATGTTTCAATTAATATTCTTACCGGAGCTGTCTGATCTGGGTCTACTCTTTGCAAATGTGTCACCTCTAAGCGGTAGATGGTTATCCCTTTACAGAACTGGCAAGTTAGTATACAATCAGTGATATGAGATTAAGTCCACGCTTTGAAAAAAAACGTGAACATTTACAAAACTCATAATAATTCGAGTCACTAATAATACACCAATTCTGTATCTCATAGAAATGTCTGTTTGCGTCTTTGCAAACTGAGTAGATCTAGATCAGACGGCTCCTGAAGAAAATGTGTGATCAAGATCTGCCCCGTTTGCTAATGAAACAATATACATAGAAACTATTTATAAAGTTTCATACATGGTCCAAATGTCCATTTATAAAACGTCACTAAATAAATATTCATGAAGTGAAATATTGTATAACCCATTACCTCATAGAATTGTTTTTAGATACAACCTCTTTGAATAAATCTACCGAAAACGAGCATTAACTAGAGAAAAGTAAAATATTAGGATTTTGTAGTTTAAAAGCATTGTGATAAAATAGAGCATTTGCTCCTATAGGAGCGAATGCTCTATTTATCACAATGTTTTCAACAGGTGACTTTTGCAGAGACGTCAAAGCGCGTTAATATGAGGGAAAGTCTTGAACCATTTGTTCCATGCATATTCATATAAGAAATAATGAAATGATAAATATCAATTGACTGATTGTTTTATAATGGCATAAGGACGCAGGAAACGTTGGTCATGGCAGAAATAACAGAATCATTACCTATATTGTTTTCACAAACAAAAAGAGCAGACCCTGTTAAGATGGCTCCTATAGGAGTTAAAGGCAGATGACTGCTTAATACCTTGCTTCATAGATACATCTTAACAAACAGAGTAGATCCAGATCAGATGGCTCCTATACAAACCGCCTGATCAGGGTCTGCTCTTATGGAATATTGGGTAATACAGCAAAACCTCTCTATAAAGGCCACTAAATTGTGTTAATTAGTTTGTATTTAGGGCAGGTGGCTGCTTAAAGCAAGATGAAAGTAAAACAGAACGCTCCTATAGGAGCGTTCTGTTTTACTTTCACCTTGCTTTAAGCAGCCACCTGCCTTCACCACAATATACTTGATGTAATTTAGTGGCCGTTAAAGAGAGGTATTACTGTAATATACATGTGAGTTTCAGTTTATGTCCGGACTTTAACATTCCCGTGTTCATATACTATTTCAAAATAATCTAATTAATATTCGTGTTGTCATTATTTCTTACGGAAACATCCATGAAGTAAATGGCTAATGCAGAAACAAACCTTCGGTTGTTGTAGAGATATTTTACTGTGCTCAGTCATATTGTAAAGTGCTCGATCTACGCAATTCTACTGGAACACAAATACACAACTCCTACAACTAGAGACTTTTTCAAGAACCCTAACCTGCTGTACAACATTTGTCTACTAAATTCCTCACCTGTCGAAGTAGTCATTTTTTTTCAACTAAATCAGGCTTTTTCAGAAACTGATGACCGAGTGTCCAAAACAGCTTGGATCCTAATGAGACGCCGAGTTACTCGGCGTCTCATTTGGATCCAAACTGTTTGTAGAGGGCAAGACAGTTAGAGCTTAGCAGGTTGAGAGTTAGTCTACCGGGCTCTTCGTTAAGCAAGAGAACGCTGATTCAGGCTACCAGTGCCCTTGGGTGAAGGGTTTGACCGGAAGACATCATACAGTCCCCTTAAATAACCAATCGGCTACAACCACGTGCGATACTAAGAAATTGAAAGGGGGAATAACAGGGCCCAGTGTTATAAAACTTCTGAGTCTGAGTCTGAGATCATTCTCAAACATCTGATTGGTCAGATTCTAAGCTTTCTTAGAATCTGACCAATCAGATACTTGAGAATGATCTCAGACTCAAGCAAAAAGTTTTATAACCTCCGGACCGGTTCCTATTGTTTCGTTGTAAGACATATTGTAGATTTTATTCCCGTTAAGGTAAACTGAATTAGAATTAAAAGATTTAAGAGTGCATGATACTAACTCTATTTGTCTTAATAGTCTACTGAAAAGTCTAGGTAACGTATGAATAATTGTATGACCTTTGAACATCTATAAAAGTTGGGACTACTTTTAACTTTTTACTCCATAAATATTCATACATTAATTAATGACATTATGATTAATAATAAGATGGCGTTTCATAATGAAATATGAACAGAGAGATTTGTTACCATGGAAGAAACTGTAGAATCAGATCTATGTTATTAAAGAAACAAACAGAGCAGACCTGGATCTACCCTGCTTGCAAGAGTTGTCCCATTCCCTCATATTGATGCCTATGTAAAAGTCTCATTTTGAAACCATTGTGATAAATAGAGCATTTGCCCCATAGGAGCAACTGTTCTATTTGTTACAATGGTTTAAAAACTACACGATTCTAAAAGTATCATTTTCTCTAGTAAGTATTCCTTTTCGGTAGAATTATGAAAATAGGTTGGGTCTAAAAATAGCCAATGAGGGAATGGGTCTAAGAATAGTCTATGAAGGAATGGGTCTAAAACAGCCTAAAAGGGAATGGGCTAAAATGCGTATCTATGGAGTAAAATGTTAAACACATACTAATACCTACTAAACATACATGTGGCGGTTTACGGAGCACGTATACTCTTTTATTCATCATTTTCTTTCTATCAAACCTTACACAGTAGAACCTCTCTTTACTGACCAGTTAATGACTACTTATTGGTGTATTTATAACCAGATAACTGCTAAATGTAGAATGAAAGTTATACAGAAAGCCACCAAGTGTTGCATACATTTCTTCATGCATTAACCCTTTCCCTCATATAGACACATTTTCACGCCCTTGAACGCAGAGTAGTCCCAGATCAGACGGCTCCTGCAGGAGCCGTCTGATCCGGGTCTGCTCTGTTTGCTTATGGTATAATATAGATCTGATTCTACAGTTTCTGCCTGAGCCAAAATGTCCTGTGTTCGTACACTATTATAAAAACAACCTAATTAATATTAACGATGTCATTATTTCTTACATGAATATGCAACAGGGAAAGGGTTAAGATATCACTTGCCTTTAAAACCCAGTTTGTTTTCAGAGGCCGCTGTAAAGGGGTTTTGCTGCTTGTAGTATGATATCTACATAATCTAAGGAAACCAAACCATATCACTTTTTTCTGGCACGTATTTATAAATGACAGTTTAACCCTGTCCCTGTTCTGTATTAAGTTCAATTTGCAATACCTACTGAATATACATGGAAAATAGTTATAATGGGAATGTGGAAAGTGGAACATTGTAGCAGTTTTAGAAAGGAAAGAAACATATATTTCAAATTCCATGAGCAAACAGAGTAGACCCTGACCAGATATAGGAACCGTCTGATCTGGGTCATCTCTGTTTACAAATGCGTGAAAACACGTTTATATCAGGAAGTGACCCCTTTGCTTCATACATGTATAAACGCATTTTACCGTGTTTGCAAACAGGATAGACCCATGTCAAATGGCCCTCTGATCAGGGTCTGCTATGTTTCTCTTTTAAATAATATAGATCTAATGCTGCAGATCCTTCCATTGTCAAAGATTGCTATGTAATAAAATAGATCTGATTCTATAAGTTCTGTCATACCTACTACTTCCCTTGTTCACAGGCCGTTATAGAAATGCAGCTAATGAATATTAATGACATCATTATTTCTTACATTAATATGGGTTAATGCAGGACGATAGTTACGCAGAAACCGCCCACAGGCGCTCTGATTTTAAAAATACGCAATGCATTTATTATGTAGTCATTTTAGAGCTGTTCTATTATACAACTGAGGAACGCTAGTTTGAACGGAAAAGGACGCGCTGCATGTTTGGAAATTAACAAGAATGGACATTATCCTTAAGTTATTTCATGTATCATACAACTGAATCGTTGGCGTGAAAGGGTAAACATCAGAGACCAAGGGGCTCATTTCAAATACTGAAATCATTTCTCCACCAAAACATAAGTTTTGAATATTCATGTGAGAAATAATGTATGTTTGAATATTAATTACATGTCGTTTAACCCTTCGCTTGCTGAATTTTAAAATCCATTTCTCCTCCTTTACCCATGCCCTGTTGTATAATTACATATATCTTCACCGAGTACAAGTATTGCGCTGTGCAATCACTGCTGTGGAGTGCACTGGTTGCACAATCAACTTGTAAATAGTGCAGACCCTGATGAGACAGCTCCTGCAGGAGCTGTCTCATCTGGGTCTTCACTATTTACAGGTAGGTATATTGACGTGAATAGCAAGCTAAGGGTTAATACATATAGATATAACAGCATACTGATCCATGCAAAGACTGTAGATAGAATCAGATTTCTATAAGTCCATAAGTAAACAGAGCTGACCAAGATGAGGCGGCTCCTACCAGAACCGTCTGGACTGGGTCTATTCTGTTTACAAGTGTATTAAAGTGTGTACAAGTAGAGTAAAGTGTTAAATATTAGTATGTATCATTGTGAAGTATGAAATGATACATTATGATCAAAATGACCATTTTACCTGTTATATATTCATGTAGGAAATAATGACACCATTAATATAGATTAGATTACTTTTCATCGTGGAATGTAAGGACAGTTTAGACAGAAACTGTAGAATCAGATCTATATTACACTGTAAGCAAACAGAGTGGGCTATATTCAGACGGGTCTCCAATAGAAGCCGTCTGATCTCGGTCTACTCTGTTTGCAACGGCGTGAAAATGCGTTTATATGAAGAAAAGGGATGACAATTAAGTTGTACTTAACATAGACAATGTACGTATACCATTCACGTATTTTTGTTTATTTTTTCAATACACGACAATATAATTACTATTTTTATATTCATCCGGGTTCTTGTGTAACAAGATGTTAAACTACATCGAGGGCTTGGTGCAAAACTATTGTAACTCCTTCACTTTGTGAAGGAGTTACAATAGTTTTGCACCACGCCCTCGACATGTTATTTTATTGTATGACTGTAAGTGTTTCTAACATGGGTGAAACTGTGACGAGTTTTGACATGACGTATTGGTTTTGGCAGCAAACAATCAAGTACGTGAAAGCATGCAAAATATCAGGACTGATTCTAAAAGCCTTGTACCAATATTTAAACCTTTACTCCATAAATATTCATGTAAAAATAATGTATGTATGAATATAAGATAAGCTTAATATTTAGAGTGACATAATTTCATGAACAAAAAAGTTGAGGTTCTTGTATAACTGTAGAATCTGATCTACAATTGTTCCATAAACAAACAGAGCAGACCCAGATCAGACATTTCCTTCAAGATCCGTCTGATCTGGGTCTACTCTTTTTGCTAAGGTGTTAAAGGGGGTATTTATGGAGCAAAGGATTAAACCAATAAACATGACGTATTCAGAGAGCTGTTGTCCGACATTTTCTAAGACAGATCAATATTCATGACTAGGATTTCAGGTCAAGAAAATAATACTTGACTGGTTAAATGCGATCTATACAATACGTTAGCAAGCTAAATTACGTTTTTGATCAAATAGTTCTTGTCAATCTATATGAAAACATAAGATTTTGAAGAAACCATTCATGCATTCATAAAATATCCAACTATTACAATTAACCCATAGCCCACCAGTCTCAACTATAGTTGCATTTGCAAACAGTGTAGACCCAGATGAGAGAGCTCCTATAGGAGCTCTCTCATCTGGGTCTGCACTGTTTGCCATGGAATCATGTCTATTTTTGTAAAGATTTGCCTAATTAATATTCAAAGAGGACAGAGTGATAACAAACATGTGGCAGGCTAAAGGTTAATAGACAACGGAGCCGTTAGTAACGTTCACCCTGATCTATCAAAATCTCTTATTTCTCAGCCAAACCCTATATTGCTGCTACTCATTAGAATCGTCTCGGAGAGACCAACAGAGCAGACCCTCGGAGAGGCAAACAGAGCTGGCCCTCGGAGAGGCCAACAGAGCAGACCCTCGGAGAGGCAAACAGAGCAGACCCTCGGAGAGGCCAACACAGCAGACCCTCGGAGGGGCCAACAGAGCAGACCCTCGGAGGGGCCAACAGAGCAGACCCTCGGAGGGGCCAACAGAGCAGACCATCGGAGAGGCCAACAGAGCAGACCCTCGGAGAGGCAAACAGAGCAGACACTCGGAGGGGCCAACAGACCAGACACTCGGAGAGGCGATTCTAATGAGTAGCAGCAAGATAGAGTTTGGCTGAGAAATATAAAACTTTTTGACTTAGATTTCCCAACTGCTCGTCTTATCTTCCACCCTG
Source organism: Azorinus chamasolen (assembly GCA_963576725.1). NCBI lineage: Eukaryota > Metazoa > Mollusca > Bivalvia > Cardiida > Solecurtidae > Azorinus > Azorinus chamasolen. The sequence continues at coordinate 10,073,375 of OY755253.1, read as the reverse complement.
AATACGCAATCGCACATATATTTTATATGTATATGTTGCACATGATATGGTTTGGTTTTGTGCATAATGTTACATACATGTACATATTGTTCATATACAGTCTTTTGTAACCCATATTTTTGAGTCGACTATAACGCTTCTTTACCATGGTCTAAACTTTACAAACTATTAACATTCAGCCTGCTACATGCTACCTACGGATCTATGTTTTCCTTTGCAAACAGGCTGGATCCCGATGCGACGCCGAATAACTGAGGATCTGTTTGCAAATGTCTTATATACTCGATTCCTGCAGGCTAAAGGTTAAAGGTTAACGCCATCATAATCAATACGAGTTCAGAGCTACAGATAAAGGTGCCTACCCAAATACTAAATTCGTTATTTTCCCACCAAGCCCTATACTATATACTATGACCACTCTTTAGAATCGTCTCAAAGAGACGATTCTAAAGAGTGGTCATAGTATAGGGTTCGGTGGAGAAATAAAGGAGTTATTGTTGAAAATGTTTTAATTTACGCATCTTATCTGTAGCTCTGGGGTTACATAAAACTTGCTGTACAGTAGAACCTCTCTATGGCGACCGTTTGGTAAATAAACATGGGGTTCGAAGATGGTTGCATAAAACAGGGCAAACACAGTAGAAGAAACCATTAACCCTTCCCTGTTAAATATTCATGTAAGAAATACTGACAATATGGATATTTATTAGCTGAATTTTTATAAGGATTCCTTTTGCTTCTAAAGACGGAAACTGTAGAATCAGCTCTATATCACGTCAAAAGCAAACAGAACAGACCCTGATCTGATGGCTTCTACATGAACCATCTGATCTGAGTTTACTCTGTTTGCAATGATGTAGAAATGCGTATTATGGAGTAAAGGGTAAAGGAGCTTTGCTACGTAGCATTCGTCCTAGATATATATATATATATATACATGTAGCAACCATCTGATTCTAACCTTTTCCTAATGAATATTTACTTAAGAAGCATACGTCTGTTTGGTTGCAGTAATAGAGGGGGTTTACTGAACAGTAGAACATGCCCTTAGCGGCCATTCATTTAATGAACCTATTAGTCTTAAAAAGCATTATGTTGCTTAATGCAGCACAAAAATAATACAGAAATATCCTATATAGGAGCTTTCTGTATTACTTTTGACCTGCATTAAGCTACCACCTGCATTACAGACCCATAATTAGACTTCTTTATGATGGCCGCTTCATACAGGTTCTACTGTACAGTAAAACTGCTCTATAACGGCCACTTAATTACATCAAATATTTTGTGTTAAAGGCAGGTGGCTGCTTAAAGCAAGGTGAAAGTAAATCAGAACGCTCCTATAGGAGCGTTCTGTTTTGCTTCACCTTGCTTTAAGCAGCCACCTGCCCTAAATACCAACTAATTAACACAATTTAGTGTCCGTTATTGAGAGGTTTTACTGTATATTATATCTGTCCAATTCATACAAGCTTACATTTACACTTCTTTGATGGGATGCAACAAAAATGTAATCTTTTAAAAATAGTTAAAAACTGCCGATATCGTCAGGTCAAAATAATCTGAACTTTTGATGAAAATAGGTATGAATAATAATTACGTTTCTTTCAAGTTTTAAATCTGGTCCAATGTGTTTCACAGAACTAACTACACTATTTATATATCTACAATGCCTTGCAATACTTTAGTTTCCAGAAACTAACCTTTGCATAGAGAATATAGCGCAAAGCTACATTTAGGTACATATCACGTGTCCTTTATATAAACATGCTTTTTATTGCCACATCCCTTCAAAGAAGCACAAACATAGCTCTTTCAATGACTCTAATGTATTGTATTTGTTATTGTTATCACCGTGTTTGCATCTTTAAGAACTGAGAACACATCCTTATGCACATAAATGTTTTAAAACACCAGTTTTCAGACTGCATCAATATTTGTATTCTAATACAATGGCAACTTTCAAAACACGAGTTAAAACCTCATTTATTTCTACAAATTTTGTTGGCACCTGTGCCTTGCTATTAAACACTAGCCCATACAACTACACTACGCTCGGGTGCTTTCTACACTTCCGTTTCGAAGAAACTGGAATGAATAACGCCATTCGGAATGGTTTTCTCTTTTTCGATGAGTTCCGTCAACTCCGCATGCGTCTTGTCACTGAGGACGTGATGTTGAGCTTTTAGGAGTCCAAGAAGGTTGCGAACGGTTAGTCAAACGTTAGAATTATCGTCCGATATCTGGTTTGCATGTTTAAAGAGAGGTTTACTACGGTAGTAGTGCCAGAGTTGGACAATCAACTCAGAGACTAGCACATCGTTTGCATTTTTACCCACAAGTCTCAGAACGAATATCCCATCCTGTCGCAGATACTGTTCGCAAAATTTCACCGCCATCTTTTTATCCAGTTCGGATTTATAACAGTCATTGACCCTTAGGAACTTTTTCATGTACCGTATCCGGTGCTGGCGGAAAATCATAATGTATGCCCATATAAGGAAATTTCCGGTGCTCAGCACTGAGACGGCCACTAACCAGAACCATATAAACATAAATATCTTTTCATTAAACAGATTGATAGGTAGTACACATTGCACGCTATATGCATTGACATTCCGGAGTTGTCGTATCTTGAAATCGCACATTGTGATTCTGGGAAAGCGAGGACTCTCGTCGAACGTCTCCCCACGTGACAATTTCCCCATGATTTCAAACCCATACGCATTGTAATTGGTCCCCAGAAATTCATTCAATATGAACAATTGTCCAACTGCATTGGTCATGTATAGCAACTTAATAAACATATATATAGTGACTAAGTAGTTGCCATACCGTTTGCCGCAAACGATACAGCAAAACTTAGAGATCGTCTGTCGGATACGGATGAAGCATCCGGACCTATACTCGCGAGCGTTTTCGAGCCATCTGTCCATATAACGGACAATATGACGGATTGTTCGTTCACGCTCTTCTGGCGATATGTATTGTGTCTCGGCGGCCAGTGTCACAATTTTGTCAAGATTCACACCTGCTGAAGCCGTCAGGATTCTCCAAAGTATACACGGAACCTGTAAAAATAAAAGACAATGTAGAAATGAGCTCCAGACCTCTAGATGTATAAATTCAGATTTTACTTAATGAATATTCACGACAGAAATAACGGGCGTATGAATATCAATTAGCTGGAAGTGTATAATGGCATATGACCACAGTGGTGTTTGGCATTGGTAGACACTATAGAAATGTATCTATATAAGTTCATATGCAAAAAGAGCATGTCCTGATCAAACGGTTTCTATAGGAGTTGTCTGATCTGGGTCATAGGTGTTTGTCGTGTGCTACCCCACTACCCCCCCCCCCCCCTTTCCCGTCTGCAACTACACAGAAACATATTGAATATTGGCCAAAACAATCTCAAAAATGTCAAAACATTGTCAAAATACCATAAAATAACATTTAAAAGTGAACTAAAAAAATCTGATTTTTTTGTTCACATCAATGTAATAGATAATAACAAGGTAGGTATCTCTGACCACAGAAAATAGGCATGCAGTCACTACAGGTGCCGTAACTTTGTCACATGCCCATGTATTTTCAAAAACTATGCCTTATATATCGTGGAAAGGATGCCTCGAGACATGGTATTAACGAAACCTCCACTGTACGACAAATTCTTTTGAAGACGGGCCTTTAATTCTCAAAATAAGTTGGTCGGCTCCGATCTGATAGACCCGAAAGAACGTGGAGGTGTGTCTCATGCGGATAACCTCTAATATTACCGTTAATGTCATTCGCCTTTGCGAGCGTCTCGATGATCGTGACAATTTTATTGCGGCGTGAATTTCAACTGACAAAAAGGATTATTCTTACCATAATCAAGTAAATCTACACCATTTCGTTAAGGAAATGTATTTAAAACAATGTATATCACCGATATATTACAGCATTTGTTCGGTAACCGGCGAATATATTTAGTTTCACTCTTGTCAAATGTGACTTTCGGGTCTATCAGATCGGAGCCGACCAACTTATTTTGAGAATTAAAGGCTTGTTTTCAAATGAATTTGTCGTACAATGGTGGTTTCGTTTGATTACATATTTCGAGGCATCACTCCCACGAAATATAAGCCATAGTTTTGGAGAATACACGGGAAATTGACAAAGTTATGGCACTTTTAGTGGCCGCATGTCAATTTTCAGTGCTCAGAGATACCTACCTTGTTATTATTATTATATTGATGTGAATTTTTTTTTTTTCAGTTTACTTCAAAATTTCGTGTTATGGTATTTTGACAATATTTTGACAAGTTTGAGATTATTTTGACCAATACCTTTCTGTGAGGTTGCAGAGTGGGGTGTCAGATGGGCGGGTAGGGGGTAGCACACGACAAACACCTGTGATCTGGGTCTACTCTGTTTGCAAAGACCGGAAGAAAGTTTTGTATGAAGTAGTGGGTTGGGTATTTGTTTTCAAAACCCGCTCCTTCAGTTTTCTACCAAAACCCTACCTTGTAATTATTCTTAAGAGTCGTCTCTTAGAGACGATTCTTAAGATTAATTACAACATAGGGCTTATTAGTGGAGATAACCATTCCGGTAACTATTTAGCCCATTTCTTCCATAGACTATTTTCAGATCCAACCTATTTGAATAAATCTACCGAAAAGGAGCATTAACTAGAGAAAAGGAAACTTTTAGAAGTTTGAAGTTCTGAAACCATTGTGATAAATAGAGCATTTGCTCCTTAGGAGCAAATGCTCTATTTATCACAATGGTTTCAAAAAATTACTTTTACAGAGGCGTAGAAAGGCGTATTTATGGAGGAAAGGGTTAAAATACGGCATTTTATTCGTGGCTCTGAAGCTCTCAAAGCACTGTCTCCCCTTTCCCATGCAAAGGCACGTGTCTAGTGTGTAGTACAAATGCACAGATTCCAATCCTGTGGTCGACAGTGTGATAACGTTGGAGAATAGGTTGGCTTCAGATCATACGCCATGTGTCTTGTAATTAGTTAATCCATTAGCTCTTGATGACACCTTTTTGCGCCTTTCTAAAACTCATTTATTGATACCATTACGATGAATAGAGTATTTGCTCCTACGCAAGCAAACAGTTCCATTTATCGCAGTGGTTTCAAAACTACACAGTTCTAAAATTCTCCTTTTCTATATTTAATGCTCCTTTTCAGTAGATTAATTCAAAGAGGTTGGGTCTAAAAATAGTGTCGGATGGAATGAGTTAATCTCTGTGACCGGTCCAAATTAAGCCATCATCCCAGCAATAGATTTGTTTTCAATGGTTAGAATATAATATTCCAGAACTGCATGGCGTTCGATTGGCTCCAGTGTACACACTTCAACCATAACTCGCTACTAGCGATCTGACTCGCCTTACAAACAGTGAAGATCCAATTGAGACGCCGAATAACTCATCAGGATCCAAGCTGTTTGACACCCGGTCAATAGTTTCTCAAAACGGAAGTAGTCTATATTACTACGCATTCAAACTTTGAGCAGACCTTTTTTTTCACCGTGTTGTAAGGGTTCATTTTGCCCATGATTCATTGACTGAACAGCGGTGTAAGGGTTAATTTTGCCCATGATTCATTGACTGAACAGCGGTGTAAGGGTTAATTTTGCCCATGATTCATTGACTGAACAGCATACCAGTGGCATTATTATCTTTAACCCTTCGCTTGCTATTCACGTCAATATACCTACCTGTAAATAGTGAAGACCCAGATGAGACAGCTCCTGCAGGAGCTGTCTCATCTGGGTCTGCACTATTTACAAGTTGATTGTGCAACCAGTGCACTCCACAGCAGAGACTGCACAGCGAAATACTTGTACACAGTGAAGATATATGTAATTATACAACACGGCATGGGTAAAGGAGAAATGTATTTTAAAATTCAGCACGAGAAGGGTTAAACGGCAGGCTGTGGGCAATGGACTCCGCTGATTATACCTATTACTAATGATATAGTCTCCATTAACGACATCAAGTACTAGCCATTACAGCCCTCTGGAATTACCATACTTTCCAAATATGGTGTCTACTAAAACGTTTTAGACAGTTATCCTCCTTGACTTTTATCCCGTTGAGAATAAAAAATGTCTGCTCCACTTGATCCGGTGCAAGCTTCGACTACTTATGATTCGATCAAAGTTTTGAGAAAATATTGACCGAGTTGTCAAACAGATTGGATCCTGATGAGACGCCGAGTTACTCATCGTCTCATCTGGATCCAAGCTGTTTGCAAATGTGATTCAGGTTGTGGATGGTGGGAGAAAGTGTTCATACAGACTAGATCGCACATTGAAAATAAAATGATGTAGACTCGTATTTATATCGCCAATCAATCTAGCATCTTGCCCGGGCCAATTTGTTTTCATTCGCAAAGAAATTTTGCAAACAGTATGGATTCATATGGGATGCAGGGAAAATCGGTGTCTGATCAGGATACGAATTACTGGATAGCTAGAATACTGCTTTTAAAAGGAAATTGAGAAAATCACTGATTTTAGAACGTGGAAAGATGGCCCTTACTGCCAAGGAGAATTTGTTAACCCTTTACCCCATGAATATTCATGTAAGAACAGATGACATCACGAATATAAAGTAGATTAATATTTAAATGGCATGTATTTTTGCCAAGACAGAAGCTGTAGAATCAGATCTCTATTAGTCCATAAACAAACAGAGTAGACATTGATCTGGCGCTCCTATAGGAGACGTTTGATCTGGGTCTACTCTGTTACAAATGCTTAGACAGGCGTATTTAACCCATTCCTATTTAGGCTATTTTTAGACCTAACCTCTTTGATTAAATCTACCAAAAGGAGCATTAACTGGAGAAAAGGAAATGTTCAGAATTGTGTAGTTTTGAAACCATTGTGATAAATAGAGCATTTGCTCCATAGGAGCAAATGCTCTATTCATCACAATAGTTTCATAACATGACTTTTACAGAGGCGTCAAAAGGCGTCAATATGCGGGAATGGGTCCTTAGGTAAGGGATGAAATGTTGAAGGTTACGAAATAAAGCAGAATAATGCGTTTGCATTAGATAACCACTCCATACACTCACACCTCTCTATCATGACTATTAAAATAAATTTACATGTAATTATGTATCTTATACAGTATAAACTGTCTTAAGCGTCCATAAAAAGATCAAACTATATGCCTATAAGACAGGAGGTAGCTTAATACAGGTCAAAAGTAATACAGAAAGCTCATATAGGAGTTTTCTGTATTGTGTTTGACCTCCATTAAGCAACCACCTGCAATTTAGGACCCCTATACCCAATAAATGAATGGCCGCTTAGGACAAGTTTTACTGTACGAGCGTAGCTGAAATGCTGGGCAGAAATCCAGCTAACCTGAAATCTCCTATAGCCGCTATCTCCCCATGACTCTCGTTCTTTATTAAGCACTCGCCTGCTATTAAAGACTCTTATGTTTATTAACCGTTCGCTTGCTGAATTCTAAAATACATTTCTCCTTCTTTACCAATGCCCTGTTGTATAATTACATACATCTTCACTGTGTACAAGTATTTCGCTGTGCAATCACAGCTGTGGAGTGCACTGATTGCACAATCAACTTGTAAATAGTGCAGACCCTGATGAGACAGCTTCTGCAGGAGCTGTCTCATCTGGGTCTTCACTATTTACAGGTAGGTATATTGACGCGATTAGCAAGCGAAGGATTAATAAACATGTAGTCCTGTCCCGCTAACCGCGGCCTGACAGGCATTTGCAAACAGACTGAATCCAGATGAGTCTCATCAGAATCCAAGCTGTTTGACATGTTGTCAACAGCTTCTGAAAAGTTCCTATCATGGCAATTAATCCACAGCTTGATCTAATCGGAAATAGTCAAACTTGCACAATATTCAAATTTCAGCAGACATTTTTTTAACAGCGGGATACAGAGTAATTGGTTGCTGTGGTGAGCTTCCCCTGTACCGAAAATTATATACCACCAGCGTATAATCTTCCAATAGCAGCTTGGTAATGTGGCCTATGCTTTACATAAATGGAACCAATGATTTATTTTGAAATAAAGTGCCCATAATGGAGCCACTTTTTTGTTTTACAAGTACCATATACTATCATGCCTTATCATGTTGACAAACAGTGCAGACCTTGATCAGAGGGATCCCCAATGAGCTCTCTGATCTGAGTCTACATTGTCTGCAGTTGTCTTCTATAATTGGTTTCTATTCTTTTAAGGGTTTACTTGTGATTGACAGGTGATATACATGTATATACATTCACGTGCCTTAACCCTTATCATGCTAAGCGCGGCCTGACTCGCATTCGCAAACATCGTTTATCCAAATGAGACGTCGGGGGAATCGGCGTCTCATTAACCCATTAGCTCCCAGTGGATTCTTCCATGCTTATATATTGGATTAGTCTATCTTTTATCTAAGGGATGGTCTAAATTGTCATTTTTGTTTTGCTTTATATTGAATTTCCTATCAGCAAACAGTGTAGACTCTGATCAGACGCCGCATTACGCGGCGTCTGATCAGAGTCTATGTACTGTTTGCCTATTCCATATATGGGATCGTGGGAGCAAATGAGTTAATATTCGAGCTGTTTGGTTGGTGCTTATGCAAAGTGTTTTATGATAGCATTGCTACTTTATTACAAATTGTATGTATGTTTTCTCTATGTTAAGGGCCTCATGGAAGATTGGTTATAACCAAATGAGTACTCTCGTTAAATAAAGTCTTAATTATTATTATTATTTGAGACTCGGTCAACATTTTCTCAAGACGCTTGTACGAATCAGCAGTAAGTAAGAAATGCAACGGACCAGAGTTTTGGCAGATATATTTTTCAGCACGTAAAAGCTTAAAAGGGAGAATTGCGTTACTGCATGTTGACAAGAAGAACCGCGTTATTTTTAACTTAGATGTTTTGAAAAGCGGACAAAGCGTTGCTGTACCTTAAAAAGGAAATCTGGTCATGATAGGAACTGTAAAATCAATATCTTAATTACATCACCAGCCAACAGAGCAGACCCTGGTCAGATTGGTCCTACAGGAGCCGTCTGGTCTGGATCAACTGTGTTTGCAAAGGCGTAAAGTGGGTAAAGTGTGAAGGAGAAGTGCGCATACTGAAAGGGAGAATCGTGTTATTTCTAACTTCAAAATTTGTTTTGAAAAGTGAAAAAAATGTTCAGTACTGTACCTTAAAAAGGAATGCCTGGAACAGAAGGATCATGGGAACCCACTGATAGTACCCTATTTCAGTCTCCCTCTTCTCTTGTTCAAACTTTGGTATGTCGTTCTCGAAATGAACGAAGTATGTGTTTGATACCCAGCACACATTGTTCGTATAGTCCACCATAGCGTCCGTGAACTCGGCCGGACACCAGCAATGAATTGGTTCCCCGACATACTGCTTTGTGCTGGAATACAAAGGTCGAAGGTTAATACATTTATAGTTAGTGACACCCAGCACATGTTGTTCGTATAGTCCGCCATAGCATCAGTGAACTCAGCCGATCGATCCTGAAGTTCGAGTTATCCAAGTTCAACTGTATTTGAACAAATTATAAACATGCAATAACATTTAAGAAATAATGACATTATGGATTATTAACCCTTCGCTTGCTGTACACGTCAATATACCTACCTGTAAATAGTGAAGACCCAGATGAGACAGCTCCTGCAGGAGCTGTCTCATCAGGGTCTGCACTATTTACAAATTGATTGTGCAACCAATGCACTCCACACAGAGAAATAATTGCAGCCAGTGAAGATATATGTAATTATATAACAGGGCATGGGTAAAGAAGAAGAACTGTTTTTTAAAATTCAGCAAGAGAAGGGATAATTAGATGTTTGTTATATTGGCATATAAACAATAATGTTTGGCTAATGTCGGAGCTATAAAACTAGATCTATATTTATCAATAAAAAAAGCAGACCCCGATCAGAAGGCTCCTATATGAAACGTCTGGTCCGGGACCAATCTGTCTGAAAAGGCATCAAAAACGTTTCTGTAAAAAATAATAGGCAAACAGAGGATAATTTTGTATCATATAGGAAAGGAGAGGGGACCTGTTCAGACAGCTCCTACATGACCTGTCTGATCTGGATGTACTCTGCAAACGCGTATAGCCATTTACTCCATGAATATTCATGAAATAAGTAATAACATCATGAATATTAATAAGCTGATTTTTTTTTATAATGGCAAGTGAACATAGGATTTGTTTACTATATCAGACACTATAGAATTATATCTATATTAACCCATATGCAAATAGGGCAGATCCAGATCAGACAGCTCCTACAGGAGCTGTCTGATCTGGGTCTACTCTGTTTGCAAAGGCGTAAGAATGCGTATTTATGGAGTATATGGATAGAGACGCGGTTATTAACCCATTTGCTCCCAGTGGATTCTTCCATGCTTATATTGGATAAGTCCATTTTTTTATCTAAGGGATGCCTGGTCTAAATTTTCATTTTCGTTGTGTGTTATATTGAAATTCCTATAAGCAAACAGTATAGACTCTGATCAGACGCCGCATCATGCGGCGTCTGATCAGAGTCTACACTGTTTGCCTATACCCCATATATGGGATCGTGGGAGCAAATGGGTTAACAAAGGGTCAAACGCTGCCCTATTTTGTTTGTTGGTGTGTTTTTGTTGTTCCATAAATGCTGGTTTGATTCATACGCTGGTACGTTACAGTACATAAAAACCAAACAACAACATTTCAATCAGACCCACTGTCACATCCTTCTGAAATTCGTTATCGAAAAAAATCTCGAAAATGTAAATTAAAATTACACCTTCTGAGAATAATTAGATATCACGCCATTTATGAACATGGTTTTTACATGTATACAGAAATGGTGTCAAATTAGTTTACACTATACAGCTACAGTAACACCTGTCTGCAGAAACCACATGTGGTAGCTTAATGCAGGATTAAAGTTATACAGAAAGCTCCCTCATAGTACACATACAGTTGTTCTTGTTAATTAGGAATGTTGAACCACGCCAACCACTACCGGACACAATCATAATTAGTTTCAAACTAATTACATGTAATTTTTAGACTGCTTAGCGTATTTTTTGTTTGTACAGTAAAACCTCTCTTAACCGGCCGTTAAATTTAGTATGAATATCGGTCTTGGAGACAGGTGGCAGCTTAATGCAGGGTGAAAGTCATGCAGAAAGCTCCTAGAGGAGCTTTCTGCATGACTTTCATCCTGCATTAAGCAGCCACCTGTCTAAAAGTATCTAAATTCTTATCTACTAGAATTCCGGTTAAGAGAGGTTATACTGTACTTGATACAGTAGAATATGTCTTAAACGACCTATCATTTATTGAACGCAGCAGTCTTAACCCATTCCCTCATAGGCTATTTTAAGGCCCAACCACCTTGAATTCACCGATTAAGGAGCATTTACTAGAGAAAAGGAAACTTTTAAGATTGTTAAGTATTGAAACCATTGTGATAAATAGAGCAAATTTTGCTCCTATAGGAGCAAATGCTCTATTTATCACAATGGTTTCAATTGCTGAGTTTACAGAGGCGTCAAAAGGCATCAATATGCGGGAATGAGATATGTGAACAGTATGTCTTGCTAAGTGTTTTACAAAATAATGACGAGGTACAGCAAAGCTATAGCTTACTCGGTCGTAATTGGTTTCATTTTAACCATTTACTCCATAACCAGGCCTTTCTACGCATTTGCAGACAGAGTATACCTAGATCAGACGGCTTCAACAGAGGCCATCTGATGTAGGTATATTATGTTTGCTTATGGAATAGAATCGATCTGATTCTACAGTTTTCACCATTACCAAAATATCCCACGTACATGATAAAAAAATAGCTAATACATATTTATGAAGCCATCATTTTTCATGAATATTCATGGAGTAAAGGGTTAATTGATATTGAGTATGCTGAGGAAATTTTCATTTTCACAAATGCCCGTCCATTTGATATTCCAAACACACAATACCGGCATGTTATGGATACAGAAAACTATTGCTTTTGTTAATTAATTTTACAAAGGACTGGTGAGGCAACAAATAGCTTACCCGATCGTAGTTTGTTTCACACAGAGAACCTAATTAATAGATAACTTGCTGAGCAATTTTGTATTGCACGAAATGCTCGTCCTCTTGATATTCCAATCACAACAAGAACTATGTTCCAGCACAGCGTCAATACCACGTGTCATAACAATGTCAAACAGGAAATCAAGATGAGGTAAAGAGTTAAACCTTTTGGGCGCCAAATTTCTAATTGTCTTCTGCAATCCAAATTTTGTTAAATCATTCGGTACAATAAGGACATGAGATAAATAAATGCAATTTTCAGAAGAATAAAGCACATTTATAGAAATAGAGAATGAGACAAAAAGTGAAGTCCCTGATCAGATGCCGCCTTGAAAAGTCGGCGTCTGATCTGGGACTGCACTATTTGTCGTGGTGCATATATGCGACTTCGGCGGTGAAAGGGTTAAACCTACGCCCCATCATGACGCAAACTGGTTGAATCCATGACCATGTAAAAATAATGACATCACCGATTTTACTTAGCTGCATATGCACTCTTGAATATTATATTTAGCCATGGCAGAAAGCATGGTATCATATCTATCTAAGTCCATTAGGAAACAGACCAGACTCTGACCAGACAGTTCCTACAGGAGTCGTCTGATCTAAACCTACCCTATGAGCAACGGCGTCTCTATCTGATAAAAGATTTAAGTCATATGGTAACTTAATGCAGGATAAAATAAATACAAAATACTCCCTTCGAACCTTTCTGCACATTGTTTTTTTCTCCTGCATTAAGCAGCCAGTCTCTCAGCTCTATTCACCAAAGTAGTAGCAAAATGCACCACGACAAATAGTGCAGTCCCAGATCAGACGCCACCTTTTCAAGGCGGCGTCTGATCAGGGACTTCACTTTTTTGTCCTAGTCTCTATTTCCATACATGTGCTTTATTCCTTTGAAATATGCATTTATTTATTACATTTCTTTGTTTTACAATATGATTTCACAAAATCCGATTGCAGACGATAATTAGAAATTTGGCGCCGAAAGGGTTAATGACTTGAAACGTTTCCAAAAATAAACTTATGTAAGATGTCAGTTTCCACTTGATCCTTTTTTCTAAGCATGAATAAAGGTATACTGATTGCGGAGTAAGGACTATGAATACTTAATAGAAAAATATTGAAACAAAATGTTATTTTAAAATACAGCTAATTAATATTCATGATGTCATTATTTCTTACATGAATACAGTGAAAGGTTTATATATTTCGCTGCGAGGTATTGTCCTCTATAAAATGCGCCCCCTGCTTCCGTTTTTCGTCTTTGATGTTCTTTCTTTTTGTTTAACCCTTTCACCGCCAATTTCGCATAAATGCACCACGACAAATAGTGCAGTCCCAGATCAGACGCCACCTTTTCAAGGCGGCGTCTGATCAGGGACTTCACTTTTTGTCTCAATCTCTGTTAGTTTAAACGTATTTTATTTCCATTCTATACATACATTGCACTCTCTGTTGCTATATCTGTGCTTTATTCCTTTGAAATTTGCATTTATTTATCTAATTTCCTTATTTTACTGAATGCTTTAACAAACTTGGATTGTAGACGACATTTAGTAATTTGTCGCCGAAAGGGTTCAACATTTCCATGCTAACTAACACTTTCCTCCATACATACGCCTTTCTAAGCCTCTGTAATAGTCATCTTTTGAAACCATTGTGATAAATAGAGCATTTGTTCCATAGGAGCAAATGCTCTATTTATCACAATGGTTTCAATACTACACAAGTTTTAACAGTTTCCTTTCTCTAGTAAATTTTCCTTTTGGGTAGATTTATTCAAAACGGTTGTGTCTAAAAATAGCCTATGGAGGAAAGGGATAAATACCCAAACTAATGGCACCATGCATATTGATTAGCTGAAGGGTTTCAATTGCAAATATACACATGAAAGTTTGGTATTGGTAGAAACTGTCAGGTGATATATTTTATAATTTCATAATCAAATGGAGCAGCCGCTGATCAGACGGTTCCTAGAGAAGCCGCCTGATCTGGGTCTACTCTGGTTGAAAAGGTGTTAAAATCCAAATAATAACCAAAGTATCAATTTTGATCCTGATCAGATGCCGCGTTACTCAGCGGTTCATCTGGATCCAAAATGTTTACAAAGGTTTCAGACTCGCCATTGTCAGCAAAAATGAAAACAAGGACAACACATTTTTGTACCTTCACGACAATCAGATATAAAACGGAAACATGGCGACAATTCAACCCTTCAGGATAAGGTGTCACGCACTCATGGCAACGTGTTCATATTTAGACGCGCCCACGGCCAAACACAAAATTAATTCCAGGCGCAGAGAGTTTCCGAAAGACAACTGCACATCAATTACACGCAGGTGGTTTGTGTTTTTGGCTAATAATAAAACCACGTGGTTTTTATAATCAAGGTCTTTCGCGACTTGCTATTCGTTTCATGTTTTTACCTATTTCGCGGTCAAATGAGAATCTATGGTTTGAAAAAAACCCGGTTCAGAACCAGATGACACTGTAGAATCTGATCAATATTATACCACGAGCAAATCGAACAGACCCTGATCAGACGGCTCCTGTAGATTACTTTGTTTTCAAAGGGCGTGAAAGAGTGTTTATATATTTAACCCTTTCGCTGCCAAACTCTGTCGTCTGCTAACTTTGTCGTCTGCTACAAATTTTCATTTTTTTTCATTTTCTTTATTTTTGTTTCAAAAACATAGTAACAGTAACAAACAGTTTGGATCCAGATGAGATGCCGAGTTACTCGGCGTCTCATCTGGATCCAAACTGTTTGCATAGGTGATCACAGATCCGGCATTGGCAGCGAAAGGGTTAAAGGAAACGGTTTGACATAAATTAAACTTTTGGTTGTTTTAATCGATTACACTATGAATATTTATGTAAGAAATTATTTTACCACGAATATTATTTACCTTACATGTATACCTTATAGAACCCCTTTAATGCGACCACTTAATGAATAAACATGGTTGTCTTTATAAGCAGGTGGTTGCTTAATGCAGGACAAAAGTAATTATGGATAATTAAAATATGAATGAGATATGCAAGAACTAAACAGAAAAAAAAGAATATGTTGTAAACTATTAAATAGTTAATACGGAGCATGGGTATAAATATCCTCCAAAAAGCAAGTACATGTCGACTAACAGTAGAACCTCTCTACAACGGCCACTATATTATGTTAATTAGTTGGTATTCAGGGCAGGTGGATGCTTAAAGCAATGTGAAAGTAAAACAGAACGCTCCTACAGGAGCGTTCTGTTTTACTTTCACCTTGCTTTAGGCAGCCACATGCCTTTAACACAAAATACCTGATGCAATTTAGTGCCCGTTATAGAGAGGTTTTACTGTACTTGAAATAAACGCCTATTAAAACTTACTCAACCCTGTACTTCATACAAACCTTTTTCCATTAGAGCATGTCTTAAGCGTCCTTATATTAATTGGACACAGGTAACTTGAAAAGCAGGTGGTTGCTTAATAGCACATATAGGAGCTTTCTGCATTACTTTTGACATGTTTTAAGCTACCAACTGTCTTAAAGACCCATAATTAGACTTCATTTTGATGGTCGATTAAGTCCGGTTCTACTGTATGTGCAAACAGAGTAGACCCTGCCAAGACGCCTCCTGTAGGAACAGTATGATTAAGGTCTGCTCTGTTTGCTAATGGAATACTATATACAGTAGAACCCCTCTAATACGACCACTTAATGAATAAACATGAGTGTCTTTATAAGCAGGTGGTTGCTTAATGCAGGACAAAAGTAATGCCGAAAGCTCCTCTAGGAGCTTTCTGCATTACTTTTGCCCTGCATTAAGCTACTACCTGCCTCTAGAACCCAAAATTATCTTTTAGGTGGTCGCATTAGGGGAGTTTTACTGAATTTCATTCTATAGTTTTTGCCTTGGCCAAATAATCACGTGTTCATATACCATTATAAAAATAGCTAATAAATGTTCATGATGTCATTATGTATTTTAATTATTTCATGAATATTCATGAAAGAAATAATTAAAGTTTAATAAATAAAAAATATACATGTCAGATAGCATTAAACTGTAACACAAGCAGGGTCCATGCTTATAAAACGTTTAGTTGAGTCTGAGTTCGTCCAAAGGCTCAAATCTGACCAATCAAAAGCTTGAGAACTCAAATCTGACCAATCAAAAGCTTGAGAACGAAACTCAGACTCAACTAAAAGCTTTATAAGCATGGACCCTGATTGATTTCGAGAGCATATTTACAGATCTTTATCTGTTTTCTTAGGTGCTGTTTGGCCAACAATAAAACGACAGCAAGAAGAATGAATCAAATTTCAAGAAAGTTTTTTGTAATAAAAAGGCACAGCGATTAAATGTCCTTCGATACATAATCACACAGATCATTTTAAATGCTTTCACACAATTACAAAAAATGGAATGTAGTAACCCAGCAGGGTTTTAATTCTGTCGTTTTTCGATTAAATTAAATGCCTTCTCTAATGCGATGGGATCATTGGAAATTATCATTTTAACGGCTTTAGTCTGTGAAATTTTGTACGATTTCGTTTGATATGGATTCGTATAATTGACTTAGCATCCAATTTATTAACAATTTACTCAATGAATATTTCTTAACCCTTTCCCTGATGAATATTCATTTAGGAAACAATGACGTCATGAATAGTAATAAGATTATAATGGCATATGAACACAAGACATTTTGGCTCAGACAGAAGCTGTAGAACCAGATCTATATTACACCATAAGCAAACAGAGCAGACCCTGATCAGACGGCTCCTATAGGAGCCGTCTGATCTGGGTCTACCCTGTTTGCAGGTGCGTCAAAATGCGCTTACATAAGGGGAAGGGTTAAAAAAATGTCTGCAAGAATATTAGATGTATGTACCTGTATTTTTATATTGATATATGCACACAGTAAGTTTTCAGCATGATAGAAACTGTATGATCGAACCGAGCAGACCCTGATCAGACGACTGCTACAGGAGCCGTCTGAACTGGGTCTACTATATGTGCAAAGGCGTTTAAAGGTGCATACATTAATTAAAGGGTTAATCTAGCGATACTGCTTATTCTCTGTTTCTAATTTAGCCTTAAAGCATATTGCGCAACTATTTCAGACATTTTGATTAAAGTATTCTCTTTATTCTGATTAAAACTGGAAATTTAAAAGTCCAAAGAGAAATCAAATAAACAACAAAAAACGTGTCTGCGGTAGTTCTGTCTTTAAACCAGTGAAAATATCAACTGGACTTTGGGATAAAGTAAAACCGCTCTATAACGGCCACTAAATTGTGTTAATTAATTGGTAATTAGGGCAGGTGGCCTGCTTAAAGTAAGGTGAAAGTAAACCAGAACGCTCCGAACGCACCTTGCTTTAAGCAGCCACCTGCCTTTAACATAAAATACTTGATGCAATCTATTGGCCGTTATAGATGTTTTATAGAATTATTTTCAACCCTTTACTCCTTAAATATTCATTCGAAAAATACTTATATCATGAATATTAATTAGATTAACTGATATAAATGTACATGTACTAGCATATGAACTCAATAGCCATGACAAAAACTGTAGGACCATGATCTATATTGTTACAGAAGCAAACAGAACGGACCCTGATCAGACAACTCCTGCAGGAGGCATCTGGTCTGGGTCTACTTTGTTTGCAATGGTGTAGAAAGTCGTATTTACGGAGTAAAGGCGTTAATACGCATTACTTGTTATAGTGAAATCTTCTACCTGTACATATATGTGTTGATTGAATCTACGTGTGATCCTGCGGCGAGTTTCTACAAGAAGTCATCGGTCCTGATTACAGTTTGGAAATTTATTCGTGAAATAAACAGTTGCGATGCAGGTTAGAGGTCTACATTGTTTGTATGTGACTCTATTGAACCTTTACTTAATCCTTTCCCTCATATAAACGTGTTTTCACGCATTGGCAAACAGAGTAGACCCAGATCAGACGGCTCCTATAGGAGCCGTCTGATCAGGGTCTGTTCTGTTTGCTTATGATATAATATAAATATGATTCTATAGTTTCTGCAATGGCCAAAACTCCTTGGGTCCATGTGCTATCATAACAATGCATTAACATAATTGATATTCACGATGTCATTATTTCTTACATGAATATTCATGGAGTAAAGGGTGGTTAATCAGTGACACGATGTACCATGGAGGCCACGTGACTCACCTGACGATGATGGTGAAGATGATGAAGATGATGGTCGTGTATAGATGATTCAACCGATCTATCCAGTCATCATCGTAGCGGCCTTTGAGCCGTGCGTATGTAGCAAAACTTCCCAGAACGCTGTCAAGCCTGGAAACAGAGGGAAATATTTGAATTAAATGATATTCGGAAAATCGAGATACGAGATATCGAATATTCGTCTTCAAACGACATTTGATATATCGACTTTCGATTAGTAACCTGAAATGGATACATGATGTTTTGCAAAAACTGAAAAGAATACAGAGGGAAAAACTAAACCACTGACACAATTTGACATACTGTTGATAATGTACGGAAATACCCGAACATCATCGCTGAACTCCGTTGGTATCCATGCAAGGAGTTAAGTGTCGATTAGACAGCGGCGTATTTAAAGGATGCCATGTACAGCTTTATTTTATATGATATTCATATCAAGCGAGTGATTTCATACCATTGGTGATACATTAACCTTGAGTTAAGGATGATAATTTACACTGTGCAAAAGGTTTTCTCTTGCAATGCATTTGAACGTAAATGTGATTTATGAGCCATGCCATGACGAAACCAGCCTTAGTGAGATTCAAACACTGTAGGCACAGGCCATCGCTTCATTGGACACGTGTGTTCATATGCAGCATTTGAAACAGTATTAATACTTGTCAGATGATACATGTAGATGACTATGAGTTTAATCTGCATACAGTATAACCTCTCTTAACCGGCAGTTAAATTTAGTATGAATATCGGTCCTGGAGACAGGTGGCAGCTTAATGCAGAATGAAAGTCATGCAAAAAGCTCCTAGAGGAGCTTTCAGCATGACTTTCACCCTGCATTAAGCAGCCACCTGCCTAAAAGTGTCTAAATTCTTATCTACTAGAATTCCGGTTAAGAGAGGTTTTACTGTATAATCTGTTAGGATGTCATTATGGCTGGTTTTGTCATGACGTGGTTCATATCAGAACAATAAACATCACGTACATGTATGTACAAATTTATTAATGTTATACATTCATTTTAAGAGTTTTGAGGATATTTAACAATATACAGAATATATCTATTGGCAAATGAGCTCATAAGGTTTTAGCCATCACAAACACTGCATAATCAAATCAATATCATTTCATTAACAAACATGGTAAACCTTAACCAGACGGCTCGTATATGTGTCATCTGATCTGGATCTACTCTATACGTAAATGGCAGTTAAAGGGCGCCTTCGTGAATTAAAGGCTTAACACGACGAACTTTAAATAAAGCAAGCAATACCCGTATACAAACAAACGCTGGTGTTCACCAAGGGTGTGTTTCCACACCTTCACTGTTAATATAAATGCTTCATCACAATAAGTTATAAATAATTGTCAGAGAGTGATATAAAAAAACAACAACCGAAATTGGCATGCGCATCTGTTATATAACCACGCACACGATGCTGAATTATGCCTGACTAAATGTACAAAACATATGCGTCAATAGCGCCAACAAACACATCAAGTTCCAGCCTCCGGAAGTTCAGCCATTGCCTGATACTTGTATGAGAGACCAGTTATGTGTACCCACTGTGCAAATTCTTCCTCTTCGTCCTCCTCGTATTTAGGTCTTGCTAGCTCGTCTAATATTCCATCCATTACATATGTAGAAGCAATAAATTAACAACTATTATATTGTACCAACTTACACCCTCATACGATACACAAATATTTGGCAATAAAAGCGCTCCACACCTTTTCTAAATGACGTAACTTCCACGTAGTTACAAACATGTCAACATACAGTGATGATATAGATCAGATATAAGAGATAAGATAAATACTAATTACTAATCATTTATTACAAAGTGCAGTGTTGTGAAGGCAATTAACCCTTCACTTGCTATTCACGTCAATATACCTACCTGTAAAATAGTGAAGACCCAGATGAGACAGCTCCTGCAGGAGCTGTCTCGTCAGGGTCTGCACTATTTACAAGCTGATTGTGCAACCAGTGCACTCCACAGCAGTGATTGCACAGCGAAATACTTGTACACAGTTAAGATATGTGTAATTATACAACAGGGCATGGGTAAAGAAGGAGAAATGTATTTCAAAATTCAGCAAGCGAAGGGTTAACCCAAACAGCGCTGATTTTTCAATTGGACTGTTCAAAATGTCAATAAGGTCAAGCTTGTTGTGAATATTGAGGGCATTTGTTTAAAGAAATAGGGAACATGACAAAATGTCGAGATCCTAATGAGAGGGTTCCTGTAGAAGCCCTCTGCCCTGGGTCTACACTGTGTCCAAAGGACATAAGTGACTCACTTACCACATCGAAAGGGTAAAATTGAATAGGTACAAGATATGTCACGTGACTATCTGACGTAATTTAAAGAACTGTATAATATTGCCGATGGCATTTTAAGCATATACTTCAATGTGTTGCGAAAACACTTTTATGTATTCAGACGTGTAATAGAATAATCTTTTCAAACGTTTTGTAAAAATGAGTATTGACTGAAATGCATTAAGATAATATAGATAACTGGTTTTATGTAGGCAGATACGATGTGTACATGTATGTATACACACGCTAATATATTGTGATACATATATAACATATAGTTTTTACTACACATGTATCTGATTTTTAACTATTTACTCCATGAATATTCATATAAGAAATAATAATACAATCCCTCATATTGACGTCTTTTGACACCTCTGTAAAGGTCACAGTTTTTGAACCACTGTGATTTGAACAATTGCTGCTGTAGGAGCTACCTGATCACGGTATATTCTGTTTGCTTATGAAATGATATAGAAATGACCCTTCAATATCTACCTTAGCTGCAATGTCATATGGATATAATTTTTATTTAGGTAGTTGTTACATCTTGCATGAATATTCATGGAGTAAAAGGTTAATGGAGTACAAGGTTTAAACTAATCAGAAACAGAAAGGTTTAACACATTTCCTCAAAGGCTTTTGGACCTAACCTCTTGGAATAAATCTATTGAAAAGGAGGATTAATTTCGATAGAAAAAGGAACATTTAGAACTGTGTACATGTAGTTTTCAAACCATTGTGATAAACAGACCATTTGCTCCAATGGAACAAATTCTCTTTTTATCACATTGGTTTCAAAAGTGACTTTTATAGAGGCGTCAAAAGGCGTAAATATGAGGGAATGGGTTAAGTATGGTATTTGCATGGTCCTAAAAGGAACTTGTCTAAAACGAAACGCCTGTATATAAAACCAGTACATTGGCCTTAGTATGTGTCTGTAATACTGAGATAACTGGTTTATATGCTCCAATGGAGGAGCCCAATCTCCACTGTATAGTAGCACTGTACGCCGCCAATAATCGGAGTTTTCAAGATGGCGGACGTGTAATGTCGACGAGGTAAGTGTCCTTTGTTTTTGGTCTAAACTTTTTTAATACAGCATCTCCTACACTAAATTTTATATGGAATGAAAGAACTGAACACCCCAAATCAACGTCTAATAATCGTTTTTGGTACAATCACCGCGTCTTCTTAAAATATGTTGGCAAACACATCGTGTTGAGAATTTGAAAAATGAAGCGAGAGAACTGAACAAAACTGACGATTATTCTGCTTAAATGAATGCATCGATAAAAGTATGTGTTCACAAGTACGGAGACTGTCCAGCTTCTCATGCATGTCCATTATTTGCTCATCAATACCCGTTTTAGTAGATGTTTGAAAGGTTTTAAAATCTACATGATGTACGCCACGGTGCATAACGTAAACAAAGCAATGTACGCCACGGAGAAAGCGATTTATGTACGCCACGGTGATACGGATCTAGCAAAAAATCTGAACGCCATGGTGCATTTAAGAACAAATGTCCACTCTCCTTTGTGTAGATAAAATATGTAACTAACATTTGTACGTTACGTATATTCACTTATTTTTTAATACATCTGGTTGTCCACGTTGTTTCTGTGTAAAGTTCAGATGCTCATTTTATTCTTTTATGTCCTATTTTGTTAGTACTGTCTTCAAATTTCCTATTTTCAGATTTTTGATGCGCAGTACATTGCATAGTGCATGATGAAAATATGGCAGAAGGGGATAACTCTGAAACGTAAGCATTTATTTTCATCTTTTGTTATTGTTTGATGTCCGATAGATTTTGAATTTTGTTAACCAAATTTCAGAGTCTCATCTTGCACCAACACTGCTTGCCTATAGCTTTGATTTTGAAACAGTTATTACATTGGACCACTGGTCATTTGCACATATCACACGAACTACCTTTGACCTTGACAACATTTGCACTTAGAAAACCACTTGGTTGGGCGTGAATAACGGGGTTTCAAAGCTTAAGTTAGCACTAACACCATCACTGTATCTTTAACCAGTTAGCACTAACACCATCACTGTATCTTTAACCACAGTGACAGGTTTCACTAACAAGGCTTTTCTTATACCCTGAAAACTTACAGTTATTACCTTGCCTCATTGGCCATCCGCACATATCACCAACCTCTTGACGTCATTCGCACTTAGAACACCATCTTGAGTGCAGTTAGTCTCTTTATGTTTTGTTTATATTACACCAATACTGCTTGGTTAATCCATTAAAACTTACATATACGTTAGATTCGACCAGTGGTCATCTACTCATACCGCCAAACCTGAATGTGGCTTTGCCGTTATTTGCAGATGAAACAATCGATGTTGCTTAGTGTTTCATGTAACAGCCATATCGCCTTCGATACTTACACAGTCATTACTTTAGACCATTCATAATCCACTCACATCACACAGCCGCACGTTCACCTTGACCTCATTTTCACTTACCTCCGATCACTTTCAGCAAGGACATTCTATAATAGATATTTAAGGCCTACAACTTTTGAAGTATGATTTATCTTGATTGATCATACTCAAATTGCACCTAGTCAAAAGGGCATGGCAAACAACTACATGAAGATTCCTTATCACGTATATATGAATAGAGACCGTGACCTTGTGTCATTTAAATGTTGAACACCATAAATATTGCCATTTTGTCCCATTTTATGGATTTGTCGTATAGTCACGTATATTAGTTTTAGTTCTAGCTCGACGTACTTCACATTTAATTAATTTCATTATTATGTCGAAACACGGCTTTGAATTGCATGTAACTCATTTTAAAGTCAAATACTTACAAAAGCTGTTAACAGGCCGGCATTTGCAACATTAGCGGCGCTTTTTCCTTTAAAATGCTTTGGTTATATAAATTTTCTGTGGTAAGCTGCTTCAAATTTTGTTTTACCCAGTACTGCATTTTTTGGAGAGGAATAACAACTTTGCTTTTTTGTTTTTCAGAGTCGTATATCGATGTTACTACTGTGATTATGGCGGTAAAGACGATGATTGCTTTTGGCATACAATTAAGACGCATTCCATCCAAGTTCTGAAATTAAAAATCTCAAACTAAACAGCCAGAGTGGATTCAGAACTCTGAACTATCAAGTAATTCCAGATATCTTACAAAAAAAACCCAAATAAAACTGCACATCCAGAATTTTCAAGCGATCATATTTCTTTGCGTATCATCGACATTGCGGCTGAGAATGACTTTGGCATTTCCAACCTTTCCCTTGATGACATTTCTCTGGACAGTCCATTAGCTAAAAATATGCGCACATCAACACCGCACAAAATTGCGTCTGTAGTATACTAAGGTCATTTTGATGCTGCCGATGAAGAAATACCATTCAGCGATGATGAAATTTATGTTGCCACGAAGTACAATGAATGTGATGACATGATTATAGGATACAGCGACGGTAATACGATAGAAAATGATGATAAGCTGATATCAGAAATACACGCATGTCTTCCGGATGTTGTCACAAGTCTTAAAGAGTGTGGGCAACTAGAAAACTGGATCCAATTCCATCATTTGATTAAGGAAGGGAAGTTTCCTCTTGATAACTTCGCGTTCCATCTATTCATGGATGTGTGTAGATTTTACAGCCTGAAGTCAACTGCGATACAACCCAGTGGTTAAAAGGTTCAGGAGAATCGGATATTGTCTCTACCACGGGAAATTTCTGAATTTTATGAGCGGCCCTAAACACACAGGGGATAAAATTGAAAATCCTAGTGAGAGTCTAAATCCTCAAAATGCCAAAATTAATTTTGTTGTTCCGTTTAAATCTATTCGAAAGAGCAAAAGTGATGAAGAGTTTACTCCAGGAATTTTGCATGACCTTGTTGATAAACTTGCATACCAGACAAATGAAATGAAAACTTACAAGCTATGTGTCGACGGCAAAAAATAAATGCTGGTCGTAGTGTTAAGAGTGGTGATATAGACCTATTTGGGTTTGAACAATCCTACACTGAGAGAAAGAAAGGATAGGCTAAATGAAGAGCTTTTGACAATTCAAATTTGAATGATAAACTCATTGACTTAGAAATTCGTGGTAGGATAAAACCAGACCAGTTTCCAGAGATAGATAAAATTCTGAAGGGAGGTGATCCCCCGAGAGCAAAAATTAGCCGAAGTTAGGAACTTGTTAGAAAAAAACATTCTTCACATTAGCAATAGAATTAGAGATCTCCGAAATACGAAAGTAAACGAAAACATTGTTTTAGAAAAACTGAAAAAGAATGGTGGTTCGGATTGGCGTAAATCTAAATTTATGTATGTCATTAGTTCATTGCAAACAGATTTGTACGATATAAGTGTGATTAGGAATGATTTGTTAAAATCGGTGAATGAGTTGGGACATGCTGTCACGGTTATTAATGGTACGTCACATTTGTACACCGATGAAAAAACGGTTCATCTTGAATTTCAAGAAAACTATGTACATCTATCGGATGGCGACAGTAATGATCATTGTGCGAGTGAACTTACTTTGCATTCAACTAAAAAAATCAGTTCCTCAGGACATTCGGGGACTTTCAATTTTTTTTTAGATAAATAAGAATTTAGTAAATGTCAATAAAAGAAAGGCAGGCTATCTGATTATTTTTTTCCCTTTATATCTGCATCGTGGCGTACAGATGTTTTTCTAGATCTGTATCACCGTGGCGTACATAAATCGCTTTCTCCGTGGCGTACATTGCGTTGTTTACGTTATGCACCGTGGCGTACATCATGTAGATTTTAAAACCTTTCAAACATCTACTAAAACGGGTTTTGATGAGCAAATAATGGACATGCATGAGAAGCTGGACAGTCTCCGTACTTGTGAACACATACTTTTATCGATGCATTCATTTAAGCAGAATAATCGTCAGTTTTGTTCAGTTCTCTCGCTTCATTTTTCAAATTCTCAACACGCTGTGTTTGCCAACAGAGTTTAGGAAGACGCTGTGATTGTACCGAAAACGATTATTTGCCGTTGATTTGGGGTGTTCAGTTCTTTCATTCCATATAAAATTTAATGTATGAGATGCCGTATTTAAAAAGTTTAGACCAAAAAACAAAGGACACTTACCTTGTCGACATAACACGTCCGCCATATTGAAAACTCCGATTATTGTCGGCGTACAGTGCTACCATACAGTGATCTCTCGTGATGTACGTCACTTCCATCTAACCACCATTTTTGCACACTTAAAGCAAAACATACATGGTAATTTAGCCAACCCTGATGTATTGCCAACCGCTATCCAGCTATCCACGATCTGACTCGCAGTTGCAAACAGATTGGATCCAGATGAGACGCCGAGTAACTCGGCGTTTCATCAGGATCCAAGCTGTTTGACACTCGGTCTAAAGTTTCTCAAAATCTTGACCGAATTGAACGTAGTCAACTTTGAATATATCCAAATTTGAACAGACATTATTTGTTCCAGCGTAGTAAACGTTAAAGAACTGGAATCGCCTGACATTGTGAGAATGTTATCATTAGGACTCAACACGCACAGTCAAATTACCGTCTACTTAGATTGTCGTCTGCTCAGATTTTCGTCTGCTTAATTACATTATAATCATACGTTTCGGTATTTTCTCTCTAAAACAGCCATCGGTTTGTCAAGCAGATTTGAAACTAATGGAAAAATCGAGATATAAATCGTCTTATTTGGATCCAAACTGTTTTAAAGATAGCTAAACGCAACCACAGCTCTGTTTGGTGCACAGTAAAACCTCTCTAAACCGGAGAGTCAAGTTAATATCAATGTCGGTCTGTATGGCAGGTGGAAGCTTAATGCAGGTTAAAAGTCATGCAGAAAGCTCCTAGAGGAGCTTTCTGCATGACTTTTAACCTGCCTTTCTGCATGACTTTCACCCTGTATTAAGCAGCCACCTGCCTTAAGTGTTTAATTTCTCCCCTATTAGAATTCCGATTTAGACGTTTTCTACTATAGACGCCATATCACGCTGGCGCAAAAACGAATGTATTATTCAACATAGTATTTTGTACAAAGTAAACTCTGCGTGTGAACTGTATATCGACTGATTTTTAACATCTAACCCGCTGTGAAAAAATAATGTCTTCTTAAATTTGGATTCGGTGCAATTTTGACTACCACCGATTCAATCAGGCTTTTGAGAAACTGTTGACCGCGTGTCAAACAGCTTGGATCTTGACAAGACGTCAAATTACTCGGCGTCTAATATAAGTTGTTTACAAAATAAGAGACGGGTCGCGGATAAGGAGTTTAAGTTTGGTTTTAACCCAAATCCTTCTATGATTAATTTATTATGTAATATTACAGAAAGAAGGAACATGTCTGATCGTCTTCGAAACAGATGACAAATCAAAGCAAAAAATAGCTTCTTCTTGTTCTTGACTCTTTTGGCGCCAAATCATTTTCGTCTGTAAACAATGTCGTCTGCTTTAATTTCGCAGCGGACTTCCCACCAAATTATTCTCTAAGATGTAAATGATGTATCAAGCAGTTTGATATCTTGGTGAGACGCCGAGTTACTCAGCGTCTCATCTGGATTCAAACTGTTTGCAAAGAGTTGCCCATTGCAGCAAAAACATTTAGTCAGCAGAGCGTTTCGGGCTATCTCGTCAGAGCTAAGACGTAAGAAGCGTGTTGTGATAGCTTACAATGACCCTACAATTATCTATAATTTGCCCACTATCAGACGATAATTTTTGTCTGCTGCAAAACATATTGCAGTTTGCAAAATAATGTGTAGAAATAGACTAGTCTATGATTTAGATATCTATACATAAACATGATGTGATCAGGGCGAACACAGAGAGTGGGTTAAACCACTCGTAATCCTAAATCTTACGAATATCAAGTAAGCAATCATGACTTCATGACAATTAATACAGTAAAACCTCTCTATAACGACCACTAAATTACATCAAGTATTTTGTGTTAAAAGGCGGGTGGATGCTTAAAGCAAGGTGAAAGTAAAACAGAACGCTCCTACAGGAGCGTTCTGTTTTACTTTCACCCTGCTTTAAGCAACCACCTGCCCAAAATACCAACTAATTAACACAATTTAGTGGTCGTTATAGAGAGGTTTTACTATACCTTGCATTTTTACAATGGGATATGAACAATGCATTTGAACCATAGCAGAAACCGTAGAATCAGGTCTATATTATTTCATAAGCAAACAGAGCAGATCCTGACCAGACAGGTCCAATGAGTTTACTCTGTAAAGGCGTTGAAATGTGTCTCTGTGGAAGAAAGATTATACAGATGAACTTCGATATATCGAGCTTCAAGGGACCATACAAATTACGTCAGGTCCATAGATGCTCGAGTTATCCGATTTCTTATCTCAGCAATTTCTGTAAGTTCAATGCTTAATGCATGACAAAAGTAATGCTGAACGCTCCCACAGGAGCATTCAGCAATACTTTCGACCAGCGTTAAGTTGTCAAAGGTGTTTCTAGATATGCATTATGATATAATTCAGAACAATTCTGTATTGTAACTGTTTGGAAGGACCGAACGTTTATTTAGTTTGAGTTATCCGAGTTCAACTGTATTATTATGGCTTGAATCATGAACAATAGACAGTACAGATCCAAACCATGGGCTTCTTAAAAAACCTCTAGTCAGGCTATGCACTGTTTTTGTAGCTTTCTTGCTTTCAATCTTCAAACAAACTTAAACATTTCTGGGAAAATCAAAGTACGCGTCTAACTGAAAAGTAGAATCGGCCCCACTTTTAAATATTTCAAACTTTACAATATTATTGTGAACTCATGCATGTACTTTACATATGAACCATAGGAATATAAATGGCAACATTGGTCTTTCTCGTATATAAACATACAGTTGAATTTCGATATCTCGAACTTGGATAACTCGAACTTCGGGATAGCTCAAAGTAAAAGTTCAGTTCTTTCAAAATCTTATAAAATGTATCACTACGCATATCTAGAAACACACATGGCAGCTTAATGCAGATTGAAAGTAGGCTAATGTTGAAAGCTCCTACATAATTTCTTTCAGCATTACTTTCGACCTGCATTAAGCTGCGATCTTGAGAAATCGTTCATATTAGAAACCGGATGACTCAAACCTCTGTTATCTCGAAGTAATTGGTATGGTGCTGTGAAGTTTGAGATCTCCAAGTTCAACTGTATAATTATGATGTAGCTCTCTTATAATGTCATGCATTACAAATAAGCTAAGACCTGTCTTAATATTCATGTAAGAAATTAATAAGATAATATTCTATCACGGCACATGCACACAGGAAATTTGACCATGGCGCAAACTGCAGAATCAGATCAATATTATACTGTAAACAATCGATATACCCTGATCAGACGGCTCCCATAGGAGTCGTCTGATCTGGGTATACAGTAAAACCTCTCTAAACCGGAATTCTAGTAGAGAAAACTTAAGATACTTTTAAGCAGGTGGCTGCTTAATGCAGGGTGAAAGTCATGCAGAAAGCTCATAGAGGAGCTTTCTGCATGACTTTCACTCTGCATTAAGCTGCCATCCGTCTCAAAGACCGGTATTTATACTATATTTAACGCCCGGTTTAGAGAGGTTTCACTGTACTCTGTTTTGCAGAGGTTTAGAAAGTCGTATAATATATATGGAGTAAATTTGTCCTGAGAGTACGCTTTAGAAAAGTGTTACTCTACATGAAATTAAACGGTTACCCGGATGATCGTCCTCGACCTCGACCTCTCATGCTGACAGTTCTCAGTCATTTGCATATCACGCCGCGTGCAAAACTCTACATTCTTCAGTAGCTAACACTCATATAGTTAGAGTTGTTCATGTAAACCATTAAAAGCCGAATACCAGCAGAATACCATCCGAAGTCCATTCTCTATTTGTACCCATGACACTTTACTGAACTGTGAATTTATTAGAATAAACCATGTTTAACCCTTTCACCACCAATGTCGCAAAAATGCGCCACGACAAATAGTGCTGTCTCAGATCAGACGCCGCCTTTTTAAGGACTTCACTTTTGTCTCAAGTTCGATTTCTATATCTGTGCTTTATTCCTTTGAATTTAGCATTTATTTATCTCATTTCCTTAACTTACCGAATGATTTAACAAAACTGGTTTGCAGACGACATTTACAAATTTGGCGCCGAAAGGGATAAACTCCTTAATTTAAAAAACGGACGGTAAAATGTTTTAACATTGATGAAACAGATGAAATCCTATACTTTTATTTTTTGTTAATGTATAACCGTTTTAATCTTAAAACAATACAGAATATTATAATAGTCATACGATTTGTTGGAGCCGAACTAAGTATCAAAATATCATCCAATGCGTGTTAATTTTCATTTAATTCAACACATTTGTTCTAATTTCAATAAAACAAAAAGCTTATTTTAATTAAAATCCCAAATAAGAATAATATCCAAAATTAACAGAAGAGAATATATCCGGAAGTGCACAAATTTCACCACGTTTCCAAATAACCCAAACTTCACTTACGTCCCCGTCTCCCAGTCAAAAATATCCATATCACACGACCAGATCAAGAATTCCGTATCGCGACTGCCTTCGAAGTCCATGATGTAGCGAATAAATTAAAGAAAGAGTTTATACAAGTCTCTGTAACGATTCTTCTTTAAACAGCTAAAGATGTCGGAATATGGAAGAATTCAGCCCCATGGATTTAAACCTGCCATTAAAATTGCATATAAATATTGATCCATGATCCACACACATTAAATTACTTAATATACCACGAAAGAAAATATGCCCACGTATAAAATTATTGTTTTATAACTTAAAGACCCTTTGAAAAGGGACATGTTTTCTTTGGGATGTTAAAGGCGAATATATGAACATCAGCTTGCAATGTGCAGACGGTGGCTTATCTAGATCAACACCTAAAACTGTGAAATGTCGAATACTGCGGATCTCCAGGGAAACGTTTTACGGGAAAATATCAAGTATGTTTTGCCAGAATGATGCTGCATCGTGTTGTCAGCAACACGTTTGGTGGGATCGAACGCGTGTTGAGTGTAGTTTATGTAAGAGCTAAAACAACCATCTGTATAATGTTGCCAAAATAAAGTCTCTTTAGATCTATATATAAACTACAAAAATGTGGGGGAAACAGTAGACATAATGGCTTTATTAAATATTGCATCAAACCCTTCCACATAATATGTACAGTAGAAACTGTCTTCAGCAGCCATCAAAGGTGGACTAATGGTGGGTCTGTAAGGGAGGTGGTTGCTTAATGCAGGTCAAAAGTAATGCAGAAAGCTCCTATAGGAGCTTTTTGCATTACTTTTGCCCTGCATTAAGCAACCACCTGCTTTTAAGATCCCTGTGTTCAATAAAAGAATGACCATTTGTGACAGATTCTACTGGAAGATGGATACAAACAATTTGTCAAAGACTTGCTGTAACCATTTTCCTGTTGAATATTCATGTAAGGAATAATGACGTCATGAGTGTTTATTAGCTGATTGGTTTACAATGGCATATGAACACACGGCCTTTTAGTATTGATAGAACCTGTATAGTCAAGTCTATGATAATTTAATAAGCAGTTTGATCTTGGTCTACTCTATTTGCAAAGACGTTAAAACGCGTTTGTATAAGCCAAAGTGTTAAACAATGTAGCCATTGTGACGAATTAACCCATTCCCTCATAGGCTATTTTTAGATCCAACCTCTTTGAATCTACCGAAAAGGAGCATTAACTAGAGAAAGGTGTGTATTTTAGAATTTTGTAATTTGAAACCATTGTGATAAATAGAGCATTTGCTCATATAGGAGCAAATGCTCTATTTATCACAATGGTTTCAACAGGCGCCTTTTACAGAGGCGTAGAGAGGCGTATTTATGGAGAAAATGGTTAATGCTAACATTTGCAAACATCAAGATCTAAACTAGCTGACAATCTGAATGCGTTTCTGTAAAGAACGTGAAGAAATAATGCTTTTTGAAATAAAATTAGGCAATATACACCGTAGAAGTTCAAACTGGCAACAGTCTTTATCATGACCAAAAGGCTATGTTCATATGCCACTATCAACATTGATCTAATAAATGGTCATGAAATGAATATTATTTTTGTAAATGTCCACCCAACTTCCATCTAGCATTGAATAATCACCTGTCTTATGACCCACAATAAGACTATGTTTGCCCGATAACACCTTTGCAAACGAAAAGAAGCCATATCAGACGGCTTGCAACCGAGTCATCTGGGTCCATGCTTATAAAGCTTTTAGTTGAGTCTGAGTTTCGTTCTCAGGCTTTTGATTGGTCAGATTTGAGTTCTCAAGCTTTTGATCAAAAGCTTGAGAACGATCTCAGACTCAACTAAAAGCTTTATAAGCATTGACCCTGGCCTGGCTCTAATATGTTCCAAATAAGTACCAGAAATGTGTCCCCGTAGGGTAAAAGGTTACTACTAGCCTATACAGGAAATACGAAGACCCCCCACCCACTACAAAGATGCTAAGTAAACCCTTTCACTCATATAAACGCATTTCAAACTTTGCAAACTTTTCAAACTTTGCTCCTGTAGGAGCCGTCTGATCAGAGTCTGCTCTGTTTGCTAATGTGACTTGAAGGATCTGTTACTTTGCTTTTTTTCATGGCTACAATTTTACACTTTCATTATAACTAGTTTGTCCATGAATATTCAGAAGGTATTTATATTTGGAATAACACACAGAACAGGCAAATGGTTAATCGTCACAACCCTTTACAAAATGAATATACATGTAGAAAATAATGACTCAATGTCCTTCTTTAAGCAACCACCTGTTTTGCAATACTCAAATGTTTAACCTCTCATAATTACTACCCTAATAGGTGATTTTATTGGACTATATTTCTCGTTCAACAAAAAAACCAGGTAATTGTATACGACGTATGTGTATGAATAATTATAGGAATATTGACAATCTGTGGCGTTCAAATATTTATGAAGTCTTACTCTCCTGAATGATTAAAACCAGCTCCTCTTTCTATGAATATTAATTAAACAAAACGTTGTGTAAAGAAATATCACAGAATTAAAAAAAATTGTATTACAAACAGTGTATACCCAGATCAAAGGGCTCCTAATGGAGCCCTTTGATCTGGGTCTACACTGTTTGCAAATGTTTCAGATACTCGGTTAATGCGTACTAAGGGTTGAACCTATAGTAAAGCTCGATAAATTTATTTGTCATCGTCCCATATCCACGGTTAACCCTTAGCCCGCTACAAAATTGATGTCCGCTTAAAATCAGTCTATCTGTGACGTTTTTCACTTAATTCTGATTCGTTCAAGTTTATGAGACACTACTGACTGAGTGGCAAACAGCTTAGATTCTGGTGAGACGCCGAGTTACTCGGCCTCTAATCTGGATCCAAGATGTTTGCAAATACGAATCAGATCGAGATTAACCCACAAAGGGTTAATTTATTGACACTAAATATTTAAGCGTGAACTATCGTTTCTTAGAGCTGCTATTTCGATATCATTAAGTTTATTTTATTAAATGGTTCGTGGATTAGTCATTAATTAAAGAACTGAAGGACCGTCTTATCTACCGGGTATAAAATGTCCATGTCTTTCTCTCTTACAGACGCCTGTTCTCAGCTTGTTGTGTTCTCAGCTTGCTATATTTATGAGAGAGAGAGAGAGAGAGAGAGAGAGAGAGAGAGGGAGAGAGAGAGAGAGAGAGAGAGAGAGAGAGAGACAGAGAGACAGAGAGAGAGAGAGACAGAGACAGAGACAGAGACAGAGACAGAGACAGAGACAGAGACAGAGACAGACAGACAGACAGACAGAGAGAGACAGAGAGACAGAGACAGACAGAGAGACACACACAGAGACAGACAGAGACAGAGAGAGACTAACAAGCAGCACGAAAAATAAATATTAACAGGCAAATAGTCAAGCTTGCATAAATACATACTATAAAGATAGAAAATGCAGAATCACCAATACACGAAATAAAAAAACCCAACAGATTAAGAGTTGGTCATAACGCCAGTTCCACAGACAAATGACGTTAGCTCAGTGTCCCTAAAATCATGTAGTCCAGGACCGGACAATTCCAGACACTGATAAGGGTGTGTAATGTTTTCCAGAAACTCCTGTCTATATTTAAACTCGGTACTTTGAATTACTGTAAAGCCCCTAAAAAGCAAGCACTTTTTGAATAAGCATAGATGTCTTTTACAAACAATTTTTTCTATTATCTGACGAAGCAGTGTAGGAGGTCGCTTTATTGTTATCTTGCTTTTAAGCACCTGCTTTTAACCAAAAGGTCCAGATAAGATGCGTAAATTTAGACGTTTTCAAGAACAACTTCTTTATTTCTCCACCAAACCCTATGTTGTGACCACTCTTTAGAATCGTCTCTTCGAGACGATTCTAAAGAGTGGTCATAACATAGGGTTTAGTGGAGAAAGGATGATTTTAGTATCAGAGTACGCATTGTTATCTGTTCCTCTACTTAACCCTTCTCTTGCTGAATTTTAAAATACATTTCTCCTTTTTTACCCATGCCCTGTTGTATAATTACATATATCTTCACTGTGTACAAGTATTTCGCTGTGCGGTCACTGCTGTGGGGTGCACTGGTTGCACAATCAACTTGTAAATAGTGCAGACCCTGATGAGACAGCTCCTGCAGGAGCTGTCTCATCTGGGTCTTCACTATTTACTGGTACGTATATTGACGTGAATAGCAAGCGAAGGGTTAATATTCAAGTACGAAATAATAACTTAATTCATATTAATAATCAGACGTTTTATACTTGTTTGTCCATGGTACACACTGTAGAAACAGATCTATATTATAAATAAACAAAGCAGACCAGGCTCATATAGGCGTGAAAAGTCATTAATAGGAAGGAAACGGTTACTTTATCATTATTGTATGTTCTTCAGTTTGTTTCAAACCCGTAATCATTATGTGGATCCAGATATAAGGCCGAGTTACTCTAATCGTCACAGATCTGTCATTGGTAGCGATATCATTCTTTGTAGATTTTTTATACCAGACAATTATTAATTCAGTAGACAACTAACTGATTAGAGTGCCAACTATTTAACCCTTAGCCTGCTAATCTCGACATAATGCGACACTTTGCAAGAAGCTTGGATCCTGATGAGACGCCGAGTAAATCGGCGTCTCACCAGGATCCAAGCTGTTTGAAACTCGGTCAATAGATTATCAAAAGTTTTATCGAATAGGAAACAGGCAAAAATTGTATCAAATCAGAACTTGGGCATCCATGAGTTTTGACAGCGGAGTAGAGGTTTATGTTACAGATAGTCAGAGACACTGGAAAAGGGCACACTGTCTCTGGAGCGATATTCCATCGGAGACCATTACAAAGTTCCACTCAGTAACATAGTTACGGGAATAATTAAACCTTTAGCTTGCTGAGATTTTTTCTTTGAGATAAATTGTCTTTTAAATCAATTCTCAGCCTTCAATTTATGCCTTATGCTTTCTAAGAATACAATAAGTGTTTCAGATAGTTTAGATCGTGATGAGAGGTCGAATAACTCGGTGTCTCATCTGGATCAACACTGTTTGACGTTGACATCATCGATTTGCTAATAACATGAATAAGGTTAAGCGAGATCTTCCAGATTTTGTTTATAGCCGTTGCTATGACGACAATCAATCGGTGCAGTGGTTTATTATTATTCAAGGGAGGTAATTACAATAATTGTTTAAAAACGTCGATATATCGGATATGGTGTTTGCGATGGGACCGCCATGTCGTACTCAATTTGGTTACATTCATCAGAAGTGCTGACATGTTTTGGATATAATCAGCAAATGAACCCAATCATCGCCAAACTATTTCGAAAAACATAACCTATATTCAAATCTCCAGGGATATGCACTTATGAAGCAGTCCTGTGTCATATAAACAATATAAACAATAAATTAATCATGTTTAAAGCACAAATTGGTAATCGTGGATATTTGATCATTACATGATCAAAAGGGTACAAAAGTAACAAAATAAATAATGTTTATCTAATGGCCCAGTACAGCAGCACGAACCAGCAGTGCGGCCCCAGACCCAGACCCAGACCAGGGGATTCATGACCCCACACCCCTACCCCTCACTGATAAGGGCCTGTACTGTATGCATTACACATTATTTCCCTTTAGCAAACGGAGTTTTGTAGAAACATCCATCAAACTAAAATTTAAATTAATTCATAATACAGACATGGACGAGTCCACTAAGATCTACAGGTTGAAATGAGTCAATGTATGTACAGTAAAACCTCTCTATAACGGCCACTAAATTACATCAAGTATTTTGTGTTAAAGGCAGGTGGCTGCTTAAAGCAAGGTGAAAGTGAAACAAAACGCTCCTATAGGAGCTTTAAGCGACCACCTGCCCTAAATACCAACTAATTAACACATTTTAGTGACCGTTATAGAGAAGTTTTACTGTTTACATATATAATAAGATGAACTGACCAGCACCACGTGACCAAATGCCTCTAACAAGCAAATATCTCAATTTAATCCTTTCCCTCGTGAATATTTATGCTAAATAAAATGACATCGTGTATATTTATTAGCTGAATTTTTATAATGGTGTATTGGAACACAGGCTCTTTTGGCCACGACAGAAACAGTAGAATTAGACCTATATATACAGTTAAACCTCTCTATAACGGCCACTTATGTGTGTTAACTATTTGGTATTTAGGGCAGGTGGTCGCTTAAAGCAAGGTGGAGGTAAGACAGACCGCTCCTCAAGGAGCGTTCTGTTTTACGTTCACCTTGCTTTAAGCAGCCTCCTGCCTTCAACACAAAATACTTGATATAATTTAATGGCCGATATAGAGAGGATTTACTGTAGTCCAATAAGCAAACAGAGTAGACTTTGGTCAGATGGTTCCTACAGACAGGTTTTACTGTATTTGTATAACGATTCCCCCATGTGTATTTCTGCAATCCGTGCGAGAAAACAAACGCTCAATTATCTCAAAGCGACCACTAAATTTATTCATCCGGGAGTCTTTTAAAGCAAGGTGCTGGTCAATCGTCTACCTGATATGCCTTTAAAAACAAAGTAGACCCAAATCAGATGGCATATCATCCTGTAAGAGCCGACTGACCAGAGTCTACTCTATTTGCGTATGAAATAAAAAATATTAAAATAACATTGATCTGATACTACAGTTTCTACTACAATGTATAACTAAAACTTCCTGTGTTCACGTGTAATTATAAACATCCATGTCATTAATAATAAAGATATCATTATGTCGCTAACGTTCGATAAAGCAAAGGTTGAAACAAATTACTGTTTAAAGCAGGACAAACGTAATGCAAATAAAAGTTTTCAACATAACTTTTTTTCTGTTTATATAAGTAGGCTAAATCACAGATGCCACAATTTCCCCGAAACACTAATTTTGTACATAGACTTATGAAAGAACGGCGTTGGCAAGACTTACTGGAACCCTAATCATGCTCTGTGCGACTTGACCATCATTTTCAAACAGCTTGGACCAGATGAGACATCGAATAACTCGCCGTCTCACTAGGACCTAAACTGTTCGACAATAGTTTATAACCCATTCCCTCATATTGACGCCCTTTGACGTTTCTATAAAAGTCACTTTTTGAAACCATTGTGATAAATAGAGCATTTGCTCCAATAGGAGCAAATGCTCTATTTATCACATTGGTTTCAAAAGTACACAATTCTAAATTTTTCCATTTTGCTAATTAATCCCCCTTTTCAATAGATTTGTTCAAAGGGATTGTATCTAAAAATAGCCTATGAGGTAATTGGTTAATTAATATATAATAAAAGCTTAGTCGAACCGAAAGTTCTCAATATTGTAACATATCCAAAGATGGACTGACATTATATTTTTGCAATGTTATAAGGGTTACACTGACATTCAATACGAAACATTTCTATAGCAGTCAATCAATATCTACTTTGTGTCAAAATTCAAAAGAACTCAAGCTCTTGTAAGTATTTTAAACCCCTCTCTATTTGTTTAACAAAAGTTCATCCGGGCTGTTGGTTTCCTTTCGAAACCATTTCTTTCACTGTCAAATATGCCGGAAAGCGACCCAGAGGGCATGCTGCAAATATAAGGATACCTTTGCAAACAGTTTGGATCCAGATGAGACGCCGAGTAACTCGGCGTCTCATTCGGGTTCAAACAGCTTGACACACCACTTGCGTATTAGAGAAGAAAATCAACGAACGCCCACTCTGAAATACAAAGCGAACGACATTGTTTGCAGACGAAACTTATTTGGCACCAAAAGAGCTAAACAATCACTTTTCGGCTGTAGAACACGCGAAAACGGATGATACTACAGCGAAATTATCGACCCGTTTATTCATATCCATTTACAATGGGTTGTAAGCTTTCTTTACATATTGGACTTACGTCTGCTAGGTTTTATTATTATCAATATCGTCTACTTACAGGCTTATAAGAGTGGTTTCCGTAATTTCTATTGATATTTGCGACCCCTGGGAGTCAGCCGCGAATACCGATGATATTTAAAGCTGTCAGATTAAAAGATTGCTTTTCTGTGTCTAGGCTCTTGTTGCAATGTCCCAGGAGAGGAGAGCGATCTATTTCTCTCGGCATTCTCGGAAGGGGCGGTTGGATTTAATTATATTAAAACCAAAACCTGATATAACACTGATTAATTCTGAGAAAATATTGGATTTCCGAAATAACATTCGGTGGTTCTTAACAAAATAGTTTCCGGGTCGGTTTCAGTTCAGGTCAGATGCTATTATGTTTTCGACAATATCATTTGCACTTAATTGCTTCCGTGTATATTGTTAGATTTCCTTAGCATTCAGAAAAGAAAGTACAAATGTACGTAAACGTCGAAATAATTTTCGGATGTGCTTATCCCATAAAGCTGATTTAAACATATTTATATACGAAAATTATTCTTAATACATTATGGTTTGAATATTTAACATGTGTAACCCAGTAGTGTCCTGTTTCCATTCAAAAGAACTAGTTCAGAGGGGCTCCTGAAGGAGCCTTCTGATCAGGGTTTGTATTGTTCTATTGAAAAGGAGTATTTACTAGCAAAAATGAATTCATGTTTATATTACCATGGCAATGGACATGTCATGTTTATGCCAATAAAATATCTGTTCTGTTGTGTTTATTGTACTTCCTATGGGTCGACGTTTTATCAATTCCCTCATATTGACGCCTTTTAACACCTTTTGATACCTTTGTTAAAGTCATTATTAACATCATTGTTATAAATACAATGGCGATAATCCGAGGACTGTCGGGAGCTGAGAAAATGCTCGGATTACCGCTACCCTCGGATTATCCATGAATTCATACGTTGTGGATTCAACGTGTCAAATATATCGTACAGTGAATGCACATACATGTGTTGTTTGCCTACAGAATGCATAAAAGATAAATTGATATGTTTGCGTATTTTTAGAAAAGTCTCGTTCAACCAAACGCTTATTACGAGAGTAAACAATCTTTATTGAGTATTTCAGACGAATAACACCGAGTGTTCCGATTATTAATTAATTCAACTCGCCCTGATTTTTCTTATCACGAAACAGTACGGGAGCGAAGCGATATTGTTTTTAAACATCCAAAACTAAAATGAAATATCGACGAATGGAAACTTAGGCAAACTAAAACCCATAAGTATGAGGTTAGAAGCTACGACTGTTCTATGTCTAATAGTTTGAAACCAAATTTGGGTTTATTGTTAAGGGTTCGTTGAACGGAGCAAACTACAGTAAAACTTCGGTCTCGGCTGTGAATGGTGTTTACCGTTTTCACTTATATATAAGTAAAGAATCGATCCATTATACACAATTATGCGCTCACAATTACTGCCAACATACGTGTATACTGCTGGACCCAGTGTTATTCACACATAGTAGCAAACTAACACAGTGGCACCTCTAATTGCTGGGGACACACGGAGTCGCGAGACATCAACAATGGAGGTGTGATAAATTGACTTCGAAGTGTCCGCGATGCATGCTCGGATTAGGCAGGTAATTTAACGAAGCAATTGATTGAAGGGACCGAGAAGCATGCTCGAAAAATCGGATTATCGAGACTCGGATTACACGGTACATAGTTGTATTGAAATAATAGATTTCATGTCCGGACCATACAAATTCCCTCGGATTAGGCCATATACTCGGAAAATCGCTCCTCGGATTATCGCCGTTTTACTGTAGAGCATTTGCTCCATAGGAGCAAATGCTCTATTTATCACATTGGTTTCAAAGTATTTTTGTTTATTATTTTTCCAGCTAATCTCATGTTAAGAACTGTAAAATGACCGTTCTGTTAAAAACTGATTTGGAAAAAGTACACTAAACGTGTTTATTTAAAAAATGCCTTAAAATAAGTACATAATTAAAAAATACCTTTTTGTAGTAAATGCTCCTTTTCAGTAGATTTATTCAAAGAGGTTGTTTCTAAAAATAGTTTAGGAGGGAATGGGTTAAGAGAGTTTACAATGAGTGAAATGTTCTTACAATTATTATAGGCTATTTACACAACACTATTCGGTTGCAAATAGTAACGATGAAGTACGTGCTATTGTTTTAAGTACATGCAACTGTAGTATGTAAAAATGCAAATCTATGTGTTAATTACGTTGAAAAAATACAACTAATTAACCCTTTCTCAGCTTTCAAAATTAAAGTCTGCCTAAATATGAACCAGCTGCATGTACTTCCAATTCTAACAAACTTTTGCGAAACAAATGGCCGACTGCCAAACAGATTGGATCCTGATGAGACGCCGAGTTACTCGGCGTCTCATCTGGATCCAAGCTGTTTGCAATGCGAGTCAGGTCGTGAATAGCGGGATAAATGTTAAAACAGTATGTTTAAGTCATGTTTAAGTTATTTAAATTCCTTTTAACGACAATAAACATACAAGTGTTACACAAGATATTGTAAATGGGACCATTCTTATGAAAATGTTTCATAGAAATGTGAATGATGAGGAGAAAGCTAATTTAGTAGCTTTCACTAATATGTTTACTGATGATGCTAGAACCCAGTCACGTCAGTGATCATTTACCTCAAATAGACGCACTTTTTGGCGCCAATGGTAAACTACTTGACCCCAACAAGACAGTTTCCGTAGAAGTAATCTGATCAGGCTCTGCCCTGTTTGCTACGAAATAATATCGATCTGAGTCTACAATTTCTGCCATGGCCAATTCCCTTGGTCATATGCCATTATAAAAAACAGTCAGTACTTCTCATCTCACATAAATATTCATGGGATAAAGAGTTAACACTAATACCGTTATACGCAACCTGACTAATGTTTGCAAACAGTTTGGATCCTGATGAGAGGACGGATAACTCGGTGTCTTATCATGTTCCACGCTGTTTGACACTCGGCCAACAGCTTCTCAAAAGATTGACAAAATTTGATGTAGACAAATCGCACCAAGTCCAAAGTTGAGCGGACATTTTTGCGTTCACAGTGTGTGTATGTGTATGTGTGTGTGTGTGTGTGGGGGGGGGTTAAATATGATAAAAATACAGTTGAACTTCGATATCCCGAACTCTGATAACTCCATTAATACGACTTTCTATGCCTTTGTACATGTAAATAGAAAACAATGCTCTGATTGCTTATGACATAATATAGATATGACTTTACAGTTTCTGCCATAGCCAAAATTACTGTGTCCACGTGCTATTTTATTAATTAATCTAATTAAAATTGACGATGTCATTATTCCTTGCATTAATATTCATGGAGTCAAGGGTTAAAGATCTAATTTGATACACAGAGTATGTAAGCAGACATCAATTTGTATAGAGTAATAAGTGGCCAGAAGTCCGGATAAGATGCGTGAATTTAAATATTTTCAAGAAAAGTGCCTTTATTTTTTCACCAAACCCTATACTGTGACCACTCTTTAGATTCGTCTCAAAAAAACGATTCGAAAGAGTGGTCACAGTATAGGGTTTGGTGGAGAACTGGCCATTTTAGTATTTGAGTACGCACATTTATCTGTAGCGCTGATTGGTTTGAACAAAATATTGCAAGCAGTTTCATTGGGATTTCCCTCGTTCTATAACAGGTTTGATTGATTGAGCCACTGGATGGGAATGACCTTTCAATTATTTTAGGCACGTAGTGTTAGATAGATGTACAAAGTTATCCGAGAAAAACTAATCCCTAATTACACGTGCTCAAATGTGAGAAGTTTGTTAACCTTTTCCTTAATATAAAATCGTCTTTTCATCGCATTTGCAAACAGAGAAGACCCGGATCAGACGGCTACTATAGGGTCTGTTCTGTTTGCGTATGAAATTATAAAAGATCTGGGTCCATGCTTATAAAGCTTTTTAGTTGAGTCTGAGATCGTTCTCAAGCTTTTGATTGATCAGATTTGAGTTCTCAAGCTTTTGATTGGTCAGATTTGAACCAGAGGCTCAAAACTGACCAATCAAAAACTTGAGAACGAACTCAGACTCAACTAAAAGTTTTATAAGTATGGACACTGACCCTTCAGCTTCTAACAATACTAATACACCCTGTATGCTTAGGCCATTATAAAACATATCAGCTAAATAACAATCACAACGTCATTATTTATTTACATGAATATTGAACAGGGAAAGGGTTAACCTTGCTAAAGACTCGTGTGTAACAGTTTGGATCCAGATTAGACTCAACAGGATCCAAACTGTTTGACAGTTTTGTCACATGTTTGAAAGATAATGTGAAAACTGAAGTAAAACCCATCGAAACCGGAATTCTAGTAGAAAAGACTTTAGATACTTTTAGGCAGGTTGCTGCTTAATGCAGAGTGAAAGTCACACAGAAAGCTCCTTGCGGAGCTTTCTGTGTGACTTTAGCTCTGCATTAAGCTGCCACCTGTCTCTAAGACCGATATCTATACAGAATGTAACGTCCGGTTTAGAGTTCTTCAGTAGTTTGCTTAGCAGTTTTGAGACTAACAGAGCTTGCTCTCCTCGAGGATGCAGATATTATTTTATCTGATTTTTTTCTAACGAAATATAGATATGGGGAGAGACAGAGAGGATAGACAGAGAAACAGTCATGCAGAGAGAGATTGACAGTGAAAGAGGGGGGGAGAGAGAGAGAGAGAGAGAGAGAGAGAGAGAGAGAGAGAGAGAGAGAGAGAGAGAGAGAGAGAGAGATGTTTAACTCTTTATCATTGTAGAGAGATCGTTGGTGGATTTGCAAACAGGGTAGACCCAGATCAGACGGTTCCTACATGAGCTGTCTGATCCACAGGGGTAAAACACGTTGAGTCAGTATATGTATATATAGATATACTTTCTATATAGACATATACTGACTCAAACGTGTTTCACCCCTGTGGTCTGATCAGGGTCTGCTTAACCTTTTGCCAATGAAAACACGCCTATATTCACATACCATTATAAATAGCCAGCTTATACATGTGCCTATTCATGGTGTCATTATTACTTAATGGGCGGTGCTCCAATTAATCTTAAAATAAGATGTTTTAAATTTTCATAACCTTTTCCCTTTTTAGTATTCATTTAAGAAATAATGACATCATAAACAATACTCAGCTGATATTTTGTAATGACATATGAACCCAGGCTATTTCATCTTGGCAGAAACAGTAAACAAACAGACCAGACCCTGATCAGACGGCTCCTACAGGGGTCTTCTAATCTGGGTATACAGTGTTTGCAAATGTGTGGAAAAGCGCTTAACTCATTCCCTCATATTGACGACTTTTGACGACTCTGTAAAAGTCATTTTGTGAAACCATTTTGATAAATAGAGCATTTGCTCCTATAGGAGCAAATGCTCTATTTATCAAAATGGTTTCAAACTACAAAATTCTAAAGTTTTCCTTTTCTCTAGTCCATGCTCTTTTTCGGCAGATTTATTCAAAGAGATTGTACCTAAAATAGCCTTTGAGGTAATGGGTTAATATGAGAGAAAGGTTTAAGGTCTCCAACTTTGTGATATTATGTTAACAGTTTGGATTCAGATGAGACACCGATTACGTAACACCAATAGGCAGACAGAGAGACAGATGGACAGGTAATGTGAGAATAGCTTGATTGGCGTTCCTAGGCTATTGCGACTTAAAATCTTATTTCTGGAACTTTTCATCGTGTTTCAGAATTTGTTCCTGCCATAACTATAAATTTCCGCCATTTTTTTGTCTTGATGACGTCAAGCCCCATGACATGGCACTATGCTGCTGCAAGCTAATACCGGCCTCCAATCGAAAGACGAGACAAATTAACCACAGGAG
Source organism: Azorinus chamasolen (assembly GCA_963576725.1). Classification (NCBI taxonomy): domain Eukaryota; kingdom Metazoa; phylum Mollusca; class Bivalvia; order Cardiida; family Solecurtidae; genus Azorinus; species Azorinus chamasolen. The sequence continues at coordinate 10,029,376 of OY755253.1, read as the reverse complement.
TCGAGATTTATCGCCCACTCCTGCTAGCAGGACAGCCCAATGCGATATTTATGTCGTGACAAAAGCTAACGCGCTGGAATACAATTTCGGAAATATGTTGCCTCTCGCGAATTCTTGTGGGTGGGGAAATATATTCCAAGTTTCCTTCGAATCACCATAAAATAAGTTTCCACTGTACACACGAGTCTTAAACCCTTTATTCAGTGAATATTCATGCAAGGATATATTTATGAATATTGATTAGCTTGATATTTATTGTGACATATGACGAAAAGTTGGTCTTGATAGGAACTGTAGTATCAGCTTTCTATAATTCCGTTTGCAAACAGAGCAGATCTTGATCACACGGATCAAGTGGGAGTCATCTGATCTGGATCTACTCTAGTACCAAAGGCGTTACAATGGCAGCATATCTTTGGAGTAAAGGCTTACACAATTCCACATACTAAATGGGACTTCTCGTCCAACTGATAATGAGAGAAACATCTGCCTAACACAACCAGCGCAAAGCCGTCTAATTCAGGGTTTTATAGACAGGGTAGCTTAACCCAGTCCCTCTAAGTGACGTTTTTGACGCCTTTATTTACGTCATTTTTGAACCCATTGTGATAAATAGAGCATTTGCTCCTATGGAGCAAATGCTCTATTTATCACAAGGGTTTCAATACTATACATTTCTGAACAATTCCTTTTTGCTAGTAAATACTCCTTTTCAGTATATTATTTAAAGAGGTTTGGTATAAAAATAGCCTAGGAGGGAATTGGATAACGAACGATACATGCAGAAAGCCCCCATAGTAGTTTTCAGTGTTACTGTAACTCTACATTTAGCAACCACCTACTTTTAAATACCCCATGTTAATTCATTATACGGTCACTCTACAGAGGTTCTCCAGTGCCGATACGTTTTAACTACAAGCATTCTTTATTCTCATTGTCTTTCATTATCTATCACAGCCCCCCTCTGTCTGTGCGTCACTGTGTGTGTGTGTGTGTGTGTGTGTGTGTGTATGTCTGCCTGTCTCTGTGTCTGCCTGTATCTCACTCTATCCCTCTCTCTCTCTCTCATCACTTCTCCACAACACACTATGTTGTAACCACTCTTTAGAATTGTCTCTACAATTCCAATTCCTCAATTCTGCCCACTCCCACCACTCTCCACTTCGTTATAGACATGCGATAGGAAGGATGAGCGAACAATTCGTTACAATATTTACTTTTTTCATCAAGCCAATAGTTATCATAATTCAAATGGACAAAGGGGTTTTCGTTTCATAATTTCGATAGATAGCACGTAAAAGCATTGCTCTAGCGTTATAACATTCCCTTTCACTTAAGTAAAAAGATGAAAGAATTATCTCTACTCAATTTGAACAATTTGAAATGCCATACCTAGATAAACATTTCAGCCAATTTAATAAATCAAAGTCCATATTTCTCTAAAAGAGGTTGAGATAAGGAACATTAAAGAGAATATGCTATATTGAGGAAAACGAAAAAGGAAACCAACTACATTAAAGTAACACTAAAACAATTATGTCTTAAATATGCCCACTTTATACATATGAAAATACCTAACTGACTATATGGATCAATTCAGTTTGATCGATTTCCTCAACTAGCAATTTGCTTATCTCGAACAATATATTTAACACATTCCCTCCTAGTGACGCATTTTTGTGCCTCTGTAAAAGTCACATTTTGAAACCATTGTGATAAATACAGCATTTGCTCCATGGGAGCAAATGCTCTATTTTTCACAATGGTTTCAATACTACATAATTCTAAAATTCTCCTTTTCTATAGTTAATGCTCCTTTTCGGTAGACTTATTCAAAGAGTTTGGGTATAAAAATAGTCTAGGAGGGAATGAGTTAAAGACTCGAACTTCAATAGACCACATGCAGCATTAACAGTTTAACCTTATCAATGCCAGCAATGTCGTCTGCTTGACATATTTTCCTCTGCTTCAAAGCTTAGAGTGGGCGTTTCTTCAATTTCTTTATAAAAATATAGACAGAGTGCCATACAGTTTGGATCCTGATGGGACGCCGAGTAACTCGGCGTCTAATCTAGTGAGCTAAACCTATCACACAATCTACTGAACAGCAGTTAACCCTTTCCGTTATATAAACGCCGTTTGCAAACAGAGTAGACCCAGATTAGAGTCTCCTATAGGAACCGTTTGATCAGGGCCTGCTATTTTGACTGATGGAATTTGATAGATCTGTTTCTTTATAGTTGCTAAAATGGTTACAATGTTTCACCTTTCATATTTCTTTATAACTATTTTGTTTATGAATATTTAGTACGTATTGAAATATGGAGTCTGGTCTAAATGTTCATTTTCGTTTTATATTGAATTTCCTATCAGCAAACAATGTTGACCCTCATCAGACGCCGACCCCACATCAGACGCCGCATTATGCGGCGTCTGATCAGAGTCTACACTGTTTGCCTACGTCTCATATATGGGATCGTGGGAGCAAATGGGTAAAGCCACCACCTGCTTAACAAACCCATAAAAACCTGTTTTTAATGTCCGCTTAAGAGAGGTGCTACTGTATGTTTAAGTCAATGAACCCTGAAGCAGACGATAGTCTCAGCAGACGAAATTTATTTGGCGCCAAAAGGGTAAATCATTGACCAGGGACTCGGCAATCATACAGACGCTGTCGACGAACACTTTATTAACCCTTCCCCAGCTAATCTCAACCTGACTCGCATTTTCAAACAGCTTGGATCCAGATGAGACGCCGAGTAACTCGGCGTCTCATCAGGATCCAAGCTGTTTGACACTCGGTCAATAGCTGCTTAAAGGTTTGTTCGTATCGGAAGTAGTCAAATTTTCATCAGCTCCAAATCAGAGTGGACATAAGTTTTTATACAGTAGGGCGAGGGTTGTCGGCTTCGTTTCTGGTTATTCAGACTTCACGCGAGGTGTGTTTTTCCCTCTTTGCACGCTAAGTATATGTCACATGCATAATAATATTTCAATTCAAGCACACCTGATTTAATTTTCCAACAATGCTTTTACTGTCAAACAGTTTGGATGCTGATGATATGCAGAGTTTCTCTACGTCTCAACTGGATCCAGACTGTTTGTACGGCTTATCTCAAATATGTCATTAGAATATATATGGCGTATTGATTTAGACTTCGGACTACTTTCATTTCCGCCATTTTTCTACTTTGACGTTTGGTGGCACAAAAGATCTGCAGAGAAGAACGTGGGCGGTTTTTCCGAAACGGCCTAGTGCGGAAGTGCTTAGATTTTTAATTAAATCAACAGTAGCCGAAGTGATAAATGTAATAAACGAACACACAATTAAGCAGATAGGCGGTGGCAGAGATAAGGCTTGAGAAACGTTCAATGCACCCATGGACAACTAAATAGACCGTATAAAATACAATGATATACCGAAGACAGAGATAATCAACCACACAGAATTGACATTGCACAGCTAAGAGAATATGAATTCTGATAGCTAGGAGAATGTGGAATGTTGTAGCTAAGAGAATGTGGATTCTGAGAGCTAAGACAATGTTAGATATGGATTTCTATAGCTAAGGCAATACTGATTGTGATAGCTATGATACTATTGATCCTGATAGCTAAAGAATATGCAATGTGGCGTCTGATATCTTATACAGTATAGGTTCTGATAGCTAAAAGAATATAGATGCTGATAGCTAAGATATCATGGATTCTGATAGCTAAGATGATAATGATTCTGGAGACGGTTATTGCACAAGAGCTTAGAGTAACAGTATGAGAAAAGAAGAGAGAAGACATCAAACAAGAGACAAATGAACAAACAAAAATGATGATAAAAGACGGACACAAAGACAGACATGTACACTTACAGGATAGTAGACAATGTATGACAATGATTCAGAATATCCAAATTATTTTTATATTAAGGTCAGGATAAAGACAGTCGAATGGTCATGAACTAAACAGAGACGAACACCGGGAGAACGAGAAACAAATACAGTAGAACCCCTCTAATGCGACCACTTAATGAATAAACATGGGTGTCTTTATAAGCAGGTGGCTGCTTAATGCAGGACAAAGGTAATGCAGAAAGCTCCTCTAGGAGCTTTCTGCATTACTTTTGTCCTGCATTAAGCTACCACCTGCATATAGCACCCAGAATTATACCTCATTTAGGTGGTCGCATTAGCGGGGTTGTACTGTACAGCAAATCCATCAAATGCGATCAGGAAAGAGAGGTCTAATTTGTATATTGTAGTTACTTAACTTATTCACGCCAAGACTATTTTTAGGCTCATCCTCTTTGAATTAATCTACCGGAAAGGAGCATTAACTATAGAAAATGAGAATTTTAGAATTGTGTAGTTTTGAAACCATTGTGATAAATGAGTTTTACAGAGGCGCTAAAAGGCGTCAGTAGGAGGGAATCGGGTTAACCCTTTACTCTATGAACACTCATGTAAGAAATACTGACACATTGAATAGTATTTAGATTAATTATTATAATAGCACATGGTCACAGGGATTTTATTTTGCCATGACTGAAACTGTAGTATCATATCTATATTATTTCATAAGCAGGGGCCGTCTGATCTGGTTTTACTAGATGTTTGCAAGGTCGTAGAAAAGCGTATTTATGAAGAAGGGGTTAATGCAGGATGACAGTTATACAGACAGCTCCTTTGGGAGCTTTAAACATTACTTTCATTTTGCATTAAGCACCCACCTGCTTTTTAACCACGCCAATTTATTCATTAATTGGTCGCTTTGGAGGAGTCATACTGCATGAAGAAAAATAGTCATAAATGAGGAACGGAAGACAGAATGATAAACAGACGAAAGACAGATAGGTAGACGGCCACACGCCATTTTCCTAAATTTCCTAAAATTGTTTGTATTCTTAACGTGAACAATAAATTATGAAATGTGATGTGAGCAGTCGTATATATACCCGGGTGGCTTGTTTGTGACTATATAAGGTAAAACCTCTCTAAAACGGCCGCCTAATGAATAAAGAACTGGGTGCTTAGAAGCATTGGTCGATTGATGCACAAAAGGGATATATACATTAGTATCTACTTGGACAGTAGAACCCCTCCAAAGCAATCACTTAATAAATATAAATTGGTGCCCTTACAAGCAGGTGGCTACACAATGCAGGGTGAGCTTAATACAGAAAGCTCTTGAGCTTTCTACATAACTTTCGCCCTGCTACATTTATACTAGCCATCCGTCTTTAAGACCCAGTATTTATGCCTTTAAGGTGGTGGCTTTAGAAGGGTTCCACTGTAATCAGCTAGAAATAGCATTAAAGGTCGGTTTTTGAAGAACTATTTTGAGAGGCGTTGTACAGAGGTTTTGCCGTTACAATGTATACATACGCTAAGGTGCTGTATAGTTCAGTGAACTAAGGGTGTCAAAATTAAGAAGTCTAATACTACCGATCGTAGGTCTTCATTTATAGAAACTTATCCACCAATCTCAATGCAAAACTGTGTTCTTTAACCAAGTTGATATTCTAAAAGTCACGTGATGATTATATACCACGAGAATTTCTCTACAGCACAGAAAATAGGGTGGCTCAGCGGAAATGGCCTAGTTTTTGTTTTTAAGCTTTAACCGTTTACTCCATGTATATTCATGTAAACACTATTTACATTATAGATAATAACATTTATTGTTATAAAAGCACGTGAACACAGTTTGGCCAGGACAGAAACTATAGAATCATATCTATATTATATCATAAGCAAACAGAGCAGACCTTAGTCAGGCGGCTCCTATAGGAGCCGTCTGATCTGTGTCTACTCTGTTTGCAAAGGCGTAGAAAGACGTGTTTATGGAGTAAAAGGTCAACAGGGTTATTGAAAAACAACTTTTACTGAATTGATAAATTTCGAAGAGACGAAGCTAATGTGTAATTGCTTTTTTTTAAAGACAATATTTCCATAAAGATGACCTACAATCTGGTCTAATTATAGCAAAACGTCATGTGACTAGGGAAGGGGAATATCTTCTTAAGCGTGTTGCCATTTCCAGCAACAACCACGCTATTTTCCGCGCATCAGACACACCCATGCGTTGCATTATTCTTACCCTTCTATACTGAGCAATTCAAGATGATGTTGAAGTGGGTCTCCTCCATCGTCATTCTGATCATATATACTCATGTATGCCATTTCCGCCTCAAGGGCGGTCTCTTCACCCTCCCCAAAACCCCCTTGCCCCGCCCCTGCGTGATGAGAACTTGTAGCAAAACTCCTCGTTGCCATAGCAGCGCTTAGTTTGAGATTCATGCCTGAGGAGGCACCGGGGGTTTTCTTCATGGTTTTGGCTACGTTTCCTTTCCCATGCATCTGTCTCATCCCCCTCCTCATGTTTCTTTTCATCCCTTGGCGAGCGGAGGAAGCTCCACTCCTGGCTTTCGCCTTTCGTCCACCCGACCGCCTGGCTCCTCCGCCAGATCCGCCCTTGCGTCCCATTTTGATTGGTGTATTAGATAATTTGAGCAACTGACACCAGCAAACAAACGTTACGCAACCAACAGAAGTGGCAAATCAAACCAACTTCTAAACAAGCATGCCTAAACCTTCTATGCTCACAAAGTGAAGCATATTTCAGAACACAGTAAAATTGAGCAAATATCCAACATATGTTCGTTACAGTTTGTGTTTGGGCAATGTATCACAGTTTCACATTCAACGATGTTGACCGTCCATATCTGTTTTTCCTTCTCAAGACAGATTAGGAACTCGCTTCAATAAAATGTTTGCCTCAAACCAGAATTCACTTAAAACCAAGTCTCAACTATTCTATCAGTATTCCACATTTTGATTAAATCCTCTTTCGACAAGACCCTACCTAAGTCAACCCACGTTCCCATAATAAAGAATTGATCAACAGTGTCCGAATAAATTCTGGAATATCATTTTTCCATTCCATTGTTTATAAACATTTAAGGCATTATGGGTAATTGTCATTTGAATCCGGTCTACCAACCGGCCCTGTTGTATCCTTATTCATCCTGTGTCTACTCCTAAATAAAACATACACACCCGTGGACAAAGGAAGCGCAGTTTGTACATCCATTTCGTGCATTTAATATGCCATTCCATAACCCCGACACTCTATACTATTGTTAAGCGTTACCCATTAAGTATATTCCGTAATAAATGTGTGTAGGTTTCGTCTAAATTGCATTGTGATTATGTCTCAATCATGTTTACAAACCGAGGATGTTATAACCCTTACCCTGTTCAAATATTCATGTAAAAATAATGACATCATGAATATTTATTAGCTGATTCAAAAGCAAACAGAGCGGATCTTGATCAGACAGCTCCTACATGAGCCGTCTAATCTGGGTCTACACTGTTTGCAAAATGCGCGAAAAGGCGTTTATATGAAGGAAAGGGTTAACCAAGCACAGCTTTTGTAAAATATTCCTTTTCAATATAAATCTTTTGTAAACCTTACTGTCAATAACGCAATCTTAACCCAAAGTGTCAGTTATTGAAAGTTGTGTGGGGGTTATTTGGAGGAACCTTAGGTGTTTACTTTGTATATTGTTCTGTAATAGTTAAACCCTTATCCAGCCATTAGCCAGCTGGCCCACATTTGCAAACAGCTGGGATCCAGATGAGACGCCGAGTAACTCGGCGTCTCATCAGGATCCAAGCTGTTTGACATTCGGTCAGTAGTATTATCAAAAGTAGTAGTCAAAATGCAACAATGCAGAATTTAGTCAACATTATTTTTTCACACTCGGATGATGATTATTTTTTACCCTACTGAAGAAAGTATTGATGTAAGCTTTAAATGATGATAAACTCAATTCCGATTCATTCAGTTTTTTTTTTTGAAAAACTAGTGTTGAGTGTCTACCATTGTGGATTCCTGTAAGACGCCGAGTTACTTGACGTCTCATCTAGATCCAAACTTTTCATAAGATAGATCCAAACTGTTTGAAAATGTGAATCAGGTCACGCAAAGCCGGCTAAGGGTTACGCACGAGTCGGTACTCGAATTATTGTAAAATCTTTTGTGTACATGTATGGCTTTCTACCTTAAGAAGTTGATCATATATCTTTTGACAGGTCTCAAGGTTATAAAATATCTGATTTTCATATCTTCAGGAGCAAAATACAGTCTAGCAAATATCGGGTGAAAACGAAGATTTCGGTGTATTTTAGCCGTTTCTCTATTCAATGTCCATGCATGAAATAACATGAATGAAATAATGACATCATGCATATTTATTAGCTTTATAATGGTGCATGATGCATTTACCTGGACAGAAACTGTAGAATCGCATCTTATATAATTCCATAAGCGAACAGAGCAGACCCTGATCAGACGGCTCCTACAGGAGCCGTCTGATCTGGGTCTACTCTGTTTGCAAGGGCTTGAAAACGCGTTTAAATGACGGAAATGGTTAACAAATACTTAAACTTTAACTCTCCCCTTTAACCGCGACCTGACTCGCATTTGCAAACAGCTTGGATCAAGATGTCATGTAATTCAATGTCACAATCAGGATGCAATCTGTCTGATACTCGGTCAATAGTTTATTAAATGTTGGATCGAACCAGTTATCAGTTTTACGGCAGAGACATTATTTTAATCACAGCGGGTTAAGAGTTAAGTTAAGTAAATAATAAGAATTAGGTAAAAACCGAAGTTATTTTTAACCATTCGAGACCAATAATCTCCCTGGCTCTGTGTTACACACAGAATTCATTTGTCGTCTGCTAAAATTTATTTGGTATATTTCAAAATAAATTCGTTCTCTTGTACACATAAATATAAATCCAGTGCCAAACCACACAGTGTCCCTAACACCTGTGGCCGCCAAATACATGTATATTTCGTCTGTTATTTTTATCGTCTGCTGCTGGTTTCAAAGTGCTTCTATGCAAACAATTTAATAAGACTGGATCCTGATGAGATGTCCATCCAGGATCCAAATTGTTTGATACCAGTTTTGCAGTTTGATAAACAGATTAATTATAGATTGATTTTTGAAAAAATGTAGCGATAGTAATCATTTGTGTAAAACTAATTTGCTCATGGGAGTAAAAGTTAATAGGCCTTAACCCATTCCCTCATATTGACGACTTTTGACGACTCTGTAAAAGTCATTTTGTGAAACCATAGGAGCAAATGCTCTATTTATCACAATGGTTTCAAACTACATAATTCTAAAAAATCCTTTTTTCCAGTTAATGCTCCTTTTCAGTAGATTTATTCAAAGAGGTTGTATCTAAAAATAGCCTATGAGGTAATGGGTTAATCTGTTTGGATCCGGAGTTTTGATACATGTCTTTCACCGACTCGCTTATAACATGCTTTAATTATGTCGCTTTCTCTGATGAATATTCATGTAAGAAATTAGAAGTATATCGCAAGAACATCAGTCGAGTATACGCTGAAGAAGACAAACATTTAATGTGTTGGATGTCGGAGACCCGATGTTATTCGCCAATGTATTAGTATTTATTCGGGTTGTGTTTTAGTTTCGTAACTGTTCGATGTCAGCCGATAATATTTTGATGACAAAAATATAAGTATCAGAGAAAACGGTTTATTTCGTATCACAGAGGCATTTTTGATATAAATTCAAATTGACAATCTTGAATATTTTATAATAAACACCAAGTTTTAGGAAGTTATAATGAAACTAAGTTTTCGTTATAGGTAGGTATTATCACTTTAAGCGGACGTCACTTTACTTCGCGTGGTGAAAGAAGAACACGGCATTGAACAGATTGGTATCGATTTGGTCATAATATTGTAGCGATGAAGTTTAAATGGGTCTGAACAAGGTGTTTAAATGGATCAATTATCGCAGGCCATATGGAATATACTAGTTAATGTACATTAGTCATATAAAACAGATCAGGTTGCAAGCTACCAATCAATTGTGGGCGTTGTTTTATCCTACTGGGTCTCAGATTAACACTTTCAGCGCAGAATCATCACAATGGACAGGTTCAACAGCGTTTAACTATAGAGTCCATTTCTCGAGATGATTCTAAAGAGTGGTCACAATATAGGGGTTGGTGGAAAAATTAAGGAGCTATTATTGAAAATGATTAAATCTGCGCATCTTATATGGACCTCTTTAATATGCACTGTTGTAAGGGCTACGGCTATCCCTTTCCCTGTTCTATGTTTAGTCCAAATTTCAATACCTACAGAATATTCATGTACAAAATATTTATAATTAAATATATCAGGTGTAACATTGCAGCCATTTTAGAAACAGATCTATCAATTTAATCAGCAAACAGAGCAGCCTCTGACCAGACGGCTCCGTCTGATTTGGGTCTAATCTCCTTGGAAATGCGTAAAAATGCATTTGTACAAGGGAAAATGTTAAACAAAATTCGAAAACGTGAGTTTTAGTCAAATGTTTTAAGTTACAAAATTAGATAAACAGTAACATTTAGATAACTTGAACTCTCTAAAAAACATTATTACTGGTCTTTACGACAGGTGGCTGCTTAATTCACGGTGAAAGTCATGCAGAAAGCTCCTCTGGGAGCTCTGTGCACGACTACCATCCTGTATTAAGCAGCCATCTGCCTAAAAAGGTATCAATTCTTCTTTCTAAATTCGAGTTCACAAGTCGTCACTCTAATTGTATATTCTCTTTCGTATATTTCTCTATTCATTTCTTCTCTTCTTTCTTTCGAACATTGCATCCTTTAATTCTACAGTTTTATGTTACATTATTTTTAAATTAATTCTTATTTTAAGTCGCTCGTTTTTATTTCCTGTCGTCATTTATTATTTCCTCTGTTTCTTCGTTCCTTCTATTATTATAAAATGTATCTATAATCGCTTGAGCTAATTTCCTGCTGAAATTTATATTATGTTTAAATTATGGGTTTCAATCATATTTATTTTGCTTTCATTTATTTTCCCACTTGAGGTATTGAGAAATTTCCTTTTGCTTTATAATAAAAGATCGTTTAGACACTGACAACTTTTAATTCCATGTTTTATAATGATGTTCTGTCCGTTTATCAAGAAAGTTAACCCTTTCCCTCATATAAACGTGTTTTCACGCATTTGCAAACAGAGTAGACCCAGATCAGACGGCTCCTAGAGGAGCCGTCTGATCAGGGTCTGCTCTGTTTGCTAATAGAATTTGATAGGACTGTTTCTTTGCTTTATAAAATGTCTACAATGTTCCATCTTCCATATTTCATTATAACTATTTTGTCCATGAATATTCAGTAGGTATTGGAATTTAGAATAAATGTAGAACAGGGAAAGGGTTAAAGTACGTGCAGGGGTTCAGCATAGACTGTCTTACTGCCGTTGTCTCTGCATACTTTGGTTCAGGTTTTTTGTTGTACATGCATGACATTTGTTGAAGAAACCACGTGTCAATTAAATATTTATTACTGGTACATCTAATTAAATTTCCCATTTCTTTACACATGAAACATTGCGTTTTAGTATACTCTGGCCCAGAGCAACATATAAAGGTGCGTATTCAAATACTAAAACCATCATTTTTACACCAAACCCTATGTTGTGGCCACTCTTGTGGTCACAGCATAGGGTTTGGTGGAGAAGTAAAGACACTCTTGTTGAAAATCATTTAATTGACGCATATTTTCTAAGCCTCTGCTATGACCGATTCCTGTTCGCACTATATAATTTGTAAGCACACGACACAATACTAAACAACTTACATAGAGAATTCCTGGGAGTCATGTATATTCCGAAAATTCAAAACCTGCTCTTACATCCATACACAAATGCTAACGGTCTTAACAGTCATGTCACAAAGAGATGAATGCCTTTGATACGGACAAAAGTCGATTCTGTATGCAAATAAGAAGAACCTTTTATTGTTACTGTGTGCATATAAGACGTCACATTATCCATAATTCATGACCTCACTTTATGTCACGTGACCATCAGATTTCAAAATAAGGAAACAAACAAGGTCGACAAATGTTGAAGTTAGTGGAAACGTAATCGATTTTATGTAGATATTTGGGAACTTTTGTACACAAATGTTTGTTTTTTAACAGATTGGATGTGATGTGTCTGAACTACTTTCGAGAAAGTTACGAAATGGGTATCTATTGATATGCAAATATCGCCATGAAGTAACTCAATTACTGCCGAGGTACGGGGTAAGTCAGCGGTGATAGGGAGTAACGGACCCCTGGGGACATGGTAACGATTATTGGAACTTCCCTAATTGAAGTTAATTAGGTTACGACACTGACTGCACTTATTTGACCATTATTGTGTACAAGAAACTACTTTCTTATGGCTTGACATTAAATATTCATCATCGAAATGTCCAAGGGAGTCACAAAACCACCTGCCTTTTGCTATTCCTACGTTACGAACTATTTCATATACATTTTCTCTGTTGCACTATTGTTGTGAGGAGTTCCGTCGACTCATGTACCACTTTTTAACCCTATTATGCTGAAAAATATGTCTGATAACTCTGATCTATTGCATCTGATTCTGATTCGCACAAGCGGTTAAGAACCTGTTGACCGAGTGTCAAACAGCTTGGATCATGATGAGACGCCGAGTTACTCGGCATATCATCAGGATCTAAACTGTTTACAAGTGCTTGTGCTTGACATGATTAGGGTTAAAACATTTACCATTTATACCCTAGAACATAAAGTTGCTTTCTTTGTCAAAACTTCGAGTTTCTGATTCTCGACTTTTAGCGGGAAGAAATGTTTCTCATTTAACCTCTTTTTCAATGAATGTTCATGTATGAAATAATGACATCATACATATGCATTAGCTGAATTTTTATGTACACAGGAATATTTCGCTATGGCAGAAACTGTAAAATAAAATCTATATTTATTCATAAGCAAACAGAACAGATCCTGATCAGATGGCTTCTACAGTTGCCGCATGATATGGGCCTACTCTGTTTACAAAGGCGTTGAAAGGCGTATATGTGTGGAGTAAAGCTTTAAATAGTTTGCTACATGAAAACAAAGACCCGTCTTCAGAAAACAAGCATTAATAATTCTGTGTCATAATTCTGCGTGGGCATATAGCATATATAATCAGTGATTAGTCAAAGTGGTTACACCTTTGAATGCGACGCACGCATACAGTGACATTTGATAACAGTGTAGACCCAGATCAGAGGGCTCCCAGGGGGAGCCCTCTGATCAGGTTCTGCACTGTTTGTTATTCAAAATCGTCTAGCAAGTTTAAGCCATTCATACCCCGAGAACTCTTTGTTAAACACGTATGGACTATTCGACTCTGAAAATTCAGTGCTAAAATGAGTTAATGATTAGTTATGGGAGATCGGAGATTCTACTTATTACAAAATATTAATAAAGTAGTCCCGTGACACCTATCAATATCCTTCCGCTAGCGTGTCTAAGCAACAAAGATGTAGATTAAATAACAAGTATGCCAATATGCCACAAAGTGCTCCCGCTTTACCTGTTAAATATTCATGTAACAAATAATGACATAATGAATATTAATTAGATTACTTTTAAAGGGAAGTTTTTGCTTTAAGAAAAAACTAGGAATTAGATATACAGTAAAACCCCTCTAATGCGACCACCAAAAAAGGGTTTACTTCTGGTGGCAGAGGCATGTGGTAGCTTAATGCAGGACGAACGTTATGCAGAAAGCTCCTATAAGAGCTTTCTGCATAACTTTCGTCCTGCATTAAGCAACCACCTGTTTATTAAAGCGGCTATGGTTATTTTTAAGGGGTAGCATTAGAGGGGTTCTACTGTACATAATATCATAAACAAACAATGCAGACCTTGATCAGACGACTACTACAGGGGATGTCTGATCTGGTTCTACTCTGTTTGCATATGCGTGAAAACTCGATTTTATGAATGAAGGGGTAAAATAGCGGACAAGGACAATTTAGCAAATTTTTGGGAATTCAATGGCCATGATATTGAAGTACATGAAATGATATGGCTGGTTATCACCCTTGGTGGAGGGGGTATTAATATCACAAACATTTTTCAACATTATAAAAAATATCGGTAAGGTTGTTTTCTGAACACTTTCAACGGTGATTTTTCAGAGTGCAATAGTCCATACGCAATGGGGGCCAACCACGTATTATCATCAAAGTTTTGCTACGACAATTTATATGGGTATTTTAGACCAATTAATTTCCTACGAAGCCAGTGTATATATTAGGAAATGTTTTCCTACGAAAACAAAGTTGCCTTCGTAGAAAAACAAATCTATTATAATACCTATATACATTATCGTAACCAAAACATTTGATAATGATACGTAGATGGCCCCCAGTGATACGTGTTTAACTGTATATCCGCTTAGAACGAAATGCTTAACCCAGATCCTACCTCTTTCTCTTTAAAAAAATCTACCGAAAAGGAAAATGCTCTATTTATCACAATGGTTTCACAACGTGACTTTTACAGAGTCGTCAAAAGTCGTCAATATGAGGGAAAAGGTTAACTATACATCCGCTTAGAACGAAATGCTTAAACTCGGACAAACAGTACAGATCCTGATCAAATGTGACCCTCTGGGTCTACACTGTTGACGAATGCTAGTGAATGCGTGTACCGTAATTCAAATGGTTAAATGCTTACAGTGTACCTCAATAAACATCTTATTGATTGATATTTTACTGCATTTGCTAGTTTTGAATATCAGAAGTGAATAGTGTGAAGAGTCTTAACCAATTCCCTCATATTGACACCCTCTGTAAAAGTCACTTTTTGAAACCATTGTGATAAATAGAGCATTTGCTCCATAGGAGCAAATGCTCTATTTATCACAATGGTTTCAAAACTACATATTTCTAAATCTGTCCTTTTTGTAGAAAATGCTCCATTTCAGGAGATTTATTCCAACAGGTTGTGTTCTAAAAATATATGAGGTAATGGATTCAGAACTGGGTTTAGCATTAGTTTAATGTATCTCAATAGATATCGACCATACGCTTACATGTATAGCGAGTTCGAAATATTTCATATGCTATTATTTTCAAATTAACCCAATTAAGAAGATCGAGACACAGAGGTATCGTGTTTCTCATATAATTAATCTGAAGACAGCCATAATGATTAATTCTGCATTCTAATTAATTCATTAATGTAACAAATATAATAATTATTAATAACGAGCAAACCAAACGATGCCTCGTTAGCAATGATACTGATACATATACTGGCGAACCCTTTCCTCCATGTAAACCTGTTTTCATGCCATTGCAAATAGAGGAGCCGTCTGATCAGGGTCTACTCTGTCTGCTAATTTGGAATATCTGTCTTTACTTTCTACAATGGCTTATATGGTCCGCCTTCCATTTTTAATTATAACAATTTAGTCCATGAATATTCAATAGGTATTGAAATTTAAAATAAACATTAACCATTTCCCTGATAGAGACATCAAACAGTGTAGACCCAAACCAGACTGCTGTAGTAATAGTCTGATCATAGTCAGCTCTATATGCTTATGGTATTATGTAGATCGGATTATATAGGTTTTGCCAAAGACAAAACACCACGTGTTCATGAGTCATTATAAACACTCAGCTAATAGATATTCATGATGTCCTCATTTCTTACATGGATATTCATAATGTAAAGGCTTAATGCCTAGGACAGTTGTTTTAACCCTTTCCCTCATATAAACGTGTTTTCACGCATTTGCAAACAGAGTAGACCCAGATCAGACGGCTCCTAGAGGAGCCGTCTGATCAGGGGTTGCTCTGTTTGCTAATATAATTTGATAGATCTGTTTCTTTACTTTCGAAAATGGCTACAATATTCCAGCTTCTATATGACGTTATAACTTTTTTGTTCATCAGTATTCAGTAGGTATTGAAATTAGGAATAAACACAGGACATGGAAATGGTTTAAACACACACTGAAAATGACGTTAACCTGTTCATAGACCGCTACATGTATACATGCGAATCACGTGATATAACCGTTTGGATCCAGATGTGACGCTACGTAAGTAGTTGTCTAATTAGGATCCAAAGTGATTCAGACTCTCCTCGTGTTTTTGATAATATTTCTATATAATTTAAAACTAGACAACATTTTCTGCAGACGGAAATGCGCTAAGTACGTTGTCCCTTTTCCTAATAAATATTGCTTTTGAGAATTATTAATGTATGCATATTTTTTTATAATTACACATTAACAAAGACATTGTTGGCCATGGTAGAAACTTCAGAATCAGATCTATATTATTCAATAAGCAAACAGAGTAGATCCTGATAAGACAGCTCCTACAGGAGCTGTCTGATCTGGGTCTACTCTGTTTGCAAATATTTCGAACATCGTCTATATAAAGGAAAGGGTTCAACGAATGTTTTATCCTAAACGCGAGCGGACTGGCACTTTGCAAACAGTTTCAGATGAGACGGCGAGTAAGCTGTTTGACACTTGGGAAATAGTTTCTGTTTGGCACTTGGGAAATAGTTTCTGTTTGACACTTGGGTACTACTTCCTCAAATGCTTGAACAAATCAGTCGAAAGGAAACTTTTCTCGAAGTCAGAATTTAGGATTAGGCAGACTTATGAGATTTTTATTCAGCAAGATGCGGGTTAATTTAGTCTCTCATTTGGGTTTCTAGAACGGAGAAAAACACACAATGATATGATCTTATTTCCAGGAAAGCCTTTGATCAAACTGCCAATTAACCCTTATCCGGCTATTCACCACTCGACACGCATTTGCAAACAGTTTGGATCCAGATGAGACGCCGAGTAACTCGGCGTCTCATCAGGATCCAAACTGTTTGACACTCGACCAATTATTTCTCAAAAGCTTGATTCGTATCGGAGGCAGTAAAACATGCACGAAATCCGGTTTTGTGACATTATTGTTTCTGATATGGACAAGGGTTAAGATCCAAGACTGTACTTGAAAAGATGTGTGACTCACTCATCTTAATATTCTCCTGAGTGAATAGATATAATAAAGAATAAAACTGATCAGTTAAGTTTGATGCAGTTAAGATTTTTTCCGAAATACAGTAGAACCTTTCTTAAGCGGCCATAGATTGATTGAAACACAGAAAAGTTGAAAGGCAGTGGATTGTTTATCCCTTCACTCCATAGATAGGTATTTTTTGCCTACTGACAAGACCCAGATCAGACGGCCCCTTTAAGGTCTGTTCCTTTAACTAGTTTCCGAAATTGCTACAATGTTCCACCTTCCATAGTTCACTATAACTACAGTGAAACCCCTCTAATACGACCACTTAATGAACAAACATGGCTGTCTTCATAAGCAGGTGGTTGTTTAATGCAGGACGAAAGTTATGCAGAAAGCTCCTATAGGAGCTTTCTGCATAACTTTCGTCCTGCATTAAGCTACCACCTGCCTTTGCCGTCACTGTGAATTATGTCCCTTTTTGGTGGTCGCTTTACAGGGGTTTTACTGTCTTTTGTCCATGAATATTCAGTAGGCATTGGATATTGGACTAAATATAGTACAGGGAAAAGGGATAAGATTGCATAAAATTTTAGTTTGAATAGAGGTATGATTTTATATCATGATAAAAAGTTCTATTTTCAATGAACTAAGCGTGTCTTAAGTGAAAGTACATGTGTTTGGTGATGTCTTTGTTAGAATGTGAATGAACTGGTCTCATAATTTATTAACTCTTATCCAGCCATAAAAAAGTGATCTCTACTTAATGCCCAAGATTTTACATTTTTACCAATTTCAGATTCATTCAAGGTTTTAAAGAACTATTACAAGATTGTCAAACAACTTAGACCCTGATAAGACGCCGAGTTAATCAGCATCTGATCTGGATCCAAGCTGTTTGCAAATGCCAGTCAAATCGCGAATGGCGGGACAAGGGTTATGCCTCTGTGGAATATTTTGATATACGTAGTCACGTGATTTAAATTTGTAAAACGCATTTTACATACATGTACTTTTTATATAATCTTAGTTCCTTTGAACGACTTATTCTTGAATATCCTAAATGAAAACAGTCTAAAGTGACACAGTTAACTGTATGTATGAAAAACAATCTGAAAAAATCGGTAGACAGAGATTTATACTTTTCAGACAAATATTGGCTTCTTCATATCACGAGTTCATTTAAATCTAATACCCACTCTCCCTATTATATACGGTAAACTGGCCTAAAATGAAATATGGAACCCAGTCATTTTTTTCATAAGGGTTGATTTCCTGATAAAAGAAACATATGTTAGTGAAAAGGCTTTAACAATGATTGGTACATAGATTTGACAATCAGTGCAGACCCTTATCAGAGGGTTCCTTAAGGAACCTTCTGATCTGGGTCTACACTGCTTGCCTATGTGCGACTGCGTGTATGTGACCGCAGGAGTTAACCCTTCGCTTGCTAATCACGTCAATATACCTACCTGTAAATAGTGAAGACCCAGATGAGACAGCTCCTGCAGGAGCTGTCTCATCAGGGTCTGCACTATTTACAAGTTGATTGTGCAACCAGTGCACTCCACAGCAGTGATTGTACAGTGATATACTTGTACACCGTGAAGATATATGCAATTATACAACAGGGCATGGGTAAAGAAGGAGAAATGTATTTTAAAATTCAGAGTTAATTGGTTATATAGACTGTACTGTAAATGTAACGTTTGTGAATGATGTTCCCGGCGCTCTCCCACTAATAAGGATATACAACCTATATGACTTCCTATATCTACACATGGAACCTGCTCAGTTATCCCTTTACTCCACAGGTACGCTTTTGAATGCCTTTGAAAACAGCGTAGAGCCAGGTCGGGCGGCTGATCAGGGTCTACTCTGTTTGCTTGCGGAGTTGTATACATATGATTCTGCAAATGTTAGCAGCATTAGATTTGTTCGTAGAATTAAGCTAATTAATGTGTTCGTGTTCTAATTAAGCTAATCAATATTCATACATACATTATTTCTTATATGAATATCCATGGAGTATAGGGCTAAGGCACTCATGGACGGATATAATGTGATATATCGCCAATGACATTAGAGCGTTGCATTCAGCCACAGGAAACAAAAATGGTTAAGCTCCGCGAATTTCTAACACATGATGATTTGTCCGTGGTGATGGGTTTACAATGTTTTCACGTGCAGCACGATGGTGTGTGGCATGCGGATGTGTTTGATGGGCACATGCTCTAAGATAAAACTTCCAACATTTATACATAGTTCACCACAAGGTTCACCGACACTATTAAAGTACATACCAACTGTGCAATCCGTAGTGTCCGCCAAAATCCAACATTGTTTATCACTATATATCGTCATCGATACATCTCAAGTATCGATTATCGCATCTCTAATATCACGGTATTATATAGTAACATATGTTACATGTATCAGCCATATAAACAAACAAGCTTCAAATAAACATGACAAGCTATGCTATATGATTGTTATGAGGCTATCGCATATTAGAATTATAAAAAGAACTCTTTTGAAGGATAAGTTTAATATCGATCTGTCAGGATTCAAACTACAGTTTGGATCCAGTCAGACAGGTTCATATAATGATGCATGTATTTGATAAAGATCCAAACAGCAAGAGAACGTGAAAAAATATATATAGTAATTGTAAAGTCTCGAAAATACGACCGCTCGAAAGAATGCTAATTCTGGATTCTTAAAACAGGTGGTAGCTTAATGCAGGGCAAAATTTATGCAGTAAGCTCCCATCTTTTACATATGCCTTTGTTAATATCGTTTTTGATCGCACTGGCGGAAGTCTGCTATCGAAATTTAGCCAACCGCCACCGGTAACGTATCTTAATGATCGTCATTGCTTAGTTGTAACGATTTGCCTTTCTTAACGTCTAAATATACATGTAACGTTGCTCCTTTAGTTACCTAACCACACAAAATCAATCTTGAATCTCCAAAATGGAAGACGATGTTGAAGTGTATGACAAATCACCACAGCATGACCACATCACTGATTTCCGCACCCTTTGATCCAAGCCCGACCAAGAAGCACAACAGAACGCAACTCCAGGTACCCACAGAAACAAACCTTACTAGGCTTCCTTCCAGAAATATTGAAAGCCGAACTGGATGAATGAATAATTAACACTTATACCAGCGACCTTTTTCCGTAATCATTGGCGAATTATCATAACTATTTATCCCGAAAAGGAAACTAAAAACTTGTTAACAACTGTAGCATTTTTCTTCTACGGGGATTAGTTGTTACATTACGAGCCGGGAGGTGTTCGAAGACTACCCTTCTATGCCCATTCACCGAATACCAATTATACTAGAAAACCACTTTCGACACCTTTGACGGGCGATGTAATTTTCTACAACAGCAAAACACGAAAATAGCCGAGTTAATCATGTATTATTTGTAATTTTCCGAATACCTATTAATGAGCTGGAGGCCCGGTCGATGGTAGGGGCTCGTGAATTATAGCTAGCCATCGAGACAAGACAGACTAATTAGTGAAAAGAAGCTATAAAGAATGAAACAGAAAATTCATTATGCAACAGTACAAAAAGCACTTGATGTTAAAGTTATTTTACGTAACTTGTTTGCACTTTTTCTTGGTAAATAGGTAAAACTATGCACACATAAATAGTTCTTATAATATCATGATAAAACCATGTTGTGCAAACTCTTACACAATGTCGTGGCGAACGACAGTCCAACCAACTGAATCCAGTCTCCAATGCAGTGGATACATGCAACTTCCTTTTCAATAATAAATAAATAAATAATCAAATGGCATGTTTGACCCTTTTAATGCTAAAATTTAATATTGGAATAATAGCACATTAGTGGTGAACTATCACGTATGATCTGTCTACCCCGTATAGAGTGAGTGAGTGACTATAGAAGGCTTACACTCGCTATCTGATTCTGAATGGCAAACAGTGCAGACCCTTATCAGAGGGCTCCTACATGAGTCTACACTGTTTACAAATGACAATGCATGTGTAAAAGTGTTGTAGTACTCTATTAAATGCCAAATGCAAGATCACTGCAAATTAAAGAATATTCGCTTTGTAGTACTAGAATAATCAGAATTTACAAATGTATCTGAATAATAAAACCCCTACCTCACCTCGCTCTATCGCAGATAATTGGCAATCAAAACCATATCATAAGGAACACTTGTGGTTGATCTAGGAATTCCCAATGGAATCCCGACGGAGAAATCGGCGGGTGCAGATTGATAAATAGTTCTCATTGATCTATGAGGCGTAATTATCGGTGACAATATCTCCCCAGCGCCGTACCAATAGTTGGCATACGTTCTAAATATAGAAACTTACGACACACGTTGTCATAGCCAATACAACACGGTGTTGGAAAATCCATAAACGACAAATAACGAGAAATTGGCCATTTCCGACGGAATACGATAAAATGTATTCTATGTATGGCGTTACCAGCTATGGGGCGTAAGATATGCATCCCTCAACAGAAGTCCCTGCATTAGAGTTTACCATATCTTCGTATATATGCGATTCGACTCTTTAATCCAGTGCATGTTCCTCGTGAATATTTATGTATGACATTATGGATATTGATCTGGGTCCATGCTTATAAAAACTTTTAGTTGAGTCTGAGTTCGTTCTCAAGTTTTTGATTGGTCAGATTTGAGCCTTTGGCTCAAATCTGACCAATCAAAAGCTTGAGAACTCAAATCTGACCAATCAAAAGCTTGAGAACAAAACTCAGACTCAACTAAAAGCTTTATAAGCATGGACCAAGATCTATATTTGTATATGAACACATGTACTTTAACTGTACAATCGGATCTATACAATTCTATAAGGAATTAGAGTATACTGTACATGTACTCTGATCTGGCCACATGTGCTATTCTAATGATCTAATGAATATTCAGGATGTTAAAATATTTCTTTCTTGAATATTCAGAGAATAAAATGTCAAATAGAAGACAAATGTCAACTGTTACTTTCTAAGTGGAAATGCTCCTTCATGTGTTGTCAACTTAAATATTCACATTTGAAGTCCAGTCTTACAGTAATCTCATACTGGTTTACGGTGACACTCAGCGCTACAGATAAGGGTGCATACCAAACTACTAAAATCGTCATTTCTCAACCAAACCCTATACTATGACCACTCTATGAAATCGTCTCAAAGAGACGATTCTAAAGAGTGGTCACAGTATAGGGTTTGGTGGAGAAATAAAGGAGCTATTTTTGAAAATGTTTTAATTCACGCACCTTATCTGGAACTCTGTAAATTACCGTTGTCAAACTCATATCCCCATAATCGTGTTAGCCCTTTCCTTCATGTAAACGCATATTCACACGCATTTGCAAACATAGTAGACCCGGATCAGACATCTATTCAGGGTCTGCTCTGTTTGCTAATGGAATTTGATACATCTGTTTCTTTACTTTCTAAAATGGCTACAATTTTTTCACTTTTTCCATATTTCATTATAACTATTTTGTCCATGAATATTCAGTAGGTATTGAAATTTGGAATAAACAGAACAAGGAAATGGTTAGACGGCATTTAACCCTTTACTGCGCGAATATTTATGTAAGAAATACTAATACCATGCATATGAATAAATTAACTGTTATAATAACACAGGACATTTAAGCCATGGCAGAAACTGAAGAATCATTATATCTATATTATATCATAAGAAAACAAAGCAGACCCTGATCAGACCCCTATATGGTCTGCTCTGTGTGCTTGTGATATAACATACATATGACGGTTTAGTTTCTGCCATGGCCAGTAATGCCTGCGTTGATAAATAATCCTAATTAATATACAGTTATACACGATGCCATTATTTCTTATACGAATATTCATGAAGTAAAGTGTTAATCAGTTTGACACGACTCCCTGTGAGCTACGACAGTAAGGAACGGCTTCGCTTTACAAAAATGCAAAGAACAGCTGCTTCATCTGCCATTAATATCTAATGAACGGCGAATTGATACTGAAAACAAGAAATCAAAGTTGGGCACTGGAATGAATAATAGATGTAGGTCTGAAAAAAATTATTAGATGAAAGTCGGTGGATATTAGATACTGAATTCAAATTAGTGTCACTGTACAAAGTGCTTTAGGGAGATGTTGCTATAATTCACCATACACGAAATGAAGCCGTTTATACTCGTATTTAGCCATTTCCCTTTTCAAAATTCATGTAAGAATTAATGACATCACGAATATTTATTAGCTGAATTTTTAAAATGTAACGTTTTCGAGGAAGGTTTTTGCTTCGACAACAATGTAGAATTATATCTATAGCATGTCAAAAGCAAACAGAGTAGACCCTGATCAGACGGCTCCTATAGGAGCCGTCTGATCTGGGTCTACTCTGTTTGCAAAGGCGTGAAAAAGGGCGTGCATATGTGGGAAATGGTTAATAGTTGTAGTGGCTCTATTTTATTTCAAACCGTAATAGGTTTTAATATGTCAATGGCAATTTTATCTAAAGACCTGGCTACTACGTTGTCACCCTCTCCTTTTCCACCACACCCTTCCCCAGTCATACTTGACGCGACAGATACCTGGTTCTAAATATCTAAAACTATATTTTCTTAATAAACTGTTGCAAATGCACTTACCTAAAAGGATACATGGAAAGAATATAAGCCAAACTCATAAATATTCCTTGTCGCAGGCACCCAATCAGAGAACATGATTTTTAACTGGTGACAGAAAGACAAGTATTTCACGACTGGTTCTAAGTTCACTTTTTATAGAATCGGACGTTGGGTTCGATTGCGGAGCACGAGTAAATATCGCCTGAATGACAAAGATCAATATTGTAAACAATTAATGCAATAAAGCGCCTCCCTGATCAATAACGGATTGAAGTGGAAGCCATCTTGGATTTAAGGGCAGTAGAAATAAAACATGCAATAAAGCTGGAGAGTCTGTCCCTGGACACAAATATGGGGAAGACGTAAATGGAAATTGGAATCACTCCATAAATTGAATCACATTCTTCTCTCTTAAGTTTGTTTTAAACTCTTTACTCCATGACTATATGAACATGCGTATGTACATATGAATTATAGATTTATATTTGATTATTGTTTAGATGCTTTCCTTTTATTATATCATATAAACATGGACATAATTGGTCATAGTGCAAACTGCAGAAATCAGATTACATAAAATATATTACATAATATTACATAAAAACCTCTCTATAACGGCCACTAAATTACATCAATTAGTTTGTGTTAAAGGCAGACGGCTGCTTAAAGCAAGGTGAAAGTAAAACAGAATGCTCCTATAGGAGCGTTCTGTTTTACTTTCACCTTGCTTTAAGCAGCCACCTGTCCTAAATACCAAACAATTAACACAAATTAGTGGTCGTTAAAGAGAGGTTTTACTGTACAGACAAAGAGCATACCCTGATCAGACGGTTCCTGCAGGAGTCGTCTTACTTGGTTTGAAAATACGCTAAAAGGCGCATCTCGCGCATCTCTTTGGAATAAAAGTTAAAACAGACTTAAATACAATCATTTACGTAAGTGTACAGTAGAACCATTTTAGAGCTACCATATAATGAAGAAACATGGGGTCTACAAGAGCAAAGGGTTGTTTAATGCAGGGAAAGGGTAATGTAGAAAGATTCTAGAGGAACTCGACGTCTCATCAGGATATAAACTGTTTAACACCATGGTTGGTAATTCGGAAAGAAATGGGAGGAAACATTGTTTTCAGAATAAATGAAGAGAACAATTTGCATTTTTATAGGCATTAGAATATGTAGTCACAATACCTTTGCGCTGAACGCTTGATATGTTTGCATGAAATACTGAACCGAGTTTAGAAAATGTGTGATAAGGCCAGGAAGCTTTTGAGTAACTATTGACCGAGTGTCAAACAGTTTGAATCGTGACGAAGCGCCGAATGACTTGGCGTCTCATCTGGATCCAAGTTTGTTTCCAAATGCGAGTCAGGTCTCGAATAGCGAGATAAGCGTTAAGAACCATCTATTTGAATAATCGTGTACAGTAAAATCTCGATTATTCGAACATTAAAATACGTATCAATATCTATCTTTAAGGCAGGTGGCAGCTTAATGCAGTGTGGAAGTCATGCAGAAAGCTCCTGGAGGAGCTTTCTGCATGACGTTCACTCTGCATTAAGCAGCCACCTACCTAAAAAGGTCTAAATTCTTCTGTACTAAAATTACGAATAATCGAGGTTTTAAGGTTTGTAATTCACATGACCGAAGAAGAAAAACTATGAAATATCTGCAAGGAAATGAGTGTCCATGGAGATTATAGTGTTTCTTTCAATTTGTGGAAGTGAAATGATGTGGAAATGTATAGTATAATATTCAAATGTATACATGTAAGGCACTTAGAGAAAAACAGCAGGATTTTGAAAACGGGACACATGGGGGATTCCTTGTAAGATAAGATTTGTATTATTGGTTCACAATAATAAATCTCGATTATTCGAACACTGAAATACGTATTATTATTGATATTTAAGACAGGCGGCAGCTTTAATGCATGGTGAAAGTCCCGCAGAAAGTTCCTCTATGAGCTTTCTGTATGACTTATACCATGCATTAAGCAGCCACCTGCCTAAAAGGGTCTAAATTCTTCTATACAGAAAATTCAGATAATCGAGATTTTACTGTGTTTTGCTACATGTACATTCTCAAGTTTGCCTTTAACCATTTCCCCCATAAATACGCCTTTCTACGCCTCTGTAAAAGTCACCTGTTGAAACCATTGTGATAAATAGAGCATTTGCTCCTATAGGAGCAAATGCTCTTTTTATCACAATGGTTTCAAACTACAAAATTAAAAAATCCTTTTCTCTAGTTCATGCTCCGTTTCGGTAGATTTATTCAAAGAAGTTGGACTTAAAAAAATCCCTTTCTCTAGTTAATGCTCCGTTTCGGTAGATTTATTCAAAGAAGATGGATCTAAAAATTGCCTATGACGGATGGGTTAATACATTCTTATAATGTATATTTCTGAATTATGAACCAGTGTGGCTGGAAACCAGTAGACAAAATTGAGAATAAGAATGAGGGTAAACCAGGACCTGAGTCTACTAAACAAATATAAGCCACGTGCCATATCAATCATAAACACACACAATTGCAATATTAAAAGAATAATCAAAGTGTTTTATTTGTTACACCTGGATCTGCTGTAGCTAACAGGCGCGGATTTAGGGGGCGAGGCCGGGGTACACACTCCCCCTAAAATTGCACAAACAAACTTTATTGAGTAATTTTATTATATCTAGATCTAATAAAAATCAATAAACAATTAATTTCGCAAACGTTGCAAGATATTCAACTTCCTAACAGTCAATTACGCTCTTTCTAAACGTGCATGACAAAGACACTAGTGATGTTTCGAATACTCAAATACGTACCATAATTGATCTTTAACACAGGTGATAGCTTAATGCAGATCGAAAGTCATGCAGAAAGCTCCTCTAGGAACTTCCTGCATGACTTTCACCATGCATTAAACAGCCACCTGCCTACATAGACATAAATTCTTCATTACTAAAAGTTCGTAGTATCGGGTTTTTACTGTATATTAATTCTGGACGTGGTACAAACTGTAATAATATATCTATATAAGTCCATAAGGAAACAGAGCACATCCTGATCAGACAGTTCCTACAGGATCTGCCTGATCTGGGTCTACACTATTGCAAAGGCAACAAAAGATGCCAAAAGGTAAAGCGTTAGTTAGTTATATGATATGTATTATGGTCTGCAAAAATCATAATCTGCTTGAATTCAATAGTCTTCCATTTTGTTTCACCCTTTCCTTATATAAACGCTTTCCACGCAATTGCAAACGGAGTAGAGCCAGATTAGACGACTGATCAAGGTCTGTTCTGTTTGCTTATTGCATGATAAAGACTAGATACAGTTTCCGTCAAAGCTAAACACAAATCCCATGAACATTTTACAATATAACAATTCACCTAATAAATATTCATGATGTAATTATTAACTTCTTGAATATTAGACAGTAAAAGTGGTAAAGATAACCCGTCATAGCGGTTTCTATAGTAACAAAACACCTACATGCTCAGTGTCTCATCTGAATCCGAATTGGTTGCGTCAGTTATCATACATGTAGATTTATCACTGGCAGCGAAATTGTTACCTTATACCCCGCGCTTTAAAACCTCTTTACAAACAAAGTAAACCAAGATCAGACTGCTCACAGAGAACCAGGATAAAGGTTTAAACCTGCCCAAACAATTTACAGTAGAGATTAATAATTCAAGAGCCGCGCAGCTTCCTTTAACGCACTGTAAACTATCTACGACCTTTAGCTTGTGTCTGTGAATGATCTGATGCTGATAATATGCCCAATGTATGAACATGTGGAATAGTTACAACCCTTCGCCTGCTGTAAAATGATGTCAGCATAACCCTTTCCCTATAAATGCTTTTTCACGCATCTGCCAACAAAGTAGATCCAGATCAGATGGAGCCATCTGATCAGGGTCTGCTCTGTTTGCTAATGGAATTTGATAGATCTGTTTCTTTAGTTTTTAAAATGGCTACAATGTTACAAATTCCATATTTCATGATAACTATAATAACTTATTTTGTCACTAAATAATTTTATCTTATGATTATTATTTTACCTTATTTTAGTCATCTATATAGCGTTTGTTTCACACAGGATATGTTCGTTCAATAGCACTTAAGTATACAGTATAGAATCCCTCAAATGCGACCGTTTAATGAATAAACACGAGTGTCTTTATAAACATGTGGTTGCTTAATGCAGGACAACAGTAATTCAGAAAGATTTCTGCATTACTTTTGTTCTGCATTAAGCTACCACCTGCATCTAGCACCCATAATTATACCTCTTTTTGGTGCTCGCATTAGCGGGGTTCTACTGTATTCGGTAAGTATTGAAAATTGCACTACATATTGAACAAGGAAAGGGTTACAGTCCGCTCTGTTACAATTTTGTCACTTACTTCCGGTTCGTTCAAGCATTTGAAAACTGTTGATCAAGTGTCAAACAGTTTGGATCCCGATGAGACGCCGAGTTACTCGGCGTCTCACCAGGATCCAAACTGTTGGCAAATATAGCGGGAGTTACTCGGCGTCCCATCTAGATTCAATTTGTTTGACAATGCATGGAAAAGAGCGCTTAACAGGGGAAGGGTTAATTATCGAAAGGCACTTGTTACATGTATAAATATATTCAGAAGCCTGGATTGTTCATTGAGTACCGCAGAACTTGTTCTATGCGGCCATTCAGTAATTGAACTTAGGAATCGTAAAAACCAGGTGGCTGCTTAATACAGCACAAACGTAATGCAGAAAGCTCCTATGGGAGCTTTCTGCATTCCTATTGTCCTGTATTAAGCTACTACCTGCCAGACAGATCCATAATTCAACCTATTTTCGATGGCCGCTTAAGACAGGTTCTATTGTACTTGTATAGATACGTGATACGTGCATTTACAAATGAAAGAAGCTGATAGGGTGGTGAAATATTGTTGGCGTGTTCTATAAATTCATAAATCATAATATTAATACAATAAAAACCTCTCTAAAACGACCAATCAAAAGCTAAAAGAAGCATATTTCTGGGTTACTAAGGCATCTCGTAGCTGAATGCAGGGCGAATATTATGTAGAAAGCTCCCATAGACGTTTTGGCATTGCATTTGTCCGGCATAACGCAGCAAAGTGCGTTAAAGGACACCTATGGTCAATTATGTAGTGTTCACTTTAAAGAGACCCTGCTGTATATACACTGCTATTGTTTGGGGATTTTATGCTCTTAGTGTTCTGGGAATTAGGATAATGAACCTGGTGGCTAGTGGGATGGATAAGCATGTTGGTATACCGGGTGAATTACAAATAACGAGTGTGAATGATTGAGTGTGAGCATGTGACAGAGGAAGAGAGAGAGAGAGAGAGAGAGAGAGAGAGAGAGAGAGAGAGAGAGAGAGAGAGAGGGAGGGAGGGGGGAGTGCAACACTGAGAGAAATATAGATATAATGTTAAAAAACAAAATATATTATAAGGAGAGCGAGAAAATAAGTAGCACAATGAGGATTAGTGTAACATGTACAATATTAGACATGGGATGACTCGAGCTTCTGTTATCTCGTAGTAATGTTAACGGTCCCTTGAAATTCGAGATATCGAAGTTCAAATGTACTATAGTAAGTGTACATTTTCTAAGCAGGCTGAAGGTCAACTTTCGTACTTTGCCATATGGGGTTAATGAAAATCCGAGCCCGCAGACAGCAAGATGGACAAGGCTTGAAATTACGACCGCCGGCTGATGCAAAATTTAATCAGACATGCACTGTCTAATTTCACTGATTGCATCGCACTTAGTGCGAAATGGTAGCCCATTATCCCGTTGTATAAAAATTATGTTTACTCAAAGTTGGTGCATTCTACTAATGATTCAAGCAAGCATATTGAGCAACCATCTGCTTTTAAAATCACTTATTTCTATTCATTCAGTTGTCGCTTTAGATGGGTTCTATTGAACTTCTAAAGTTTAATTAATCGCAACGGATGTCCTTGAGCGAAGTAAAAGTTAATCCCAATATATCTAAATTGCCGTAAGTATTTCGACAACCAGCCTGCTCTTTCTATCCGTTTGTAAAGTTGAATATGTCAGCTCGGCACTATTTTGATATACTTCTGCACTACATGTATTTTGTCATAGTAGCAAACATTGAAGGCCCCGATAAAACTGCTTCGTCAGCAGTAGTTTGATCTGGGTCTGCACTATTTGCATACGTTTGTCTATCCGAATACATGTACATAAGGTATTTTCGAAATGAATCATTCAATCGCTACACAGTTGTTATCAGAATTTACATATATAACGAGCGGTACCATAATCGATCTGTATGTATGTAAAGGAAAACATCCCCTTTACAACAATTCTAGTTAAATTCTATAACTAACTGTGGTATACATTTGTATATAAACCCTGCACCGCCGTGAAAAATGACTGCTCAAATTGGGATACCTGGTGTGATTTTTGAGAATTTGAGAATTTTTTAGGAATATATTGACTGAGTATCAAACAGCTTGGAGTTTGATAAGACGCCGAGTAACTCGGCGTCTTATCAGGATCCAAGCTGTTTGACACTCGATCAGTATTTCCCCAAAGTTTGAAACATTCGAAAGTCAGTAAAACGCTAAACAGATCAGAGTTTGAGCAGAGATTTATTTTTCAACACGAGGAGAGGAATTAATTGTCTACCACACTCGCAAAATTATTATATTTGGAGGAAAACCTTGTGAACCAGACACGCATATTTCATCTGCGGGTATATTTCCAAGGAAAGTCATAATTTACCGTTTAACGTTCCTTAACGTTCCTTAATAACCTCTCTTCTCTCGCCTTTCTGACAAAGCTCTCTGGCAAAAAAAAGTTTTCCAGAACTGCGTCTGAAAGCTAACGTCGCCGGAAATTAATGTTTCGACAGCAGAAATATTCAATTATTCATGAAAGGAAAAATCTTATCCTCCCTCCCACTGCACATCATGTATATAGCATGCTTAAACAAAATCTCGGAAAGATACAGAAACACCTGTCTATGGCGAAATCATGTTGAATGCAGACAAGGATATATAGGAGCAAGTGGTTGCTTAAAGCAGGACGAAAGTAATGCAGAAAGCTCCTAGAGGAGTTTTCTGCATGACGTTTCGTCCAGCATTATAATACCACATGTTTCAAAATCCCGATTTCATACTTATAAATGATGGTTGTCATAGACAGGATTTGTTGTATGCACAGCTATACATGTACCTACTTCACCAAGGATTGACTCAACAGCGGAATCTGTCTTAGGCGGTCATTCATTTCTTGAACATAATAGTTTTTAAAAAACAGGTGGTTGCTTAAATTTGATTGCATTAAGCTACCCTCTGCCTCACAGATCCATAATTGGATCTCTTTTTGATGACCGCTTAAGACAGGTTTTACTGTATAGTGAACTCTTTGCAGATTGAGGAATTTCAATCTGTCCTTAACTTGTTTTGTTTTTCTTTGCATTTCAATCTTCTGTTCTTCACTATCTTCTACTAAACGTGATGATTATCAATTTGCCAATTGTCAATTACATGTCCAAATGATTTAATCCGTTATTTGATAGAGACGAATTTTCATGCCTTTGAAAACAGTGTAGACCCATGTTCAGACGATTCTTATATTCCAGGTCTACTCTGTTTGAAAGGCGTTAAATGACATATTTATATATGGAGAAAGACATATTTTACTAAAGCAGCTTATATAATATTCATAAATGGACTGATTTATTAATTGAAAGTAGAAAATACAGTCAGAGCTACAGATAAAGGTGCGTACCCAAATACTAAAATCGTCATTTCTCCACCAAAGCCTATACTGTGACCAATCTTAATAATCGTCTCAAAGACACGATCCTAACACCGTCGTAAACCCAAATAATTTTGCTGACTTGTTAAATATTCACGTGGTATTTATACGATGTACTTTGCAAACTATTATGTTTTGTATAAAATATCTGTTCTGTTCATATTTTTCTCGGCTATAAATTTAAGTGCGAAAAAGTCTGGCGAGTTCGAGCTATAATGTTATGCTATATTAAGCTAGCTCTCCCACCAGATTGTCTAGATCTTGAATGTTTTGCTCTGCAAAACATTAAATATTAAAACATTGATGAATATATAGATAATTATAACGTCTGATCTGGGTCTATTCTGTTTGCAAAGGCGTAGAAATGCGTATTTATGGAATAAAAAGTAAATATTAATGTAAGGCGGAACATGCAGTTTGGATCCTGATGAGACTCCGAGTTACTAAGCGTCTCATCTGGATCAAAACTGCTTGCAAAATAATCCACAAAGGCTCTCTCACAGAGGAACTACTTGGGCGGACTTCAGTTTAACCCTTTACCTCATAGGCTATTTTTAGATATAACCACTTTGAATAAATCTACCGAAAAGGAGCATTAACTAAAGAAAAGGAATTTTTTAGAATTTTGTGGTTTGAAACCATTGTGATAAAAAGAGCATTTGTTCCTATAGGAGCAAATGCTCTATTTATCACAATGGTTTCACAAAGTGACTTCTACAGAGTCGTCAAAAGTCGTCAGTATGAGATATAAGACTGCTTTTCAAAGGCATGCGATATTCATGTTGAACTAATATTTTACTCCTGATATCGAGTTTTAACATCAGCAAAATAATAACAGTTTACCTACAACCATAAGTATAGGTCTCAGGGGGATTATTTATATGTTGGATATAATAAAACCCAGTAATGTAAGCTTGTGAAATCAATATTTGTTCAGATTTTTCTAGGAAATGTTACATTGTGGATATTACAGGACTGTTTTAAACGTTGAATTTATATTTAGCTTTAGATTTGCAGTAGACAATGACTTAAGCAGTTATAAAAAGATTTAATAGGAACTTTCTGTAGTACTTGTATCATGCATTAACCCATTACCTCATATACTATTTTTAGATACAAACCCTTTGTATAAATCTACCGAAAAGGAGTATTAACTAGAGAAAAGGAACATTTTAGAAATTTGTAGTTTGAAACCATTGTGATAAATAGAGCATTTGCTCCTATAGGAGCAAATGCTCTATTTATCACAATGGTTTCACAAAATGACTTTTAGAGAGTCGTCAAAAGTCGTCCATATGAGGGAATGGGTTAAGCAACCACCTGCTATTTAAGGATCTTATGTTCAATAAATGAATGACCGCTTGGGACAGATCCACTGGAAGCAAATGGGTTAATGAAGAATTGCCAGTTTTCAAGGTTGGTTATGTTCTACAGTTAAACTTGTCTTCAGCGGTCATCAAAATAGGTCTAAATATGAGTCTGTAAGGCAGGTGGTAGCTTAATGCAGGCCAAAAGTAATGCAGAAAGCTCCCATAGGAGCTTTCTGCATTACTTTTGCGCTGCATTAAGCAATTCCCTGCTTTGTAAGACTCCTGTGCTCAATACATAAATGACCACTGACAGGTTCAGGTTCTATATTTCTTCT
Organism: Azorinus chamasolen; assembly: GCA_963576725.1. NCBI lineage: Eukaryota > Metazoa > Mollusca > Bivalvia > Cardiida > Solecurtidae > Azorinus > Azorinus chamasolen. The sequence goes on along the minus strand of OY755253.1, from coordinate 9,996,366 downwards.
ACAACAAAACATCAGTGAGTCAAATTGCTTTTATCCTGATCAGGTACAGCGTTTCTGATCTGGATCTGAAGTGTTTGTAAAGATAATCGCAGAACCAGGATCTCGGCGTTTCTGTAAGACATTTGCAAAAATGCTAGATTCAGATGACACGCCCAGCATCTCGGCGTCTCATCAGGATCCAAACTATGCGATACTCAGCTTATAGTCTCCCACAAGTAAAACACACGGCATATCAGATTTTATTTAACAGATATACATGTAATTGGTTTGTCAAGAAAAGGGTTACATGTTGCATGTGTCGAGCTCCAGATTAGATGCGTTAATTAAAACATTTTCAATATTTACTTCTTTATTTCAGCACCAAACTCTACGTTTTGACTACTCTTTAGAATCGTCTCTTCGAGTGGTTACAGCCTAGGTAGGATTTGGTGGAGAAATATAGATTTATACAGTATTTGAGTACGCACATTTATCTGTTGTTCTGCAAGAAAATACAAAACAAAATACAGTAAAACCTCGATTATCCGAACACTAAAATACGTATTATTATCGATCTTTAAGACAGGTGGCAGCTTAATGCATGGTGAAAGTCATGCAGAAAGCTCCTCTAGGAGCTTTCTGCATGACTTTCATCATGCATTAAGCAGCCACCTGCCTAAAAGGGTCTAAATTCGTTTATAACGAAAATTCGGATAATCGAGGTTTTACTGTATTTTGAAATAAGGTATAACAAAAGATTCTGAGATAGCCACGCAAAACTTTAGTCCGTTCAGAGCAGCTACGTGGCGTGTTCTAGGGGATCAACATTACTCTCTAATGTAACATAAAGTGTCTGAGTGTTCAAAGAAGGAAGAAACAATAAAGTAACAAGTATCCATAAGTTTATTTAATGTACATCGTAAAATATAAAGAATAACATAAAAGTCTCAGAAACAGTCCAAGGTTGTTATTTCGCCAAAATCAGCACAAATGAATGGTAAATATGTAAGTGTGTGAGAAAAAAAATGAGATAGAAAAAGAGGTTGAGAATGTGAGACGGGAAAGGGGAGGGGATGATAAGCAGAGAAGGTAAAAATTGCAATAAAGTAGATAGAAAACGGCGGTATAAAACAAAAATGCAGAAAAGGAGAGAGAAGGAAGAAAGAAAGAAGAAATGGAGAGATAAAAAAAAGAGGAAGAAACAGAAGACGACATAGAGGAAAATATAGGTGGAGAGAATAAAGAGACGAGCAAAGATAGAGAGAGAGAGAGAGAGAGAGAGAGAGAGATAAAATGAGAGAATGAGAAATAGAAGTAAAGAGAGAGAACATGCGAATGTGGGTCGAATAACAACAGAGAAAAAGGACAGAGACTCAGGTAGATATATAACAAATTGTGAGTGAGAAAATTGGAGAAGACGAATTGATAAAATGCAAGGTTTTAATGAGTAGCAACAAGACAGGGTTTGGTGGAGAAATATAAAATAGTTTAATTAGCTGTTCTATTTACGTTTCTTATCTAGGCCTGTAACCTTTAGATTATATACTACAATTCACCCACTTACCATTCAACCGTTGAGAATGATTCCAGAAAGGAGAACATTATTCATCACATCCTTATTCTTCATGAACTGTTTTCACCAAGTCATATTCTCGTAGAAGGTTCATTCCAGTCAACAAATATCATCCTTACGCTGTTCCAACTTTTGTCAATTTTCCTCTGTCCACTGATTATTCGGAAATCTACTTTTCAGTACCTGGACTGTATTTCATATTAAATTTCTGTTATAAATTTATGAATTCTTTGAAAACTAATTTCAATTGTGCAGCAAACTGTCATAAGAATTTGAATAAGCGTCAATCGCAATTGCTAAATAATGAGAACTATTTTATAAGAACTGATCTTTTCATGAACCTTGAATGTAGTACAAAGTTACAGCAATCGAAAATGACAATACTGTCATACTTGGTTGGAATCTTGTTCTTGGACATTAATATTTTATCTCTTAGAGACTCCGTGTAATGCCTTTGTATACAGAGTAGACCCAGATCAGACGGCCCCTGTTGGAGCCGTCTGATCAGGCTCTGTTATGTTTATTTATCACAAAAAGCTACTGATTCAACTATTTCTGCCATGGCCAAATCATCATGTACTCATATATATACAGTTATAAATGTAAGCTAATAAATATTCATAATGTCATTATTTCTTACATAAAAGGTTAAACTAATATTTTCATGAACCTTCAAAATGATGTAAAGTAACAGCAAATGCGACAGCACTGTTATACTTAGCTTGAATGATTATCCTAGAACATCCATGGTGAGTGACCCAGTGCTACAGATAACGGTGCTTACTCAAATACTAAAATCGCCATTTCTCCAGCAAACCCTATGTTGTGACCACTCTTTAGAATCGTCTCTTTGAGACGATTCTAAAGAGTGGTGTCACAACATAGGGTTTGCTGGAGAAATAAAGAAGTTATACCTGAAAATATTTTGATCTATGCATCGTATCTGGAGCTCTTATGGTGACGTTTTATTTGTGTTTCTTTTATGTTTACTGTTCCGATATATTTTGCCAGAGGAAACTACATTATATATAAATTATATATATTCCTTCACTGGTCTTCAATGTGAATAACAAAATGCTTCCAAATGATTTATAAAACTATACATCCAACTTGACCAAAACCAACACAACTGCCAAGAAATACGCCACAGTGTTAACATTTTTCTATTGCGATTTACGAAATATGATTTGAGTCCGTCTTTACGAAAACAAACCTTTCGGCATTGCAGACGGTGCAGAACAAGAAACAAGATGCAACGTTTAAAGCATCTGCCACTCGCCATAGCCTTTTCTGTACTGCTGACTTGCATGGCTAACAGTGTAGAACCTGGTCAGACACGGCATGTTAAATGCTACTAATGGTCTGATTCTACATTGTTTTCAAAGCCCAAAAGTTGCTTACGTTGGCGACGTTCAATAACGTGTCCGCCACTATACACTGAGCTGTTTATATGAAGAATCAGATTCACCCTTATCTCCCATTAAACACGACGCGACTCGAACTTTCAAACAACTTGAACCCAGATGGAGTATACCGGTGTCTCATCAAGAGCCAATCTGTTTGACACTCAGTAAATCAGAAGTCCAGATAAGATGCATAAAATCAAAACATTTTCAAGAATAACTTCCGTATTTATCTACCAACCCCTATGTTGTGACCACTCTTTAGAATCGTCTCTTTGAGACGATTAAAAAAATGGTCATAACATAGGGTTTTGTGTAGAAATGACGATTTAATATCTGAGTACATACATTTATCTGTTGCTATGGTAAATAGTTTTTCCAAATCTTGAATGAATCGGAAAATGGCAAACATTCCACCAAACGAGAAATAAATAATATTTACATCGAGGTAAAGTTAAACTGATGCAAAGAAGTATTACATCACAATTTGAATAATTTCCTGTCGACATCCATCGATTTGCATCTATATGTACCTGTGCCGGTTATTAAAATCTCAAACAAACATCCAGTCACAAAAACTAATTGCTGTTTCGTCATCCAGCTAACAACCATCGGACATTTTTGTCGTCTGAGTTTGACCACTGTCCAGTATAATCAATCAAAACACTAAAATTGGCTTCCCGTGTTCTAGGACCAGAAAATCCATTTACCATTAATATGCAAGGTCAAGCAATGTTTGCTCAAATTGCCTTCTGTTTATTTCTTTAAAATAAGTTACAAACGTTTCTTATGCATAACCTATTCTGATTAGCAAACATTTTGGATCCTGCTGAAACGCCGAGTCACTCGGCATCTTGTCTGGGTCCAAACGGTTTGCAAAGACCGACAATGCTACGCTCACTACTGAACATGAAACCATTTGCTACAGAAACAATTCTACACAAACCTACTAATAAGTACCCACAGAGTGACGGGTACAAATAAAAGAACAAGGGACAATGTAAATAATTACGGACAATGATAACCCAACTTGACAGAAAGTGCCACTAGCTCGTAAAAATTCCCAGGTGATTGGCAATCTGTCAGGACAAAAACATCACCGATGACAAAGAAGTAAGTATAATTATTTAAACAGTAGTAAACAATACAATATAAAACAATACAATAGAAACGAGTGTCTAAAGTATTAATAAGAAAATGAATCACTCAGACATTATAAGAAAACAGAATAGAATGCCAACTAGATGATGCCCTTTTGTTTTTGATGTTTCTGTGATAAAAGCGCAAATATCACTTTATCGCTATACATAGTAATTCTTTATAGAAGAAATGCGTGACTTTATACATAATCATTAGCTGAATTTGGATATGAACACTGAACAAAGGAATTTTTAACATGACAGAAACTGTAGAATCAAATGTGCTACATGCCATTGGCAATCAGAGCAGACACTGACCAGACGGCTGATATAGGAGCCGTCTGATCTGGGTCTACTCTGTTTGCAAATGCGTGAAGTAAGCCTATCAGATTTTACGATGTTTCCTTGGTGAATAGGGATGCTAACACGCCCTCGACAATCTAATAAGGATGTTTAAAAGCTCATCCATTGACACAGAATTGTTTGTTGGAAATTGCCAATATATGAAACATTATGCAGTCAAACCAAGAAAGAAATCATCCTGAGTAACTGCGTGTTTTCCTTATGTAGGCATCTTAATTTATTCACCAACAGTCTGTCGCCATTTTTACAGTTTAACAAAAGTAACACAAGTTATTTTGTATAAAAGAAATGTTTCCACTAGATTCTCATTGCTTCATCTTGACTTTAGCTAGGCAAACGCAATTTTCTACAACATCTTCACCCTTATCGTGCTAAGTGCGACCCGATTCGCATTTACAAACAGCTCGAATCCAGAAGAGACGCAGAGTAACTCGGCGTCTCATCAAGATCAAAGCTGCTCGGCACTCGGCCAGTCTCCCAAATGCTTGTACGAATCAGAAGTAAGAAAAAACGCAACAAACTTTTGGCAGACATAGTATTTTTCAGTACAATAATGGTTATATTGGACTTTTTCTGTACAGAAGAAATTGCTGTTTTCAATAAATTTTACGGTGAAGCAATTTGCTGAAGTAGCGATGCATGCAAGAAATGTCCAGACATCAGTTTTGAAGTATGATTCCGTTTTTATTGAAATTCGATTGGATGGATTATGCCTTAATTTGATTGGCTGATTGCCTACAACTGCAAAAAAGGCAGATATATTGAAATCTGAACAATTTCTTTTATTATAAGAGAAAAATGTAAATAAATCAAAATGGCCTTTAAATTTCGTCTCACTTCCTATACAGCCAAGTTTGAACATTTCTAAAGGCGAAAACCTTTGCAAATACATGTACAGTAAACCCCCTCTAATGCGACCACCAAAAAGGGGCATAATTCACAGTTACAAAGGCAGGTGGTAGCTTAATGCAGGACGAAAGTTATGCAGAAAGCTCCTATAGGAGCTTTCTGCATAACTTTCGTCCTGCATTAAGCAACCACCTGCTTATGAAGACAATCATGTTTGTTCATTAGTGGTCGCATTAGAGGGTGTTTAACTGTAATTCATGCGAAGTGTTATCCATTTGATTTTGCAAGTTGTTTGCAGGTTGTTTGCAAGTTGTTTGCAACTGAGATTGTCTGTCTTGTACTCTTTCCCTCGTGAATATTCATTTAAAAATAATGACATAATAAATATTTATTAGCGGAAGTTTCATAATAGTATACAAGCACCGTTTTTTTTATTTTAGCAGAAACTGTACAACCATATCTATGTAATTGTATAAGCAAACAGAGCAGACCCTGTTCAGACGGCTCATTGATGTGACGTATGATCTGGGTCTACTTTGTTTGCAAAGGCGTAGAAAGGCGTATTTATGGAGCAAAGGGTTATCTCTTTCGTTGCCAAAATAGTATTGTTTGTACATTATTCGTCTGCTTTTTTTGTTTCATAAACATAGCCATAGCATCAAACAGGTTGGACCTGGATGAGGCAATGAATTACTCGGCGTCTCATCTGGATCCAAACTGTTTGAATAGGTGCGACAATTACTCCCATTTTTATATCTGGTAAATTGTCCAAATGGGTCTATGCAACCGATCCATTTATTATGAGTGGTTTCTCGAATAGAACCATATACTATTGAAAACCTTAACCCTTCACTCCATAAATACGCCGTTTCTATGCCTTTGCAAACAGAGTAGACCCAGATCAGACGGCTCCTGCAGGAGTCGTATGATCTGGATCTACTCTGTTTGCAAAGACGTTAAAAAGCTTCTCCATCAGGTACAAGATACACGGAATTTTCCTGGAAATTTCTACAGATTGCAACGAATAACAGGCATACCCTGATCAGACAGTTCCTAAGGTATCTGTCTGGGTATGCATTTGCAACCAGGAGAGAACCAATGAGACGACGCATAACTCGGTGTCTCATCAGGATCGAAATTCTGTGACATTCGGTCAATAGTTTTCAAAATGTTGTTCGAATCCTACAAAAGCCATCTGATCTGGATCTACTCTGTTTACAAAAGCGTTAAAGGCGTCTGCATCAGACACATGGTTAAAAGGTTAGTATAGATAGTATTGTTAAAAATGACGATGTTTCTGCCTGGAAATTGCTACGGGTTACAACGAATAACAGACAGCAGACATATCGATAAAATTAAGGCATTTTCAATTTTCGTCTGAATACTTTTGTTATTTTCCAATACAACAGATGGAAACATCACTCCTGATTCATTTGAGCATTTGTTTTTAATATAAATATGTCTGCTTGACAAATGCCAGGTTTAAAGATGGATAAGCTGAAAGCAATTTATGTAAATTCTGTTATACAATTTTGTCTAAGGTTTAAAATAGCATATATTAATTATGCACGGAACTCTCATATGCAAAATGAAATTTTTCCAAAATTCAATTTTACCTTATATCATATTGGAGTTACAGTAAAGCCTCTCTTTAACGGTCTCTAAATTGTGTTAATTAGTTGGTATTTAGGACAGGTGGCTGCCTAAAGCAAGGTGAAAGTAAAACAGAACGCTCCTATAGGAGCGTTCTGTTTTATTTTCACCTTGCTTTCATCAGACACCTGCATTTAACACAGAATGTTTGATGTAATTCAGTGGCCGTTATATAGAGGTTTTACTGTAGATAGGGCGTAAAATGCATTGCACTACAATTGGCAATCATATGTACGTGTTACATATTGCACTCAAGGGTATGCCCTACATATTTCACACAAGTGCGCGCACTACATTTTGACCAACAGGTGCACTCTCTGAATTTACAACACAAGTGTTCGTGCAACATTTGGCAAACAAATATACACCCTGCATTTGGTATACAAGTGTACATGCAACATTTGACAAACAAATAATTGTTATACGCCCTGCATTTCGTACACAAGTATTTGGCGAACAAGTATACGCGCTAAATTTGGCACGCACGTGTAAGCTGTTCAAGAGATTTCAACTTCTGTTTTGTATAATGAAACAGAGATACCAGGAGCACGTAGACCAATATAACATCCATTTATCAAACGGTCAGCGATTTTGGCCATATTTTGGACAAATTAGGAAGTAGTGTTTCGTTCGCTATTTCATTTGTCTGGCACGATATCGCGCTGGTACGAGTAATTGCTTCTGAACAAATAAATTGAGGGGAACCGAACAGTAGTAATTGTTTTTATGTCGGCCTCAGAGAAATCAAATCATAAGGGTTTCCTTAACCCTTCCAACCCCAACGTGCACTGACATTTGCAAACAGTGTAGACCCAGATCAGAGGGCTCCTGGAGGAGCCCTCTGATCAGGGTCTGCACTGTTTGTCATTCAGAATCCTCTAGACAGTTTAAACCTTTCATTCTGAGTGAAGTCTATAATTAAACGCTGATGGACTATTCTGCTCTGAATATACAGAGCTTTAAGGGTTAATACTTTACTGGAAAGAGACGCCTTACCATGCCCTTGCTAACAGAGAAGACTTGTGGAGCCGGCCGATCAATCAGGGTCTTCTCTGTCTGCTTATGGACTTATGTACATCAGATGCAACAGTTTCGGCCATTGCCAAACAGTTTCAGCGTTCATATAATATTTCAGAAAATTCAACTCATGAATATTCACGAGGTCATTATTTCTTATATGAATATTAATCAGGTTAAGTGTTCGGAACACAATTGTACATGTATGTCGGAGCGTTTCGATAATCAATTTCGCTTAGAACAATCTATTGCGTGTTTCTTTAATCCTTTTTAACATCTTCTTTGTTGAGCACAAAATGATAAAGTATATTCTAATTAACACTTTCCTTCATATACATGCATTTTCACGCGTTTGCAAGCAGAGTAGGTCCAGATCAGACGGCTCCAATAGGAGCCGTCAGATCAGGGTCTGCTCTGTTTGCTTGTGATATAATATAGATGTGATTCTACAGTTTTTGCCACGGCCAAACTGTCCTGTATCCAGGTGCTGTTTTAACAAATTATTGTAATCAACATTCAATATTTCTACCATAAAATATTCATGGAGTGGTCACAACATAGTATTTGGTCGAGAAATGACGATTTTAGTAATAATCTAAAACGCAGTCTTTATCTATAGCTGTTGCTTAATAAATGCAGATTGAAAATCAACCGGGGTAACACTTCATCTCATCAGGAGCCAAGCTCTTTGGCAATCGGTCTACAGTTTCTCAAACACAGGTAAGAAAAAAAACAAACATATTAGAGTTTTGGCAGACATGATTTTTTTAAGCACGATAAGGGTTAATACTAATCCCACTGCACGGTTTAGACAGGTTAACTAGTGTATGGCTATTCTTTTTGTTTTATTTTAGGACGAGTTCAATCATATATTTGCATTACGTTTGCATGAAAATCATGCAAATTACGCAAACTAGAAATATAATATCAATGGATAATGTGCACGCAAATACAGTAGGACCTGTATCAAGCGACCGTCAAAAAGAGCTCTCTAATTAAGGGTCTGTAGGGCAGGTGGTAGCTTAATGCAGGTCAAAAGTAATGCAGAAAGCTCCTACAGGAGCTTTCTGCATTACTTTTGCCATGCATTAAGCAACCACCTGCTTTTAAATATTTCTGAGCTCAATCAATTCAAAGTCGCTTAAGACTGTGTCTCCTGTAATAAACTCTGAACCCGCTGAAACCTATCCTGTCTGCTCTTTGATTTGGTGTAATTTTGACTACATCCGATTCAACCAAGCTTTTGAGAAACTATTAATTGAGTGTCAAACAGTTTGGATCCTGATGAGACGCCGAGTTACTCGGCGTCTCATCTGAATCCAAGCTGTTTGCAAATATAGCGGGATAAGGGATAATCGCTTCGGTTCCTTTCTAAAGATTCTACAATCAGAAAGTTGAGACTTTATGACAACTAATGACGTCATATTTCCATAAATGTATATTCAAAAAATGTCTCAATCCTTTATGCGGCTGATATTGAAGGTTTATAAATGTTACTGATTATACAAGATTTAGAAACAGATCTACAGACAATGGAAGCTGGATTTATATTCTTGAAATTCTCCTTAGTCTCGTGATAATATTTGTTTAGCTTCTCGTATGAGATAAGGTAGTTTCTAGTAACCATGGAAATGTACACACACTAAAAGCTTAAAGTACGGCATTAATACTGCACGGTTCTGATTAATCATTACAGTTAAACCCATCTAAATCGGCCACATAATGATCAGATATGAGCGTCTTCAAAAAGCAGGTGGTTGATTAATGTTGGACAGAAATAATACAGAGAGCTTCAAACAGGAGCTTTCTGTATAACCTTTGTCCTGCATTAAGCTACCACCTGCCTTAAATACCCATATTTGTACCTCTTTTAGTGGTCGTATTAGAGAGATTTTTACAATTGTTTGAAGTTGCCATGGACACCTTATTTTACCGTATTTTCTCATGTAAAAGAGTAGTGTCCACATAATGTAGTAAACAATCCAAGGTACTTATTTCCGTATTCAAATATTGCATTTCATATAAGGACAAGTCATTGCACTATCATATTGACCAGCTTATTTCTAAAGAGTAAAATGAACTTAATTAAACAGTGTACATTACAGTACAGGTCATAGGTTATCTGGACGCCCCCTCCCCACAAAGTGGGTACATCCGTATCCAGATCAAACGGATCCCGTTGGAGCAGTCTGATCAGTGTCTGCTCTGTTTGCTTAACACATTCTCTCCTAGTGACGCCTTATTGCGCCTCTATAGAATTGACATTGTGAAACCATTGTGATAAATAGAGAATTTGCTCCCATAGGAGCAAATGCTCTATTTATCACAATGGTTTCAAAACTACAAAATTCTAATATTTTCCTTTTCCATAGTTAATGCTCCTTTTCGGTAGATTTATTCAACGAGGTTGGGTCTAAAATAGTCTAGGGGAAATGATTTAAAGCATATTATATATTTGAACATACAATTAATACATTCCTGTTTCCATGCGCCATAATAAAAAATGTAGTTATTGAATATTCATGAAAGTCATGAGTTCTTGTGTAAATATTCATGGGGTAAACTGACAATTATAATAATTCCCTTGCTACACTGTAATAGTATTGATATATGACCTTGGTATATTTTGATGAGTGTCTGTGTATATTATATTAATACGAACATCATTCCTATAACAAGTACATTTGCACTTATTCCGATTCATAGATTATCGACCAAACCAGACTTGGATTAAAATTGATGCTAGACAACTTGTCTCATTTGTCTATTTTATTGAGGTCATATACACCTCAAGTACGACAAGAAGTCTTACACAAACCGATACAAGACTAATTTGCAATTCTAAGAGTCTTTGTGTTTCAAACATTGACACTGTAAGATAGTATTGCATTATCAGTTGTACAGACGTTTACAAGAAGTTATTATAATACTTTTGTAATTATTCTACAACCATATTATACAGTAAAAGCTCGATACTAGAAAACACGAATACACACCATTATTGATCTTTAACACAGGTGGCAGCTTAATGCAGGGTGAAAGTCATACAGAAAGCTCCTCTAGGAGCTTTCTGTATGATTTGCACCCTGCATTAAGCAGCCATCTTCTTACAAAATGCATAACTTCATACTTAATAAAATTCCGTAGTATCGAGTGTTTACTGTAGAAATGAATTGCGTTATTCTTATGCATACACCAAGTACCCGAAGTATTCAGACAGACAAGCCTAGGCAAATATCCAGATAAAACGGTTCCTGGAGATCAGGGTCTTCACTGTTTGATACTACGTCAGTCTAAGTTCTATAACGGTCCATAAAATGGCCCTTAACTGACTGTTGATGTACATACATGTAATTACATTTAGTTCATGCTATGCCTCCATCATACATATAATACATTATAGTAATGTTTAGCCTTGACATTTGTTATACTAAGTATTATTTGCAGGTACACATACTTTGTTGATGTATGTAATATTTAGATACAGATTACCTTGCTGTCACACATACATTTGCTTATACAATTAATTGCATCATGTAACAAGAAACATGTCAATGTTTACGTTGCTAATAAAGTGTTTTGAATCTTGAACTATGGAGTCTGTTAGCAGTTTGATTAACGTTAGACGTTACTACTGGAGCTTAACCCATCACCTCATATAAACGCCTTTTTCATTCCAATTCACACACAATGTACCCTGATCTGACGGCTCCTATATACGCCGTCTGATCAGGGTCTGCTCTGTTTGCTTCTGAAACTATTATATATCTGTATCTACAGTTTCGACCGATACCAACATACCCTGTGTATAGTATGCCATTATCAAAAGTCAGTGAAACAATATTCACGATGTCGTTATTTCGTACATAAATATGCAACATGTAACTAGTTAAGGTTAGATCTACGGTTTAAGGTTTAATGACACAATTCACAATTAGCCATCTGAATTTGATCGCTGTTTAACTCGTTCCTTCCTAGACTATTTTAGACCCAATCTCTTTGAATTCATCTACCGAAAGTACAGAACAGGAGAATTGTAGAAGTGTGTAGTTTTGAAAACATTGTGATAAATAGAGCATTTGCTCCTATGGAGCAAATGCTCTATTTATTACAATGGTTTCAATATGTGAGTTTTACAGAGACGCAAAAAGGCGTCAGTAGGATATAAATGGTTAAAGTAAAACTACACATTGTAAAAAAACATTGCTACAGGCGATTTCACTTTCAATATTCTCCCTACATGACCTCTGTCTCAACATTCTGTAATTTGTTACCAAAAGTAACAGTTAGGTTTGTCTGAATATTTCTAACTCTTTCGCTGCCAATGTCGCATCTGTGATTACCTATGCAAACAGGCTGGATCAAGAGGTGACGCCAAGTAACTCGACGTCTAACAGCATCCAATTTGTTTGTTGTTTTGACTGCCTTTTTGAATAAAAATGAAGACAAAATCAAAACTGAAAAACTGTAGCAGACAAAAAGGGTTGCAGACAAACAAATTTTGGCAGGGAAAGTTTTAAAGGCGGCTTTTAGACGTGATTTGTTGTCTACCACTTTGTGCTCAAGAATTGCCGTCGGTCAAAACATTAACCACTGACTTAATAAAATACGACCGACTTTAAACAGCCTTACAAACAGAGATGAGCCAGATCAGACGGTTGCAGTACCAACATGTCATTATAAAAATCATTTAATTAATATTCATAATACCATTATTAGTTAATTGATTGTTCACGTGATAAAGGCTTAAGACTGTTATACTGATGAATGTCAACAAATTCTCAGTTGGTTAAGTCCATTCTCACGAAACTAGACTTAGATCAAAATCGCACTGGCATAACATGAAGTTAATTTAACCCCTGGGATGTTAAGCGCCACACATCTTCCATTTGCAAACAGCTTGTATCCAGATGAGACGTCGAGTAACTCGGCGTCTCGTCAGGATCCAAGCTGTTTGACACTAGGTCAATATATTTTTGTTTTCAAAATTGGAACGAATCCATTGTAAGCAAACAGAACATATTCAAATAAAACATTTTCAAAAACTTCTTTATTTCTTCACCAAACCCTATAATGTGACCATTCTTTAGAATCATCTCGAAGAGACGATTCTAAAGATTAGTCACAATATAGGTTTTGGTGGAGAAATAACGATTTTTTTTGTATTCGAGTACACACCTTTATCTGTTGCGCCAAGTAAATATTGTTACTGATCGTAGATTTGGGTGGAAATATCATTCTTTTTCAGCAGACTAAGTGTTGAGGGTTTAGAAGCAATTGTCAAGTTTGAATGGCAATTCCAGATTCGTGAAATTGATTAGTCTTCAAATAATAACATCAATAAAGACGTCTGGGCTGCCTAAGAGTTTGTATTTACTCAAAAACACTTGTCTGCAATGGCCAGGCCATTTTATCGTCAAGTACACAGACTTTCATCTATAAACCGCTTTTGCCTGAATCGTGATTAATTTCGCTTGATTCGTTTCTTAATTCAATCGAAGTGATTCTGTCAGTTTTGTTAGATTAAAACCGTTAGTACGAGTAGGTTCGGTATAATTATTTCCTACACGTGACAAGACTTCCAAGTAGAGTGTAGCATGTTAGGGTCATACAAAGAGGAAAAGCAAAACCAATGCAAGGGATACAAGCTCATTGTTACAATATGTCTCTAGGACGCAATCTGCAAATAGTCCATCACTAGAGAGTAAAGACATGTTGGGTTTATTTATTTATTTATTGTTGTTTTGGTTGTGTGTGTGTGTGTGTGTGTGTGTGGGGGGGGGGGGGTAACATATACCTCTGAAGGGCAAAGGCCTCAGTAGTCCCAAGGGACAGTGCAAATGTTATTGCTCAAAACAAACGTGCATTATTGCCATTCTTGCATAAAAAGTTGTTTCAGCTTTTCCTTGTTAATCTAACTGTTAAAACGCAACCAAAACTATATGCTACTTCTTTGACGGGTTTCATTTGGTGTATGTTGTTACCGGGACACTGCTTAAACGCCGTAGCACTCGTCCCACAAAGGTAGAATTAAAACCGGACAGAAACATCGCGTGGGCATGATAACCGTCTTGTTAATGCATGGATAACCGGGACTACAACAGTGCGTGAGCATGATAACCGTCTTGTTAATACATGGATAACCGGGACTACAACAGCGCGTGAGCATGATAATCGTCTTGTTAATACATGGATAACCAGGAATACAATAGCGCGTGAGCATGATAATCGTCTTGTTAATACATGGATAACCGGGACTACAACAGCGCGTGAGCATGATAACCGTCTTGTTAATACATGGATAACCGGGACTACAACAGCGCGTGAGCATGGTAATCGTCTTGTTAATACATGGATAACCGGGAATACAATAGCGCGTGAGCATGATAACCGTCTTGTTAATACATGGATAACCGGGACTACAACAGTGCGTTTTATGCAAAACTATCTTATTAGACATACAGTAAGATCACTGAAATGGGATCTAAGTGAGGGTCGTAGATGCAGGTGATAGGCTAACAATTACTGTGCAGGACATGAGTGCAAACAGTGTAGCCCCAGATGAGAGGGTCATAGAGGAGCCCCTCTCATCAGGGTCTGCACTGTTTGTTATGTTACACGTTTCTTTGGAAATATCCCTTAATATGCACCATAAGCTTGACCTGTTTGAAATTCGGAATAGTCCATTTGAAAATTAAGCGTTGTAAGGGCATGTGATAAGGTAATTTAGGACGAAAGTTATGCAAAAACTGCAATTGTTGTTTTAAAAGATACCTATGGTTATTCATAAATTGGTCAGAGGGGTATATTTTATTTATTAGAAACATTATGTATACATTCTGCCTAAACTTATATATTTATATAACCAACATCTGGTGAAAAAGCATATCAGGAAAAGAAGTAAATTTAAGAATTTTATTCCATAAAAAAACAGATTAAAAGTAAAAACTAACTAACTAAGAACTATATTCCTTCCCAAACAAAACATGTTTCCAGAAGAAAAAACAACAACATTTCTACCTAATGGTTACCCAAAAAAAGGATGTTGTAAAATGTTGTTCAAAACGTCACTGTGAAATAATAAGGAGATAGAGAAACCCTCTGATCTGGATCTACACTGATTGCAAACGACATTTCACTCATTCCCCGCAGTCAAAGATTCTCGTTTTCAAAGTGTTACATCGTGCGAACATTGTTATATATGTTGCAATAATACAGTGTAAATCCTATGTGACTCATTCAAATATGAATTTCAAGGTAACATATTTATCGTTTTAACCTTTTCCGTCATGGATATTGGTTAAATTATTTTTAATAATAACACATGATCTTTTTTTGTCGTTTCAGAAACTGTATAATCATATCAATATTATTTCATAAGCAAACAGCGCAGACTCTGATCAGACGGTTCCTACAGGAATCGTCTGATCTTGGTCTACTCTATTTGCATGGTTAAGTAATATACACTGTTCCTATAGAAATATAACTAGATACATTGTGAAAACAAAAATACTTTACATGGTACATAAACAAATAGCTGAATAGCTAGTAATGGCGCCTGTTAGTTTCTTTGTCAGGAAAATAACATGCTTATCCAGTAATATCAAGATTTAATAGTTCAAAAACACAACCCTGTGCCCGTTGCGGGTCAATATTTCTGTAAATAAAGTACAAGTAAACTGCACAGAATACATTGCTCTAAATACCACACGCTTGAAAATACCAACAGGTTTTATATGCAATACGTATTATGAGTTTGCCATACCATTAGTGCCCAGTGCCCCTAATAAAAGGACACAGACAAACAGTGTATACCCAAATCAGTGCTCTTGAACGCGTCCTCAAATCAGGCTCTGTACAGCTTGCTGAACCCACCAATGTCAATTGCTTATATCTGCAAACATTTTAATTACAATATCCCCCACCCCTTCCAGGTGGGAAATGGATTGGTTCCAAAGTAAGACCTGGACGAGTTTATTGTAAAACAAATATGGGAATGAATGAGTTAATGGAGCTTGTATGAGCCTGAATGACACAATACATCAGTGTGTTCTTACATGACGTATTGTTTAACAAGGCTACGTGGATGGTGGTGTTATTATTTATACAAATGTTGTTGATTTTATACAGTCGTATTTGAGGAAGTATAAAAACAGATCTACCAAATTCCAATAGCATACAGAGCAGACCCTGATCAGACGGCTCCTATAGGAGCCGTCTGATCTGGGTCTACTCTGTTTGCAAATGGAGGTAATGGTTAAAAGTATTCAGTCATAATGCACCGACCAGGTTATTACAGATAGATGAGGAATCGCCGACAAAAAGTAAGTTCGTTTGTACTCATTAGAATCGCCTCTCTCAAGCGATGTTAATGAGCACCAACAAGAAAGGGCTGGTTGAGTATTAAGAAATTTACGCTAGTAGTCAGATCCATTAGTTATTTACTGATGTCTGTCTTTAGTCGTGGAAGTCATGATACATAAGAAAACAGACAGTGAGTTTTAGATTCCCTTGATCAATACTTGCTGGGCCATTGCAGAGATACGGCAATGGAAAGTGTCACTGATAAGCCAACACATTGATTTCAGCACCACACGGACAGTTTTAGTAAATCGTTTTGGCCACATTTTTTTGTCGACGACTAGCGACTGCCAAATACAAATAGTGCCACGTTTAACCATTTACCTGTTAGAGACCGCTTTAAAGGCTTTGCAAACAGAGTAGACCCAGATTAGACGGCCCCTGTAGTAGCTGTCTCATTAGGATCTTACCTGTTTGCTTATGGAATGCTACGGTTCCCACTATAGCTAAATATGTCCGTGTTCTTATATAATTCTAAAAAACAAGTAGTTAATATTCTTGATGTCAATGTTTTAACAGGTACATGTATATTGCTGATGTAAGGAAATGCTAGTTTTACAATTTTCCTTCATTTTGGAGTCAAATTTATTTTTTAAGTCATGACCTCGTATTCTATATTATATATTTTAGTCCAAACACTGCTGAAACATTATTTTGTATGTAAGGCAGAAACGTTTTGTTGAAGTCTTCTTTTATAGATGTACTGTTGTTTCCTTGTGTAACACTTTACTCCATACATACCCATTTTAACTGCTTTGTAAACAGAGAAGACCTAGATCAAACGGCTGCTGTTTGATGACATTTGCAGGTGACAATGCTTAACCCATTCCTTCATACTGACGACTTTTGACGACTCTTTAAAAGTCACTTTGTGAAACCATTGTGATAAACAGAGCATTTGCTCCTATAGGAGCAAATACTCTATTTATCACAATGGTTCCAAACTACACAATTCTGAAGTTTTCCTTTTCTCTAGTTAATGCTCCCTTTCGGTAGATTTATTCAAAGAGGTTGGATCTAATAATAGCCTATGAGAGAATGGGTTAACAGGGAAATAGTTATGTATATATAATACCTGTATATCCTGCTTCATTGAAACAGACTACAGTAATATCCCTCTAAACCGGAATTCTAGTAGAGAAGAAGTAAGATACTTCTAGTCAGGCGGATGCTTAATGCAGGGTGAAAGTCACGCAGAAAGCTCCTAGATGTCTCCAAGACCGATATTTATACTCAATGCAATGTCCGGTTTATAGGGTTTTACTGTACTTGGTGGACAAATGTAATCTGGCTTCAAGTCTGGACAACCTACAGAATAAATAAGGCTTTCATATCACATGAATTAGTTTTGTTACGTGTTGATCCAAATACGTATCATTGTAATTCGTTTGTATGCAATATACAATATTCTGAAAGTGGGTTGAACTTGGAAAAACAGTGATAGTTTGGGCCATGAGGCTATAAAATCCCTTTGCTTCAGTCTGAGATCATTCTCAAACACCAGATTGGTCAATATTTGAACTCACCGCGCCCTGACTCGCATTGCACATACGCAAACAGCTTGTATCCAATTGAGACACCAAGCGACTCGACGTCTCATCAGAGTCCAAGCCGTGTAACATTCGGTAAAAACATTCTAAAAGCCTTATTCGGATTAGAACGATGCCAGAATTGTACCAGACCCATCAGTGAACAGATACTATCATTCCCAATGGAGCAAAGGATAAGACTTTCATTGGCAGCACAATCACAGGACCTTCCAAGAATACCAACAGACCATATTTAGTGATGTAAATCTCCAGACAAAAGCATATTGACCATGACGACCATTATACAAATCTCGATTGAATATATTGTTCCTAGCATATTACTGTGAGCAAGGCACTAAACTACACAGTAAAACCACTCTAAACCGGAATTCTAGTAGAGAAGAATTTAGATACTTTAAGGCAGATGGCTACTTAAAGCAGGGTGAATACATGTATCATGCAGAAAGCTCCAAGAGGAGCTTTCTGCATGACGTTCACCCTGTATTAAGCTGTATAATAGACCTATTATGATACTTGTTTTGTTGTTCGTTGTATCGAGATTGTACTGTATATTGTTCCTGGCATAATACAGAAAAACCTCTCTATAACGGCCACTAAGTTACATCAAGTATGGTGTGTTAAAGACAGGTAGCTGCTTAAAGCAAGGTGAAAGTAAAACAGAACGCTCCTATATATAGCGTTCTGCTTTACTTTCACCTTGCTTTAAGCAGTCACCTTCCCTAAATACCAACTAATTAACATAATTTAGCGGCCGTTATAGAGAGGTTTTACTGTACTAAGAACATTGCTCTAAACTATACTGGAAAAATGGGTGACCTAAGGATAAGCGAATGTCAACAGTTTTCTGCCACCTGATGCCATTTCAACAATAATCATTATGTTATAACATTTCAGACAAATCAATGTCAAAAACAGCATTAACCATTTAGCTGCCAATGACGCAACTGTGATTATTTATGCGAACAGTTTGGATCCAGATGAGACGCCGAGTAAAGCGGCGTCTCACCAGGGTTCAATCTGTTTGATGCTGTGGTTATGATTTTTAAAGACAATAGCAGAAAATTATAAAAGAAAAAACACAGCGGACGAAACATTTTTTTTGCAGATGACATTACGTGGCAGTGAGAGGGTTGTTGTCTGCTAAATTTGTCGTCTGCTGATTGTTTTGAATCCTCTTCTTTTTTTTTAAAAAAAACAACCCCACACCAAACAAACAAATAAACATAATTATAACATCACAAAGTTTGGATCCTGATGAGACATCGAATTACTCAGTGCCTCATCTGGATCTAAACTGTTTGCATAGGTAATCACATACAGTGAAACCCTGCTAATGCGACCACTTAATAAACAGCCACTGATGTCGTCTAATGCAGGTGGTTGCTTAATGCAGGACGATAGTTATGCAGAAAGCTCCTATAGGAGCTTTCTGCATAACTTTCGTCCTGCATTAAGCTACCACCTGCCTCTGCCACCCAGAATTATGCCCCTTTTTTGGTGGTCGCATTAGCGGGGTTTTACTGTATATGCCATTGTCAGCGAAATGCTTAGCCTTCTCAACCCCACATTATCAGAGTGGAGTAACCCATCTGTGTTTAACTATACATGTACAGTCAGTCCATTCAGTATGGGTAACTAGATGAGTTTGAATGGCAAACAGTGCAAACCTAGATCACAGGGCTCCTAGCTCTCTGATCTGGGTCCGCACTGTTTGCAAATAACCGTTGAAAGGGTCTAATGTGTGAAATTCATTACTCGATTCCCGAGTTATATGCGCATCGATGAACAATTAATAACATAGAAACCAGTCTTGTCCGGATTTTGTCGACAGCTTGAAATGACATTGAGTTACAAACTAATATCCTGAACATCGAAATACAAACCTTCGAGTGTCCATGATAACAGATGTCAGTCGATGAAGGACAAAAGGGGAAAATGATCCGACGAATTGATTGTTTGAGACGTTTTAAATTCTAAAACATTATGGGCTTATGGGTCACGAAATATGTGCCTATTCTGAAAACTTAAATAACTCACCCATCACTTACCCCGTGTCCCGATATTTCGCGACCTGACTCGCATTTGCAAACAGCTTGGAGCCAGATGAGACGTCGAGTAACTCGGCGTCTCATCAGGATCCAACTAGTTTGATACTTGATCAATAGTTGCTGAAAAGCTTACTCGAATTATACCAGATCCAAATTTGAGCAGACCTTGTTTCTTCACAGCGGACAAAGTTTAACCCTGACAGTACGGGACACGAGTCACTACTGTCCTTTGCAAACAGTGTAGACCCTGATGAGAGGGCTCTCTCATCAGGGTCTGCACTGTTTATCATTTTTTATATAATTTTCTTTAGAAAACCCCGCTAAATATTCCCCATAGACTTGACCCGTTTGAATTTTGGATTAGTCCATTTGGAAAATCAGCGTTGTAAGGGTTAAGGAATAGAACTGTTAAAAGGGTATACAACAACATATGTCGTTATAGAATGGCATCGTTCCTGAGTCATAGAAAAGGGGCGTATGACAATTGTAATGACATCATGAATATTTCTTAGCTGACTTTTATAAGGTCATGAAGGAATGGGTTGAACACATTTTTATAAGTCGCCACCTCTTTGAATATTCTATGATGTCACCATTCTCTAGAATCGTCCATTCTCAAAATGATTATTCTAAACAGTGGTCACAATATAAAATTATGGTTTGGTGAAAGTTAAAAACGTTTAACCCATTCCCTCATATTGACGACTTTTGACGACTCTGTAAAAGTCACTTTGTGAAACCATTGTGATAAATAGAGCATTTGCTCCTATAGGAGCAAATGCTTTATTTATCGCAATGGTTTCAAACTACAAAATTCTAAAAGTTTCCTTTTCTCCAGTTAATGCTCCTTTTCGGTAGATTTATTCAAAGAGGTTGTATCTAAAAATAGCCTATGAGGTAATGGGTTAACCCACAAACTGTTTAATATTCATGTAGGAATCATACCATTATGATTATTTATTAGCTGAAATTTTATAACTGTAAATATTTCAATGCCTTTGTAAAACAAATTACAGTCTGAACTACAGCATGTCATAAGCAACCAGAGGTTAACCGGATCAGGCGGTTCCTATGGCAGCTGTCTGGCCTGGTTATACTTGTAAAGATGTAAAAAGAAAAGGGTTTATTGACGTACCTGATTGATGTCTCAACAAAAATCTCGGCCATTAATATTATAATGCGATGCATTAGAAATTGATGAAATCATTATATTGAATTCAGAATTTGTATAAATTACCCCATTAACCCATTCCCTGGTGTTGACGACTTATGACGACTCATATTGACGACTTTTGACGACTCTGTAAAAGTCACTTTGTGAAACCATTGTGATAAACAGAGCATTTGCTCATATAGGAGCAAATGCTCTTTTTATCACAATTGTTTCAAACTACAAAATTCTAAAATGTTCCTTTTCTCTAGTAAATGCTTCTTTTCGGTAGATTTATTCAAAGAGGTTGTATCTAAAAATAGCCTATGACGTAATGGGTTAAGTAATTACCCAGGCAAATAATTTTAACGGCATACTGATGGTAAATGTTGACTGGAGTATATTTTAATCTCGACTTCCTGACATGTACAAACAACACTTCCACGTAATTCTTGAAGACATATTTGTGCGAAGCGCAGAGTGGAATATGCAAATTACAATGCTTATATCGATTATATTTTCAAACTTGAATATATCTTTAAGCAGTCCATGTAAGTATCAGCTGTAAGTTTTGTTTCTGACTTAACCCTATAGCCTGCTGAGCCAAGTATTTATATACAATTTGTTACCCTCTACATTTTCAAATTTCAAGCTTTTATTCAGTGTGGATAACTAAAATGCAACATGTGTGTCAAACAGTTTGGATCCTGATGAGACGCCGAGTTGCTCCTAGCCTAGTGTAGTCATCTGATTTTGATTTGGGTCTACTCAGATTGCAAAGGCCTTAAAACGGCATCTCTATCATTTAAAGCGTTATTGTACTATAACAGTGGCTTATTATTGAACATTTATTAATAATAATGGACTTATCTACAATTTTGTTCCTGCATAAATCACTTTATTCAATCGTTCTATTGTAATTATGACCCAACCATTTAAAGCACAACTCTACAATCATTTCTGCGTTACACCAACATATTAAGCGATCCATTTTCATAGTGACCTCAATCTCCATGTAAAACGTATATGTACTTATTAAACCTTAATTGGCAGTTCTATGCAATATAATAATTATTTTATGAGCACCTTTCCATGATTTATTGGCGACACATATGTCGCCTTAGAGGATATTGTACTGAACAATAAAGAAATGGTTGACAAGCTTTTTTTAAGAAATGCATGTCACGAGTGATAAACAACCGTAAAATATACCTGCATATTACATATTTGCACTTGGAATTCATCAAGCGATATGCGTCCTTTGACGAGGAATGTGTCTTCAATTACTTTGATTATGCAAACGAGGCAATCCAGAACTAAAACTCTTTTGAGAACTTAGAGCAAACTGTCCAGTGTACCTTAAAAAGTACATAGGCAAACAGACTACACCATGATCAGAGGGCTCCTGAAAGAGCCCGCTGATCAGGATCTGCACTGTTTGCTGAACCCATCGATGTCAAATGGTTTATACTAGTAAGCATTTTGTTTTCTGTGCAAGCTCTACATTGAAAATAGATGAGCTCCACAATAAGATCAGAGCGGATTTGCCTTCAATAATATGGCAATAAAAATGTTTAAACATACAAGTTTGAGTTTAGAATGCAATCCTTTACTCCATAATTACGCCTTCTACGCCTTTGAAACCAAAGGAGACTCAGCTCAGCCGGCTCCTACATGAGCCGTCTAATCAGGGTCTTCTCTGTTTGCTTATGCTATAATATAGATATGAGTCTGCATTCCCTGCCATGGCCAAAGCTTCTTGTGTCCATGTGCTTTTATAACATATGAATGACGTCTTTATTTCTTACATGAATATTCATGAAAGCAAATGTTAAAATCAACACGATAGTACCTAATTATGGGACATGGCATTTCATTCTCATAATTGATAATGTTGAAGATCATACAGTCTGGATCCTGATCAGACGCCAAGCCACTACGAGTTTAAGATGTATTCAGATACTGAAATACCTCTCTATAGCAGCCACTAAAGTATTTTGTGTTAAATGCAGGTGGCTGCTTTAAGCAATGTGAAAGTAAAACAGAACGCTCCTATTGGGGCATTCTGTTTTACTTTCACGTTGCTTTAAGCAGCCACCCGCCCTAAATACCAACTAATTAACTCAATTAAGTAGACGTTATAGAGAGGTTTTACTGTATCACCAAATTTCCTACAGAGGACTCAAATCATTCGTCCAGACACACAATATGGCGGGTTTCTCTGTAAATATATCTCTCGTAATTATTTCTGCCAATGTTTAGGGATACAATTGGATCAATTCGGCTTTCATCCTCGCTACGTACACATTAGGTGCCCATCGTTCTTGTGATTCTTTCACTTGAATAGAAATGTCGCCTTGGAAACTCGATAACAGGAAATATTCTAAAAAATCGGACAATGACATTTGCAGGAAATCATTGAACGTCTAAAACTCTGGCAACGGGGGTTACCAAACTTGTTTGGCATGCTTAACCCTTTACTCCAGTCTACGCTTTTACAAACAGAGAATACCCAGATCAGACGGCTCCTATAGGAGCCGTCTGATCAGGGTCTGCTCTGTTTGCTTATCTTATAATATAGGTATGATTCTACAGTTTCCGCCATGGACAAAACGTCATCTTTCCATGTGCTATTGTAATAATTAACCTAATCAGTATTTATGACGTCATTATGTTTCACATAAATATTTATGAAGTAAAGGGCTAATTCTGAATTCATTCTCAAACATCTGATTGGTTCAGCTTTACAACCTCGCATTCATCTGATTGGTCAGATGTTCAGCTTTACAACCTCGCATTCATCTGATTGGTCAGATGTTCAGCTTTACAACCTCGCATTCATCTGATTGGTCAGATGTTCAGCTTAACAACCTCGCATTCATCTGATTGGTCAGATGTTCAGCTTTACAACCACGCATTCATCTGATTGGTCAGATGTTCAGCTTTATAACCTCGCATCCATCTGATTGGTCAGATGTTCAGCTCTACAACATCGCATCCATCTGATTGATCAGATGTTCAGCTCTACAACCTCGCATCCATCTGATTGGTCAGATGTTCAGCTTTACAACCTCGCATTCATCTGATTGGTCAGATGATCAGCTTTACACCATCGCATTCTGGTTTTGCCCTTTATTAATGAAATAATGACATCACGAATAATAATTAGATCATGTTTTATATTGGCACATATGTATGTATACGAACTGTTTTGGCCATAGTAAAAACTGTAGACTGTCTTCTCTGTTTGCTGAGTTACGGTAAGAATGTTCACAAGGTCATTGTAAAACCACAGTTAATTAATATTCATTTGATTTACATGAATATTCACCAGATAAAGGGTTAACCATATTAGGCCAAATTTTAATACCTACTGAATATATATTAACAAAATAGTTGAAAAAGAAATATAGAAGGTGGAATATTGTAGACATTGTAGAAAACAAAGGAACATATCTATCAAATTATTTCATCAAACAGAGCAGGCCCTGACCAGACGGCTCCTCTAGGAGCCGTCTGATCTGGATCTACTCTGTTTGCAAATGCGTGAAAACACGTTTATATGAGGGAAAGGGTTAAGCAGACTTTTCTAGTAGTATGTCGAACGTTTACAGACACAATATGGCTGTGGACTCGGGGGACCACTAAATATGATTCCACATCGCTCTAGACATAGCTGCACTCGCAAAACTGATTAACGTTTTAATATAAATATACCGCCCCAACAAATTGATTGAGTGCATTTGCAACACGTTCGATTTGTTGCGGATAAGCATGCAGTCTAGAGCAATCCTAATATTTCTTCTTCGTATTTAACTCTTTGCATGCTAAGTTTTTTCGTCTGCAACAACTGTCATCTGCTTCACTTCTTAATATGAAACATTTCTCATATTTCTTGGTAAAAATGTGGTTAAAGTGTCAAACAGTTCGGATCCTGATGAGACACTGAATTATGCAGCGTTTAATCTGGATCCGAACTGTTTGTATGAAAAATACCGTATTACCACCAATGTGCAATGCGTTAATCCTTTCCTTCATATAAACGCATTTTCACGCATATGCAAACAGATAAGACCAAGATCAGACGTATCAATATGAAATACCTTAAATATCCGGACAAGAAACTTCGGTTAAAAGTGCCTGTCTCTGAATTTACAGATTGATCAGGGTGGTCACTATTTATTTCTATGCTAGTCTTGTTGAAAAGAATCAAAATGATGCCAATCCGACTAATAGAACCCTTTCCCTCATATAAGCGCCTTTTCATACATTGGCAAACACAGTAGACTCAAATCAGACGGTTCCTATAGAGATGATTCTACAGCATTTATCAATAAATATTCATGATGTCATTATTTCTTTCATGAATATTAAACAGGGACATGGTTAACTGTACCTACTGGTGAATATTAGATATTACAGTAAAACATCTCTATAACGGCCACTAATTTGTGTTAATTAATTGGGTATTTAGGGCAGGTGGCTGCTTAAAGCAAGGTGAAAGTAAAACAGAACGCTCCTATAGGAGCGTTCTGTTTTACTCTCACCTTGCTTTAAGCAGTCACCTGCATTTAACACAAAATATTTGATGTAATTTAGTGGCCGTTATAGAGAGGTTTTACTGTAGTTGTCAAAACACTTAGTGTATTAGGGTATGCCAATTTATCCAAGGCGCTTCCTGTATACAATCTTAATGTGTAACGACTATGTCAAACGCCGGACGATCGTAGTTTATTTCTTGACATGCTCGTTTATATCAAGAGACTAAAATAGAACTACTTTTATACGAAGCATCAATTTCTGCAGACAGGGGCAGCGAACTCCGATAAACCGTTGTGGACAGTGATAATAAGAGAGGTGGTTAACAGGGATAGCTAACCCCAATAATACGTTGCAGACATGGAGAGTTAACAGGGATAGCTAACCCCAGTAATACGTTGCAGACATAACAGGGATAGCTAACCCCAATAATACGTTGCAGACATAACAGGGATAGCTAACCCCAATAATACGTTGCAGACATGGATAGCTACATTGTAAAAGGGATAGCTAACCCCAATAATACGTTACAGACATGGATAGCTACATTGTAACAGGGATAGCTAACCCCAATAATACGTTGCAGATATGGATAGTTAACAGGGATAGCTAACCCCAATAATACGTTGCAGACATGGAGAGTTAACAGGGATAGCTAACCCCAATAATACGTTGCAGACATGGATAGTTAACAGGGATAGCTAACTCCAATAATACGTTGCAGACATGGATAGTTAACAGGGATAGCTAACTCCAATAATACGTTGCAGACATGGATAGTTAACAGGGATAGCTAACCCCAATAATATGTTGCAGACATGGATAGCTAACTCCAATAATATGTTGCAGACATGGATAGCCAACAGGGATAGCAAACATAACAGGGATAGCTAACTCCAATAATTGCGTTACAGACAGGGAACATGCATAGCTGTTCCCATTTTAGGGACATAGGGCATACATTGCCAATGGAATTATGCATGCATTTCGGTCATTAAGACATGTAATTTATACTGTAATGGTCGCCATTAGATGAGCGAGCGTCATCGGCAATTTATGTGACGTGTCTTTCTACTCTTAAGTTAGGTATGTATTTGGAACTCTTCGGTTTTTATCCACGCCACAAACAGATTAGAAGCGCATTGTTACTATCATTAGTTCACTTCAATGGAAATGCCGTTGTAGAAAGCAATTAATAACAAACAATTTCCTGAACATTTCTCGAAACTGTGGACATAAACGTTAATTATAGAATAGTGAGTATACATTGAACCCATTCAGTCCTGAGAGTAGAACATATCTTAACCCATTACCTCATAGGCTATTTTAGATACATCCTTTTTGAATACATCTAGCGATAAAAAAGCATTAACTACAGAAAAGGAGCAAATGCTCTATTTATCACAATGGTTTCAGAAAGTAACTTTTACAGAGTCGTCAAAAGTAGTCAATATGAGGGAATGGGTTAAGCGGTGATTCATTTATTGAATATGGGAGCCTTAAAACATGTGGTAGCTTAATGTTGGGCAAACGTAATGCCAAAAGCTCCTATATGAGCTTTCTGCATTACTTGTGTACTGCATTATCAGATGCTTGAGAATGATCTCAGACTCAAGCAAAAACGTTTTATAACCTCGGGGTCTGATCCTCATCTCAGTCTACTCCGCTTGTAGGTGCGTTTAAAAGAGCATGAGGTTAACGGTGACTACCAGTTTCAATGCAGGAGACATATAGCTCCAAGCAGACATACAATGTGGTATCATATTATACATGAGTCTGCAATTAATGACTAAACCTGGATAATTATTGGACTCGATCAGTTCCGCGAACAGTTACTAAGGTAACGAAAGAGAACTAGAGTTTCCTGTCAGTGGTGTTTAAACGTAAATAATGGATATTCTCCATTTAAATGAAGGAGATGAGGCTTCTAGTGAAGGTCTGCACTGTTTGTCATTGGTCTGATCAGAATACGTAGTAATTCGTTCTCTGCAGCAGATCCTGTCTTAAGTGACCATCAAAAAGATGTGAAATTATGGGTTTGTAAGGCAGGTGGCGGCTAAATACAGGTCAAAAGTAAAGCAAAAAAGCTCATATAGGAGTTTTTTCATTACTTTTACCCTGCATTAAGCAACCACCTGTTTTTTAAGACTACTATGTTCAAAAAATGAATGACCTATTCCTCCATAGGCTATTTTATACCCAACCTCTTTGAATGAATCTACCGAAAAGGAGAATTAACTAGAGAAAAGGAAACTTTTTAGAATTTTGTAGTTTGAAACCATTGTGATAAATAGAGCATTTGCTCCTATAGGAGCAAATGCTCTATTTATCACTATGGTTTCAATAGGTGCTTTTTACAGAGGGGTAGAAATGCGTATTTATGGAGGAAAGGGTTAAGCCAGATTCTACTGTATAGAACACGACTCAGAGAAACAAAATGGCTCGTATGCTATTCATTGATAAAGTTGTTTCCTAAATACGCATACTGTTGACATCGATTTGGCTTTCATCTATGCTATGATTGCATTAGAAGCTTCTTGATCTTATCATAATTGCACTGGAACTGGGGCGATGCGTTTCACATCTAACAATCACAATTAGACGATAGCAACCAACAACATTCCCATGAAAACTTTTGAACCCACTTTTAATGATGTTGTCTTTTACGGATAAAATAGACAAATTGTAGGAAAAAAGTAATTTCAATTTCCACACCTTCAAAGGCAGATCATGTAGGTTTTGCCTAATAGTATAGGACAGAAATAGGTCTATTCAAAGGAATTCCTTTATTAACTATCAACCTCTTAGAGATGTCTTTTCATACATTTGCAAACAGAGTATACCCAGGTCAAACGGCCCTTGTATGAACCCTCTGATAAGGGTCTGCTAAGTTTCGTAATGATAAACCCCGCTAATGCGACCACCTAACAGAGGTATAATTCTTGGTGCTAGATGCAGGTGGTAGCTTAATGCAGGACAAAAGTAATGCAGAAAGTTCCTATAGGAGATTTCTGCATTACTTTTACCCTGCATTAAGCAACCACCTGCTTATAAAAACACACATGTTTATTCATTAAGTGGTCACATTAAAAGGTTCTACTGTACATAGAACTGATTTGTGCAGTGTCTAGTATGACAAAATATTCATTGTTTATTTTCTAGTATAAAAATGCAGTCAATTAATATCCATGAGGTAATATAGTCGTGCATGCTTGTTCATGCCATAACAGAGATTCAGATAAGAAGCGTAAATTTAAACATTTCTCAACAACAACTCCTGTTTTTCTCCACCAAATCCTATACAGTGGTCACAGTATAGGGTTTGGTGGAGAAATGACGAATTTAGTATTTAGGTATGCACCTTTATCTGTAGCTCTGTAATGGCACATTGTTTTGACACCGTAGAATCAGATTGATACGTACACATTCTTGAACAAACTGTGTATACTCTGGGCGGACAGCTCATATAGGAGCCGCCTGATCTGAGTCTACTCTTTTTGCGACGGTGCCAAGAAGGCGCCAGGGTTTAAACAATAATCGACATAATTGATAAAAGCCATACTGGGCAGAGTCTTTCATGAATATTCATCAAATACATATAAAGGATAACTGCTCCATTTCGATCCGCAAACAGCACAGCGAAGCTTGGTCCTATCCAAACAAACAAAATGACCTACACAAAGCAATAACAGCTAAAGCTGAAAACCCCATTAGCAGCCATCCTGGCAATTTCAAATGGAATACACAACCCTTTGTCATAATGGAAACAAAACAAACAGTCAGTCCCTCGATACCGACCAACCTATATTTAAGATAAAATAAAACCCTGATTGTTCGAACACTAAAACAAGTATCATTATGTCTTAAAGACAGGTGGCTGCTTAATGCAGGATAAAAGCAATGCAGAAAGCTCATAGAGGAGCTTTCTGCATGACTGTCACCGTGCATTAAGCAGCCACCTGCCCAACACATTCTCATTTATTCGTTATGGTCGACAAGAGTCGGAACACCTCGGCATTATGGCCGACACGAGTCGAAACACCTCGGGATTATGGTCGACACCGGTCGGAATACCACGGAACTACGTTAATCACCCGGAAACAATAAAGAGACTGCCGTTGTGCTACTTTCAACATGACGTCACAAACCTTCTGTCTAAATTATGTGGTCTTAACCCTCTAATGCACAGTGTCCCTTAAAATTGGCATATTGAGCAAACAATGTAGACCCAGATTGGAGGGCTCTCCTTCAGTGGATTTTGGTCAGGGTCTGGTCTGTTCGTCGAACCCATCGTTGCCAATTGCTTATATCAACTATGAGCCATCAACATGAACAATGTATGGTTCCAAAATAAGACCTGGACGAGTTTTCATTTATAATAGGAGAATAAATGGATTAAATGTGATGTTGAGAAAGTTGTGACGAATATTTAAATGTTAGTCTCAGTTTACTTTTCCGAGCTTGCCGGAAACTGCCGAGTAGTAACGTTTGTATCGACACATTTACATGTCTGAGGTTGTCTCCTGAGTGATGGTCATATCAATTATCAAACGTGCCGGGTGATTGATCGGTTTTCAAAGGCATTATGGCGGTATAGCTAGCTCTTAATTGTATTTGGTATGTTTTGTTCGATTTAATTAAATTTGTGTGTGTGTGTGTTTTATTTTGTTATAACAAAGTCATCTAACAATTGCTGCACATACACGACAACAGAACGTTGGCATTTGACTGCAACATTGCTATCAGAGCTGTATATATACAAATGTAAGGCGAATTTAGAAAAAATCAATTATAGCAGTTTCTATTTATACAATAAAACCCCTTTAATGCGACCACTTTATGAAGAAAAAAGCCTTTAACAGCAGGTGGTTGCTTAATGCGGGACAAAAGTTATGCAGAAAGCTCCTGCAGGAGCTTTCTGCATAACTTTCGTCCTGCATTAATCCACCACCTGCCTTTAAGACTAAGAATTATACCTGTTTTTTGTGGTTGCATTAGAGGGATTTTACTGTATTTCTGAGCCAAACCCCAGAGAGACGATTCTAATGAGTTACAGGAAGATAGGGTTTGACTGAGAAATAAAACCAACACTGATAGATCAGTATGTTTCGTAGTGATAGCCCTGAATATGACGTCCCTATAGTTGAAAAGTTATCAGAAAAATAAACGCGACCCTACCCATGGAATCATTACAAGTGCAATTTTAATAAAATCTATAAAAGATATATGAGATATATAAGCCGTATGATCTCGGTAGATTCGGTTTTCAAAGGCGTTGGCATGTTCCTCTGTGAGGTAAATTATTAAATTGTATGCTCTTCCTCCAGCTCAAGAATTATAAATCAACACTTGTTGTTACATTGTACTCAACTCTTTCGACACAATGAACCGGTAACCGCGTTCACTCACTTTATAAAATGTACACTTGGTAACAATAGAAATATGTCTGTGAAAAATATAAACGTTGGCCAATATTTGCATTAATTGTTGGCAATGCGTATCTGTGTCCTAGTTTATATCTGGAGAGGAACTCTTCTTTGCGAGTACAGTAGAGCATGTCGTAAGCGGCCATTCATTTACTGGACACAGGAGTCTTAACAAGCAGGTGGTAGCTTAATGCAGGGCAAAAGTAATGCAGAAAGCTCCCATAGGAGCTTTATGCATTACGTTTGACCTGCATGAAGCTACTACTTGCCTAACAGACCCCTAATTATATCTTTTTTGATGGCCGCTTAACCCTTCACGCTCATATAAACGTGTTTTCACGCAATTGCAAACAGAGTAGACCCAGATCAGACGGCTCCTATAGGAGCCGTCTGATCAGGGTCTGCTCTGTTTGCTAATGGAACTTGATAGATCTGCTTCTTTAGTTTTTTATGGATATACTGTTCCATCGTCCATATTCCATTATAATTACGTTGTCCATGAATATGCAGTAGGTATTGAAATTTGGAATAAACATAGAACAGGGAACTGTACGGTATATTGTTCTATACTTAGCTAAATGAGTTCTGTTATGGTTTATACAGCAGACAGTCTATGTAGCGACACTGATATAGATAACATTTAGTAAAAAATAGTTCCTTTAACCAGTTACCTCATATTGACGACTCTATAAAAGTCACTTTGTGAAACCATTGTGATAAATAGAGCATTTGCTCCTATAGGAGCCGTCTGGTGTAGGCCTACTCTGTTTGCAAAGGGTGTCTATATCAGATAAAGGATTTAATCAGGTGTCATGACACATGAAAGTAATTTTCCTGTATAAAGCTACCTACTACAGTTGAGAACAAGAACTGCATTTATTTTGAGTGTTTGTTGAAGAGAGAAGTTTACAGAATATTGTTTAGATGTGTATCAATGCACAGTCTCAATGGCATGTATATTTTTGGCGTGATTGTCGTGGGATTTCCCTAGACTGCTGTATATTCAAAGTGGAATGACCTATCAATGTTTAATGGTAGGGTCTATTAACGCATTAGTCCTCCTAGACCATTTTTAGACCCAACCTCGTTGAATTAATCTACCGAAAAGGAGCATTAACTATAGAAAAGGAAAATGTTAGGATTGCATAGGTTTGAAACCCTTGTGATAAATAGAACATTTGCTCCTTAGGAGCAAATGCTCTATTTATCCCAATGGTTTCAAAATGTGACTTGTACAGAGGCGTCAAATTGCGTCGCTAGGAGGGAATGTGTTAACGTATTTTCTCATATTGGTGCATTTTGACTCCGCTGTAAAAGTAACCGCTTTTTCAAATCGTCGTGATAAATAGAGATTTTTCCCCATTGGAACCAATACTCTCTCCATCACAATCGTTTCAAAACTACACAATTCTAAAAAAAAGTCCTTTTTGTAGTAAATGCTCCCTTTCAGTAGATTTATTCAAAGATGTTGGCCCTTAAGGTCTGTTAGGGAGTGAGTTAAGTATGAAATGTTAGGATGTTCTAAAACGGTTAAGGAGTACATGTACCATTTTGTGGCTGAGATATTACAAAAGAAGACAATTTAACCGGTATTGACCTAAACCTAAAACAATCTGAATATTTTCTGCCTTATTTCCGTAGGCCAATCCTTGGCTAGCTGTCATTGATAAAGCATCATTATAAAACAACTTTGAAAATGTTGTCTATATTAGTATAGCAATGCGAAGGAAACTACTGTCTATATTAGCATAGCAATACGAGGGAAACTGCCACATTTGTTGTTAATGTGGCAGTTTCTAGAAATAGCAAAACGTCCTTGAAAGAAATAAAACAAGTTGCATGCCTGCTTTAAATAGTATACGTGCATGATCATAGCAACATATAAGATACGTACTTACAAATTCTGAGTAAAATATATGTGCATATTTCTCCGCCAAACTTTATCCTGCTGTTATTCATCAGAATCGCCTCGGAGATTGAACTGACGACACGTTTTGCAGGCGACACTATTTGGAAGCGAACGCGTTAACCCATTTTCTTACATAAATTTATGCATTCTCACGCATTTGCAAACAGAGTAGACCCAGATCAGACGGCTTCTATAGGAGCCGTCTGATCAGGGTCTGCTCTGTTTGTATATGGCATAATATAGATCTGATTCTACAGTTTTTGTTAAATCAAAATGTATGAAACTTCCGCTAATTAATATTCATGACGTCATTATTTCATTCCATGAATATTGAAACGGTAAAGAGTTAAAGCAAATAAAATGTACCGGTATTTCTTGTCTGGATTTGGTTAAATCTATATATACCATTGACTATACTTGACTAATCCTGATTTTATTTTTCATCTGCTGCGGGTGTCCCCGCAGCTTGGGTATGCAGCAGGCGGCTAGTACGTCTAACACATGTTCTCCATGCAGTTCTGTTTAGTAGACTTATATTGTCATGGTAACCACAATCCAAACAAATGACACTAAATACAGTAGAATATTTACAAAGCGGGCACTGTATAAGTAAGCACAGTTTACGTTTAACATAAGACTATGCTCAACATATAACGGAATTATATAAATAACAATCGTCCTGTATAAAGCTACCTTTTCGATTCGTCTTAAATATTTCGCTGTTCTGTATTTATTCCAAATTTCAATACCTACTGAATATTCGTTGAGAAAATTGTTATCATGAAATAGAATTTTTGTTATTATTGTAGCCGATTTAGAAAGTTAAGAAACACATCTTTCAAATTCCATTAGCAAACAGGTCCGATCCTGCTCAGACGGTTCCTATAGGAGCCGTCTGATGTGGGTCTATTCTGTTTGCAAGTGCGTGAAAACATATGCCGGAAAGCGTTACACCTTTACTTAACACATAACCTCCTAATGACGCATTTTGCGTCTCTATAAAATTCACATTGTGAAACCATTGTGATAAATAGAGCATTTGCTCCATAGGAGCAAATGCTCTATTTATCACAACGGTTTCAATACTACACAGTTCTAAAACTCTCCTTTTCTATAGTTAATGATCCTTTTCGGTAGATTAATTCAAAAAGCTTGGGTCTAAAAATAGCCTAGGAAAGAATGAGTCAATAGATACGCCTTTTAGCGCGGCCCCTGTTGGGTCCGTATGTCTAGGGTTTACTCTGTCTACTTCTGGTATAATATAGCTCTCACGCTGTATGCTCCGTCATGGTCAAATTTATTGTGTTTATATCCTACCTCTTTATAGACATTCATCAAATAAATATTCATTATGCCATTATGTTGTTCATGAATATTCATAAAATAGAGTAAAAGAATTGAACTCCATCTAATAGTCGTTGTATAAAGATTTCACTGTAGGATCTCGACATTTGCCCCATAAACCTTATGTAGCCAGCTGGTTCCTCTGACAATCTGTAATGAGATACCCGGATGTGTCTGTCATGGAGACAATATGTCCTGAGGAGAAATTGATGTATATTCTCAGTTCAGAACTGTCTTGCTACCTAATTTGATACCGTCCTTGTGCTGAATAGACATAGGCATCCAAAGTAATGTTTAGATGCTTTTTCGTATACCAACATAATTGTGCTACTTTAATATCGTAAAAAATAATGTCTGCTCAAATTTGGATCTGGTGCAAATTGATCATTATTTAGTTTTGAAACCATTATGATAAATAGAGCATTTGCTCCTTTGGAGCAACTGCTCTATTTATCATAATGGTTCAAAATTACATAATGCTACTGTTTTTCCCCTTTTTCTAATAAATGTTCCCTTTAAATGGATTCATTTTTAGAGATTTGGTCTAAAAATAACCTACAAGGGATAAATGTGTTTTGGGTAAAAGCAGACGGTCGTTCTGTAAAAAGCTTTCACGTGCGGTTTTAGAATATCAGAGTTAAACCTTTTTTTGCGATCCCATTATACGGGTTTTACTGTACATATGTGGCCATATATATTTATCGGTATTCATGTGTTTGATTAATGCCAGTACACCAAACAAATAATATTGACGGTTTCATTAGCAAACATATCATTTCTGCCACCGTTTGCAATCAAAATTGGGTCAATGCGCGTCATTTACATCCGAAGCCCATTTCGCGTGTAATAATATCTTTTAACCCTTCATCTTCAGTGCACTCGTCCAATTCAGACGTTGGAACCAATCCATTTGTCATTTTAAGGGGGGGGGGGTCGCTGAATATAAGGAGAATACTACAGTAAAACCTCTCTATAACGGCCACTAAATTGCTTTAAGCAGCCCACTGCCCTAAATACTAACTAATTAACACAATTTAGTGGCCGTTTTAGAGAGGGTTTACTGTAGTGCATGTATAAACCATTGGCATTCATGGGTTCAGCAAACAATGTTGACGCAGATCAAAGGACACCTAGAGTAGCCCAGGACTCTTAGAGGAGCTTTCTGATCTGCGTCAACACTGTCTCCCTATGTCCTATCTATGGGAGTGACTGGGTTATAGAGGAGCACAGGACT
This sequence comes from Azorinus chamasolen, assembly GCA_963576725.1. Taxonomy (NCBI): domain Eukaryota; kingdom Metazoa; phylum Mollusca; class Bivalvia; order Cardiida; family Solecurtidae; genus Azorinus; species Azorinus chamasolen. The sequence goes on along the minus strand of OY755253.1, from coordinate 9,960,829 downwards.
CCTAGAGGAGTCCTCTGATCTGCGTCATCACTGTTCCCCTATGCCCTAGCCATGGGAGTGACTGTGTTATATAGGGACCATGTCATGAAACAAAGCTTTTAACAATACAAGAGTGGGCGTGGGTGTGTCAATATTTACAGTTATCTTGCTATTTGCAATCCGACTCGCATTTACATATAGCTTGGTTCCAGATGAGACGCCGAGAACCTTCACGTCTCATCTGGACCAAAACGGATTGGCTCTCGGTCAATAGTTTGCCAGAAGTTTGTTCGAATAGGAAAATCAGCAACCTTTCTAGATAGAAGAAAATAGTGACTACTCAAATTCGGATCTGATGCAATTCTGTCTACTTCCGATTGCACGAAGTTTTTGAGAAACAAGTGACCGAGTGTCAAACAGCTCGGATCCTGATGAGACGTCGAGTTACTCGGCGTCTCATCTGGATCCAAACTGTTTGCAAATGGGTGCAAGTTGGCCGAGCATATCGGGATAAGAGTTCATCTATAAATTAAAGATCAACAGATCAACAGAATCCTTTAACCCTGTCCTCATGTTGACGCCTTTTGACGCCTCTATAAAAGTCAATTTATAAAACCCCTGTGAACACATCATAGGAGCAAATGTTCTTTTTATCGCAATGGTTTCAAAACTACACAATTCTGAAAGAAAATCATTTTCTTTAGAAAGTTCTCCTTTTCAGTTGATTTATTCAAATATGTTGGCTCTAAAATGGCCTATGATGTAATGGGTCTTACAATAGCCTATGAGGTAATGGGTTAATGCTGATTAAGCGTATGTGTAATTAGATCGAGATCACAATTATACACCTTTCAAGGAAATATGAAAACACCTCATTGCACTATCATGTATATCACGTGACAAGTAAAGTCATAGATACTTATAAAGTCGGAATATATTACATTTGGGACAAATCAAGAAAAAAGAAAGAATAGGGGACATTTGCAATATAGGTTGTCAGTAGATTGAAATGTTCTGTATTGTTACACTGATCGAAATGCAAACAACACCGAGCACACAGTAAAGGTAGCACCACAGCAAACAAATCAGACATTGCTAACAAAGACATTTCTATCAGAACCAGAAAAATCCATTAGAAGCGTGACTGGAAACTTTAAATGGAACAAGCTTTACTCAGTACCAACCCTTATTCAGGAAAACGGGACCGGACTCGCATTTCCAAACAGCTTGGATCCTGATAAGACGCCGAGTAACCCTGCGTTTCATTAGGATTCTATCTGTTGACACCTGGTTATATTTTCTCAAAAAAATGGAACCGGATGTAGTTAAAAAATAGAACATATCCCAATTTGAGCAGACATTTTTTCTTACAAAATGTACATGCAAGGGTTAATATAAATGAGTACAGTTCTGTTGCTCAATCTTTTGAATGCGGGACACGCATTTGCAAACAGTGTAGACCCAGATCAGAGGGCTCCTAGAGGAGCCCTCTGATCAGGGTCTGCACTGTTTGTCCTTTGATCCACTAGCAAGTTTAAGCCTTTCATACTGAATGGACTCTATAGTTAGACACTGATAGGCTATTTCACTTTAAATATTCGGCGTTGAAGGGGTTTAACGCCAAGAGACCTATTTACAAAACACAAAAAGAAGTATACCACCTTTAGTAGATAGATCGATGTCGTATGAATACATCAGAGGTTTTGGCGCGTTACTCATGTAAGTGTAATCAATGGAAGTTCCTTTCATGATAGTCTTTGAAAGAAAATAGTCCGGATTCATATGAGCTGTGGACTTATTTGGCGTCATCAGGATCCAAACCATTTGTCACTTTGATCATATACATGAATACTAAATGGGTAAAAAGTATTTCCTGAAACAGGCGTAGTCAATATTTTATTATTGCTTAGAGACTTTAATGAATATAGATACAATAGCAATGCGTTAGTCTCGTGATATTGCTATTTTCATTAACTCTTTCGCTGCCAATGTCGCAACAGCGATTCCCTATTCAAACAGTTTGGATCCAGATGGAGCTGCCGAGTAGCTCGGAGTCTCATCAGGATCCAAACTGTTTGTTACTTTGGTATTAATTTTACAACGGAAAGGGGGACAATTAAACAAATAAAAGTTGTAAAAATGTAGCAGACGGCAATATTTAGAAGCGAAAGAGTTAATAAATCTCAGAAAATTGACAATATCCAGCCCACGTCACAACAATGAATAGATACTTGCGATGTTCCTTCACGCCGTCACAAAACAACAATAACAACGAGCTCTGGGTCCATGCTTATAAAGCTTTTAGTTGAGTCTGAGATCGTTCTCAAGCTTTTGATTGGTCAGATTTGAGCCTTTGGCTCAAATCTGACCAATCAAACGCTTGAGAACTCAAATCTGACCAATCAAAAGCTTGAGAACGAAACTCAGACTCAACTAAAAGCTTTATAAGCACGGACCCTGTAAATCGATTATCTACAGTTCTAAAATTGTTTTAGAATTCTATCATGTCCCGTTTATTCAAATCTTTGTTACAAATCAGCCTTGAAATACGCTTAACCCATTCCCTCATAGTGACATCATTTGATGCCTCCGCAAAAGTCACTTTTTGAAACCATTGTGACAAATAGAACATTTGCTCAATATGGGCAAATGTTCTACTTATCACAATGGTTTCAACATTATACGATCCTAAAATGTTCCATTTTCTCAAGTATATGCTCTTTTTCAGTAGATTTATTCAAATAGGTTGGGTTTCAAAATACAGTTGAACTTCGATATCTCGAACTCGGATAACTCGAACTTCGGGATAACTCGAACAAAAAATTCAGTCCTTCTAAAACTTACAATACATAATTGCTCTAAAATGTATCGCTACAGATATCTGGAAACACATGGCACAGCTTAATACAGGTCTAAAGTAATGCTGAAAGCTCCTACATGAGCTTTCAGCATTACTTTAGATCTGTATTAAGCTGTGGCATTGAGAAAGTCTTCAGATCAGAAATCGGATGACTCGAACTTCTTTTATCTCGAACTAATTTGTATGGTCCCTTCAAGTTCGAGTTATCGAAGTTCAACTGTAGCTTATTTGGGATAGGTTAAACCGTTTTAGTTGTGAAAATAGATCCCTGTTAAAACTGATATTGGACAATATTTTTGCTTACGTTTCACTTATCAAAGTTTTAAGACACTGCTGGCCAAGTTTAGAAAAGTGAAAACATTATTATGACCAAAATAGGACACAAATCGAAGGCTACAGTGTGCAGACTTTGATAAATATTCTGGCTTGTCATGTAAGCTTTAACCCATTCCCTAATAGTCCCGTTTCTGTAAAAGTCATCTTTTGAAACTATTGTGATAAAATAGTCCTTTATGCTACTATAGGAGCAACTGCTCTATTCATCACAATGGTTTCAAAAATTCTAAATGTTCTCTGGGGAGCATGCCCTCGGTCCCCTTTAGCCACGGTACATACATTACAATTTGGTTCAGCTAGGCTCATGGTTGCAAATGTTGGTCGGGTTGTGCTTGACAGGATAATCATATAACTGGCGCGTACCCAAGTTTAGCAATTTATAGAAAGTTCATATTCGGCAGATACAAGTTAATTCATTCCTGGATTCTTTCACAGACAAACCACGCTGAATCCATAAATTCCATTTAGTGTAAATCAAATCAGTCGAAAGTGTCGCTTTTCTTCAACTGTATTTGCGAGTCGTTTCCTCTTCCAATCAACTCATTTGCATACCGTAATGAATTTTTCTTCATACACTACTGAAAATAGTCCGTAGAGAGGATACTGTAACATTCCCCGATAGGATAAGCAGTCCCTTGAATACATCAGTAAAACCCCTCGAAACCGGGCGTCAAACTTAGTATAAATATATGGGCATTGGAGACAGATGACAGCTGAATGCAGATTGAAAGCCATACAGAAAGCTCCTAGAGGAGCTTTCTGTGTGCCCTACACTCTGTATTAAATGTATCTAATTTCTCCTCTATACTAAAATTCCGGTTTAGAGGGGGATTTACCTAATTTTCAACTGGAGGAGTTTTCTGCATGGCTTACACCCAGCAATTAAGCTTCCACCTGTTTAAAAGTATCTAATTTCTTCTCTACTAAAATTCTTGTTTAAAAGCATCTTAATTCTTCTCTACTCAAACCCCGGTTTAGAGGAAGTTTACTGTGTGTTCAACTGGACTATTGTTGACCGCTTCATTTCATAAAGTGCCGATTTGCTTTTGGTAGAATGTCGACCAAACCGGTTTACATTCATAAACAAGTAATTAGAAGAATAAGTTGTATAGAAGAAATGTGTTGGCCAGTTTGGCCTCAAAGATGTTTTCTTCATGGGCTTCCATGATAGTACAACTGTTAAAGGTATGGTTAAATAAAGTTGTCTTTGCGGGATATCCCCAACTGAATGCCTATGTGAACATGATACAGGAAACCTCGATACCTCGAACACTCAAATACTCTTCATTATCAATATTTAAGACAGTTGGCAGCTTAATGCAGAATGAACGTCAAGCAGAAAGCTCTAGGAGCTTTCTGCATGACGTCCACCCTGTATTAAGTTGCCGCCTGCCTAAACATGATTGACCTACATTCTTCCATGTGTATTACGAATAATCAAAGTTTGACTGTTCTTGAAAATCAAACGGCAGAACTGTATCGAGGTAAGGTAGGTCCATGGGAGCTTTTAAGTTAATAAACTACAAGAAAGTGATCAACTATGGCGATAAACTACTATTACCGTCAACGACATCGTGAAGATGGTACTCCAAGGTGTAAATACTATACATAAATTATCACCAAAGATATGTCTCTTACACTACATTGTAAGACCCATGAACAAATACTGACCGTACGAAGAAGTCTAATACCCATTATTTATCATACATGTACTTTATTAGACTAACAAACGAATTGTAAGAACGAAATACTGCTTGCCATTGGCAAAACATATATACAAGCGCGGGATAATCTGACGGGAAACTCGCTGGTGACAATATAGACAAGATATATTTTCCCTCCAGATTTTCCCGAGTTTGGCATTATGATCCAGACAAAATTAAAAAAAGTTTTTCTTTCTTAAATTAAATTCAACACATTACGTCTCCTATTATCTATATCGCAGTCGTCCAAAACAAATTTGGACCCCAACCATTTGTCACACTGAGGGGACATTACAAACAAGGAATACACTGGAATAAACAATTCCCATGCATTGGTTCAACAAGCAGTTTTGATCCTGAACAGATGGTTCCTCTAGGATGCTCTCTGGTGTGGGTGACTGTTTGCCCATATCCAATCTATGGATCGCCGCAGTTGGTTACAGTAGTAATATGCATGTTTGACCAAGATTATGCATTTCGGTAATATAGTAGAATATGTCTAAGCGGCAATCAAACAGAGGTTTAATTATGGATCTTCATGGTGTATTGTATTTTAACCCTTCGCTTGTTATTCACGTCAATATACCTACCTGTAAATAGTGAAGACCCAGATGAGACAGCTCCTGCAGGAGCTGTCTCATCAGGGTCTGCACTATTTACAAGTTGAGTGTGCAATTGTTTAATCCCTTTAAAGCCACCGCTTAATGCAGGGCGAAAGTAATGCAGAAAGAACCTCCTATAGGAGGTTTCTGTGTACGTTACAAGTACTGCAGCAACTACCACCTGCATAGATCTACAACCCAGAATTAGACAGCATTTTGTTGAGTGGTTTAAAAATGTTTGACATACAATTACAGCAAATTGAGCAGACCCTGATTAGAGGTTTTCTTCAAGATCATCTGATCTGGGATTACACTCTTTGCTTGTGTCCCCTTGGTGGAATTGTGGAAGGAAATGTTTTCACATATATATCTCGGTAAAACAAAACAAATACATCATATTTTGGATTGTTATAGCTTGAGAACAATTTAAAGACGAACACAATTATCTAAATGCAATGATGAAAACATTATTGAAATGTAATGAACTTAAACTTGTCGAAATATAATGAAGGAAAAAACATGAACATACCATCATAACTTTTTCGACGTCACGTAAAACCGTCTGCAAAAAATTGTCGTCTGCTAAACTTTTCATTCTTATTTTCTTCCATTTTGTTTAAACCATCTCATCTGGACCCAAACTGTTTGCATAAGATTCGCAATCGGCAGTGAAAGGTTTAATAGAAAATATATCTAAGAAAACCTGTAATTATACAGGAAATCAATGATTCCAATGAAATCTCGATTGGTTTATTGGATTTTAGGATATTCAGCTTTGGTCCGGCATGATCGACGCGAAATAGGCAGTTCGGGAACCAAATCAAATAAGGAACAGCCATTTACAATTCTGTTGACGTTTTTAATTTGTAATGTCTATGGTAAATGGTTGTAAATGGGATTAGTAACGTAAGTTGTCTATTTTTAGGTCGTCGACCCAGATTTGAGAGAAGCTATAAACAACGTGTTGGAATCTCGGTCGGTTTGGTTACTTCCGTGTATTTATTTAGTATTACAGAAGGACCTGTCTTAAGCAGCTATCAAAAAGAGGTCAAAGAATGGGTCTGTTAGGCAGGTGGTAGCTTAACGCAGGTCAAAAGTAATGCAGAAAGCTCCTAGGAGCTTTCTGCATTACTTTTGCCCTGCATTAAGCAGCCACCTGTTTTTGTTACTCGTATGCTCAATAAATGAGTGGTCGCTTAAGAAGGCTCCACCGTAAACCTTATTAGAATCACACTAATCGCCATCTAACAGGTATTTTCAATACGTTTGGATCCAGATGAGACACCGAGTAACTCCCGTAGGAGCTTTCTCCATTACTTTCTTTCTGCATTAAGCAACCACCTGTATATAAAACACGAGCAGTTCCTTTTAACTGTGACACCTGGTGCGTGTATTAAAAGATAACGCGGTATATAATAAAACGCATGTCAGAACTTAAAGGGTGATTGTATATTAACTGTAGGCAATGACGTGGTAAGCTTTAAAAACACCAGGGCAAGACCAGATCTTAGTTACCCGGCCTTTCCTGTCAACGGTTGACACTGCAATCACTCTCTCCTCACCTCACCTCAATTGATCGATTCCAATTCGAGGGCTTAACCCATTCCCTCATATTGACGCCTTTTCACTCCTCTGTAAAGGTCATTTTAGGAGCGTGAGTAGTGTTGCACTCTTAACAGCTGCTCATGAACAGACTCAATAAAACAGAGTCTGCATGAATATCGCTTAAGCCTAGGTTAGGGGGATGGGGGGAGGGGGGGTGGGGGCGTAGCTAGTGTTGCACTTTGTATAACTGCTCATGAGTCAATAAAACCGAGTCTGCAAATTTCTCTTTTCACATAGCTTCTTTTACTTACGAAGGATCTCCTACTTTCAGAAGTTTTGAAAACCACTTTGATAAATTAATCATTTGTTCCATAGACGCACATGTTCTATTTATCACAATGGTTTCAGAACTACAGAATTCTATTTTTTCCTTTTCTCCGGTAAATGCTCATTTTCAGTAGATTTATTCAAACAAATCTATTGAATTCCACCGGCAAACAGAACAGATCCTGATCAGATGGCTCCTAAATGGGCTGTCTGATCTGGGTCTACCATGTTTGCAAATACGTGAAATATTCATATTATATGAAGGAAATATTTAAAATGACAGTCCCTACAATAAACGCTTATTTTCAATAACATCATAAAACTTGGTATTTGTTATAAGTGCTCCAGATATTGTTGCATGTCAATGTGTACATACGCGCACTTTTTCTTTTCAATGCTGAAAGTCAAAATGAAATGCTGAAAACGGAAACTGCGGCATTCCTCTTTTCCTGTCCATTTTTGTTTTCTTCGCCGATTACCTTATCAATCAAAGAACCATTATTGACTTCACAATCGAATTTGCACTCACATTTCCATCCCAGTTTTCAAAATAACAAATTTGACGTTTTGTCATTGCTCAATCTTTTCTTTCGTCGACCAACTTCAGACGACGCCATTGTTTTGTTCTATCAATCAGCAGACGCTTGAAATGTGACTACTTCTCGGCCCTAACCAATTCGCACCAAGACAAACCGTGGCTGTTTTGGTACTGTACATTTGATTTAGAGTTTTGGAATCGACCGCAACTTTTGACTTCAAACCATGAATATATCGGAGCCAACTTAGTTAGAGACAGTTCATCGCGGTCTAATTTGTTTTTATGTTCAGTCATTATTATGAAGATTGTCAATTTGAACTTATTTCTAAACATGTCCCTGTGATACAAAATAAATCGTTATCATAGATGCTTGTAATTGTTTTATACAAAAAAAAGTATCGGAATACGTCTTACACAACTACGACGCAACCCGAATAAAAACAATTGCATTAGTGAATAACATTGAGTCTTCGATATCAACGAAAACGTTGTCTTCTTCAGTGTTTATTCGGTTGGTTTCTTGCCATGTAATTATTTTCAGTATATAAGCATATGCTATATGCAATATAAGCATTTTAAAACGCGTTGATACCATCATAAGTCCAGATAAAATGTGTACATTATAAAGAAATCAAGAATAATTCTTTATTTCTCCACCAAGCCTTATGTTATGAAGCCTTTCTTCGAGACGATTCTAAAGAGTGGTCACTGCATAGGGTTTGGTGGAGAAATGAAGATTTTAGTATTTTAGTAGAGTGCTCCCTCTCTACAACGACACCATTTGGGATACGAAGATTGTATGTGTTGTTCAGAGGGAGTTGTTATGGGGAGGGAAAATCAAACATAATTAGCTTGTTTGCAGATCCCCAGATAAGGTTATTTGGAGAACTAAAACCGTTATGCCTCTATCAAACCTTATGTTGTGACCACTCTTTAGAATCGTCACAAAGTGACGATTCTAAAGAGTGGTCACAACATAGGGTTTGATGGAGACAAAAAGAAAATACGATGGAAAAAGTTGTTTCTGGAGTCTTGTTGTTTCGGAAACAGTGACATGTGTTGTTGTAAGGAGGGAATCGTTATTGAGAGGGCCGTTGTAGGGAGGGAGCACTGTAGACATGTTTATCTGTGGCTCTGTATAATTGTATGATGATCTACGTCATTCACCGTGTACAAAACACTCGAGGAAAACATTACGGGAATTGAGGGTCTGCAATGAACATCCTATAACTGTCACAAAGAAGCCCCTTTCGCACACTGAAACTGTCGCGACAGGATATTAAAACGCAAACGTGAATTAAATGTTATTATTCCATGAAGAATGGAAAGTCGCTGTTATCATGTTCTTGTCAGCTCTGAAATGTCAAGTCACTCACTGTTGCATTGTATAACATCCAATGATGCAAAACAAAAAAATCGATTTTGCGAACAAAATTAAAGATGAAAGTCTCTTAAGCGACCATTTAGTTTACTAATGTAGGAATCTCAAATAGCCAGTGGTTGCTTAATGCAGGTCAATAGTACGCAGAGCTCCGGATAAGATTTGTAAATAAAGCCATATTCATGAATAGCTTCTTTATTTCTCCACCAAACCGTACGAGTATGTTGTGACCACTCTTTAGAATCGTCTCGAATATAGGGTTAGTTGGAGAAAGGACCATTTTTATATTTGAGTACATCCCTTTATCTGTAGCTCCTGTACTACAAAACGCTCCTACTGGAGCTTTTTTACACTACACATATCCTGTGCTAAGCTGCTACACATATCCTGTGCTAAGCTGCTACACATATCCTGTGCTAAGCTGCTACACATATCCTGTGCTAAGCTGTCGCCTGTATAATCCAAATTTATACATTTATTTCGAGGTTCTACTATAGCACATTATTCTCACAATTACATATTTTTACCCTTTCTTGTTGTCAAGGGTGACCTAAGTGGTATTTGCAGAAGGTTTGGAACCAGGGGCATTAACAAGAGACATTTACAAAAGACTTAGAACCAGATACATTTACAAAAGAGTTAGAACCAGAGGCACTTACAAAAGACTTAGAACCAGAGGCATTTACAAGAGGCGTTTACAAAAGGCTTGGAATCAGAGCCATTTACAAAAGGCTTGGAACAGACTTGGAACAAGGGACATTTACAAAAGGCTTGGTATCAGGTATCAGGTCAGGTACCTGATGATCAAAGGCAGGGTCCGCTATGCATGGTTAATCCTTTAATCCTTCCTATGCTTTTGTAAACTGAGTAGACCAAGATCAGACTGTGTTAATTAGTTGGTATTTAGGGCAGGTGCCTGCTGAAAGCAAGGTGAACGTGAAACAGAACGCTCCTACGTTCTGTTTTACTTTCACCTTGCTTTAAGCAGCCACCTGCCTTTAACACAAAATAATTGATGTAATTTCGTGGCCGTTATAGAGAGGGTTTACTGTATGAACATCTTCTGACTGTCTTTGTGTCCTACATTGCGTGGCAAGGTTCCATTTACAGCTTATTTTCACAAAACTTGTCTTCGTATATTCTGTTAAGGAGAGTGACGTTGTGTCGCACTTCATTGCCATAACATCAATAACTATATATAGTTTACAGAAATAATGCATAAAAGCACAATTAATCCACATCAATAAACTTTATCGTGTCCTACTGTCACTGACCACTGTAGTAACTGACTTAAAGCCAGGGTTATCAAATATATTAGCAAGATTAGACTTGACACTTGTCCCATAAAGTTCCCCCTGTCAGCTGTTCTTCTTGACGCCCTGTAATGAGAGACCCGGATGTAGCTGTCATGGCGACAATCTTACAGAGACGACAATGGTATACTAGATGACTCTTCTTAAAGAATATAGTGGGATAAGAGATCCACCTCTCGATAACAAGGCTATTTTTGTTAGAATCTGTCCAATTTGCTAGTGACATGGGACATACGCAGGGCAATAGATAAGGATGTGTATTCAATTACTAAAACAGTCCTTTCTCCACTAAACCCTATGTTGTGACTACTCTTTAGAATCGTCTCTTCGAGACGATTCTAAAGAGTGGTCACAGCATAGGATTTGCTCAAGAAATAAAGAAGTTACTTTTGAATTTTATTTTTAATTTACGCATCTTATCTAGACCTCTGATGGCGACGATCTTACAGAGACGACTATGCTATACTAGATAACTCTTTAGTGGAATAAGTGATTCAACTCTTGATAACTAGGCTATTTTTATTAGAAAGTATCCAATTTGCAAGTGTCATGGGACATAGGCAGGGCAATAGAAAACGATCAGTTTTCAACTACTAAAATCTTCATTTCTCTACCGAACTCTATGTTGTGACCACTCTTTAAAATCGTCTCTTCGAGACGATTCTAAAGAGTGGTCACAACATAGGGTTTGCTGGAGATATAATGGAGCTATTCTCGAAAAATGTTTTAATTTATGAATTCGCTGATATAGTAGAAAAGATGAGTATCTATGAAACATGAATAAGATATTGCTATAAATATATTTTTCAAATTTCTCCACTAAACTACGGTTTCCAAGAATTCCCTCTCTGATGCGATTCCAATAAATACCAACTAAAGAGAGTTCTACTGAGAAATAAGTGATCGGTAATCCTCGTCATTAAACCAGATCACATACAGTAATTTTGCTGACTATGATCTGCACTTTTAGTCATTCCCTTTTAGAACAGTGGTAGATAATGATAAAAAAAGTCATGTTTCAGCTTGTCGGCTAGTCTGGATCTACGGTTTTTTATGATGTCTAATGGCTACACTTAAAGTCGCTTTACTGTCAGGCCTTTACTGACAGAATTTGGGAAAATGCATTCTGATAATTTGGATTTGTTTCGCACGTAAAGCTAAATGATTTGGAAATATTGTTTGTCCTATTCTAACTTAATTTGCATTTTCAGCATTTTAATCAGAATTTGGTCTCTATTGTTTTTTTCCCAAAATTGGGAAACCTAATGCCTGTTTTGCATTAGGAATAAATCCTTTTAACGGACCTTTGTAGATGCCAAATAAGGACCTGAGCGTTTTCTTCTTTCACGGAACAAAAATGCTTATGCCGAATGCCTGTAGGCCTTTTGATCACCTTTCCTATATCCGAACATCGTTTTAACACTTGCAACGTTGTATTATCAAACGGACAATTCCACAATTCATTTTACCGGAAACATTCAAGGATATTTTAAGAAAGGTGTAATCTGACAGCCAGTGCATACTCTGGTAAGAGGATTCCGCTTATCTGGGTAGACACTGTGTATGAAGGACATTTGTGATAACAACTGTCCTATAATTAACCCATTACCTCATAGGCTTTTTTTTAGATACAACCTCTTTGAAAAAATTTACCGATAAGGAGCATTAACTAGAGGAAAGGAAAGTTTTAGAATTTTGTAGTTTGAAACCATTGTGATAAATAGAGCATTTGCTCCTATAGGAGCAAATGCTCTATTTATCACAATGATTTCACAAAGTGACTTTTACAGAGTCGTCAAAAGTCGTCAATATGAGGGAATGGGATAAGGAACGCCAAACGTACAAGGACACGAAATCCAAAACCACCAAATAGGAAACAGCAAAGCTACCAGACAGCCACCAGACAACTGCCAGACATAAAACATTTACCATATAAAAAACAAAATAGACTATATGCCTCGGAGAAAGGGAGAATTGAGAAATGGGGTGTCCGGATACTTACGTTAATCAAAGATGAAGTAAGCCAGGGCATTGAAAAACAGAGACGGATGGGGTATGATGTTATGGGAAAACTGGATGCCAGGACCAGTATGACCAATCACAGCAATGAGTATGGATGGTGCTTGGATCCGAGTTCTGCTCTGAGCTGTCTTCAATCTGCTTCTACCATCAGCCAACCTAACAGAAATGACCTCCAGGGACTTTTCATGTGCCAGTTTTGTGTCAGGTCGGAGGCGTCATTGTGCAAAATAGCTTCAATATAATAGGATTGTAGATACGTTGCGTATTAAGAAAATCTACTTAACTCCTTACTCCATGAATATTCATGTAAGAAATAATCACATCGTGAATATTAAGTACATTAATTGTTGATAATAAATGTACAGTCGGCTGAGCGGTCATTCGGACTGAAAGAAGACTTATAACTAGGTACTTTTATAATAGCAAAATTTTAGTCATGGCAGAAATTGTAGAATCATATCTATATTATATCATAAGCAAACAGAGCAGACCTTGATCAGACGGCTCGGTCTGGGTCTGCTGTTTGCAAGGCCGTAGAAAGGCGTATTTATGGAGGAAAGCGTTAAATCAGTTTTAACATTTTTTGTGCCAGTGCCTACCTTGCTGTAACTCATTAGAATCGCCGTTCCTGGCCATTACGAAATATTTGCAGCAAGATAGGATTTGACTGAGAAAAAGGAGATGTTCATAGATAAGCATGCATCTTATCCCCAGTCCGGCATTTGAAACTCTGTTATACAATGGGTGTATATTACCAGGACCTTCAACTGAATGCTCAAGTCAGTTAGAATGAGAGGACAAGTGAAGGAAAAAAAACTTTCATTCAATTTGTCAAGAAGTGAGAAATGGTTAAAAACGGGGAGCGGCATTCAAACTAATTTTCAGTGGAACATGCTGTGCATAGCTACAGATGCGTAAATTAAACATTACTTTAACCAATTAACCGCCATTCGTAAACTGACTAGCATTGCAAACGGCTAGGATCTATACTGTAACCTTTAGCCTGCTATGGGCGGATGAGTGAATACCTATGCAAACAGTTTGGATCCAGATGAGACGCCGAGTAACTCGGCGTCTCATCAGGATCCAAACTGTTTGACACCCAGTGAATAGTTTCGCAAAAGTTTGATTGATCGAAAGTAGACAATACTGTACAAGAGCAAAACGTCAGCATATATTGTTTTTTCACAGCACGGTGCACGTTCAGAACGACAGCTTCATCATTTCTCCACCAAACCTTATGTTGTGACAACTCCCATGCGTAGTGTCGCTGGTTGAGAAAGTATATGTCTGCTACATACTCCATGTATCTGGTATCAAGTGGACACATGGTCCGGTTGACATGTTAGAGAGAGGACAGACTAGCTGGGAAAGACCAAACGACACCAGTGACTGATCACCACAATTATGTGTTGCCTGGATAGTGCCCCAGTATAGATATACAGTTGAACTTCGATATCTCGAACTCGAACTTTGGGATAACTCGAACAAAAAGTCCAGCCCTTCCAAAATTTACAATAAAGAATTGTTCCAAACTGTATCACTACAGATATCTAGAAACACATGTTGCAGCTTAATACAGGTCTAAAGTAATGCTGAAAGCTCCTACAGGAGCTTTCAGCATTACTTTAGACCTGTATTAAGACGTGAACTCGAGACATTGTTCAGATTAGAAATCGGGTACCTCGAACTTCTGTTATCTCGAACTTATTTGTATGGTCCCTTGAAGTTCGAGTTATCGAAGTTCAACTGTATAAACAAACGGACATGTAAAAATGCGTAACTGAAATGAACACACCATACCTGCTATGTTTACTTCATTAAAATAAGGCAATCATCAATTTCATTAACCTGGATTTTTAAATGGCATCATGGACTAGGAGTATTTTACCATGGCAGAACCTGCTGATTCAAATATATATTATATTTCATTAGCAAACATAGAATACCCATCCAGACGGCTGCCCTCTGATCTAGGTCTACTCTGTTTGCCAGACGGCTGCCCTCTGAACTAGGTCTACTCTGTTTGCCAGACGGCTGCCCTCTGATCTAGGTCTACTCTGTTTGCCAATTATTTAATATACATATCTATAGAGTACATGGTTGAAGTCCATCTTTTTACTTTGGCTTGAATACTTTTTTTCAAAACTAAACCCAAGTTTCTTAATTGATAGATATGTAAAAGCTGTGTTGGCTCGGGTATTTTTGAGGAGAAGAAAGGTCAGTTCACTTGCATTTAACCGTTAACTCCATAAATATGCATGTTCATGCTTTTGCAAACAGAGTAGACACATACAAGACATACTCCTAGAGGAGCCGTCTGATCAGAGTCTGCTCTGTTTACTTATGGCGTGATACAGATATGATTCTACAATTTCTGCAATGAACAAAATGTCCGTAGTCCATGTGCTATTATAATATATGCAGTTAATTATGCATTATGTCATCATGTCTTACATGAATATTCGTGAACGAAAATGTTGAAAGTAAAACACATTTCAAAGAGAAAATGCACTTCATATGTCTGCAGATGTGTTCTATTATTCCTCAGAATAGGGACTGAAACGTACATGTAGCTAAAATGATAAAACACGAAGATTAAACCGTAAATATTGAAACCTACGTGTTGTATTATTGATAGAATTTCTTCGTTTATTACTTTCGAAATTCAGATCTGTATAACATTATTTTGAATGAGTGTATGCTATAATGCCTCTAATGAGACCGTTTTTGAATAAACAGAAGTTAAAGCAGGTGTTTGCTTAGTCCGTTACTAGAGTTACAGATAAAGGTTCGTACCAAAAATACTAAAATCGCCATTTCTCCAAACACTATACTTTGACCACTCTTTAGAATCGTCTCTTCGAGACGATTCGAAAGAGTGGTCACAGTATAGGGTTTGGTGGTGAAATAAAGGAGCTATTGTCAAATATATTTAAATTTACGCATCTTATATGGACATCTGGCATTACTTCATACTGTTCATGGTAGATATAATGGCACCATGAATGTAAATGTATAGTTTAGCTGAATTTTATAATGACACAATAACACAGGATATTTGGTCATGCCAAAAACCTTAGAATAAGATATATAATTTATTTAAATAAGCAAACA
This sequence comes from Azorinus chamasolen, assembly GCA_963576725.1. Classification (NCBI taxonomy): domain Eukaryota; kingdom Metazoa; phylum Mollusca; class Bivalvia; order Cardiida; family Solecurtidae; genus Azorinus; species Azorinus chamasolen. The sequence goes on along the minus strand of OY755253.1, from coordinate 9,945,106 downwards.
GATCAGACCCTGTTCAGACGGCTCCTGATCAAGGTTAATTCTGTTAGCAAAGGCATCCAAAGGGGCATCTTTGGAGTAAAGGGTTATTGAGGAAAAAACATGCAGAAGCTTTCTGTAAAACTTTCTGTCTTGTATTAAGCTACCACCCGCATTTAACACCACCAATACTTAGACCTCCCATAGGAGGTTACTTTACAGGTAGTTTACAGGTGGGGATCCAGGATTTCAGATTGGGGGTGGGTGGGGGGGGGGGGGGCGTAGAAATTGTTTTGCATGGGGAAGGGGGCGCGTAGATGTTTATGTTTGATGACATAAATAAATAGTGTGTTTGTAATACATGTTGAAAAAGAGCTGTGTTAAAGGCAGGTGGCTGTTTAAAGCAAGGTGAAAGTAAAACAGAACGCTCCTATGGGAATTAACACAATTTAGTTGTCGTTATAGAGAGGTTTTACTGCATATATATCTAAAATATTACTGAAAATATGTTTTGGCAATTTAGTGGGGGCGTACCCCGGCTCCGTCCCCTCTAAATCCTCGCCTGGTTTACTATAACGCATCCTTGTAGAAATGGATTCCATAACACATGAACAATATGCATGCATGAATTATATCCATATACATTCAGCGGAAACAATTTATTTCCAATAACACTTAATACCGTAACCCTTTTACCTTATTAACCCTTATTGTGCGGGACATGAGTCAGTAATGACAGTAGTAAACAGTGTAGACCCAGATGAGAGGGCTCCTAGAGGAGCCCTCTCATCAGTGTCTGCGCTGTTTGCCAGGTTACACTTTTCTTTAGAAATTTCCATAAACACTCACCATAAGCTTGACCTTTTTGAAATTTAGAATAAATGTAGTCCATTTTAATAGTAAGGGTCAATGTAAGAAAGCATGACTGTGTGAATTGTAATTAGCAGAATGTGTGTAAGAGCAATGAGAAAAAAAGAGATTTTTTATTGCCATGACAGGAAGTATACAATCATACATGTATCTATATTGTTTAATAACTTTTTTTTAAAAAAAATGCTAACGGAGCAGATTCTGATCGGACGGCTCATTCAGGAGCCGTCTGATATGGGTCTAGTCTGTTTGCAAAGTCGTCAAAAGGCGTCAGTAGGCGTGTGTATAAGGTGAAGGGTTAAACTAGTTGGAATTCCCTTACGTGTAAACCCGTCACACACAATAACCAAACCATCCACAATATGTGGTTTGGTAATTAGATTTCGTCAGCAAGAAGAGAGAAGATGTTAGGCAAAATGTGAGAACATGAAGCGAAGGTGTTCTTAAATGAGACACAGCTACAGGCCCTCCATATACGTACGTTTGTACAACTGATTCAAGTACTTTGTTCAAGTCACAAACTGCATATATTGCTTATATGGTTGCAATCTTAATTGTGTGTGACCCATATAACCATTTCCTCCATATATACGCATTTCTATGCCTATGCAATCAGTGTAGACCAAGATCAGACAGCTCCTGTAGGAGCAGTCTTGATCAAGGCCTGCTCTGTTTATTTACGAAATAAGATATAAGTGATTTTACACTTTTTGTCATGGCCAAACATTCCTGTGTCATCATAAAAATTAATTCAATAAAGATTCATGACGTCATTATTTCTTACATAAATATTCATGAAGAAAAAAGGTTTAAGGCACAGGATCATTCTGACATATAAACATACGAGAATCAACTTTTAGTCATTTCAAAGGTGTAGAACCAGGTCATTTTGGCGACGTCTGATCGTGTGAAATCCTTTTCTTCTTGTAAGAAAAACAAAACAAATCAGACTTGATGGGTGACAATGTACAATCTCAACAAAGTATCCGATCTGGTCTCACTCTGTTTTTCAAGTCTAAATGTTGGTTTTCATGCAGCATTGTTCCATTGTTCATATACATGTGAGATACACAGCTAGGGCACATGTTGGTCTTTTTGCGTAATAATTCCAGAGCTACAGATAAAGTTGCGTACCCACATACTAAAATCGTCAATTCTCCACCAAACCCTATACTATGACAACTCTTTGGAATCGTCTCGAAGAGACGATTCTAAAGAGTGGTCACAGTATAGGGTTTGGTGGAGAAATACAGCAGTTATTCTTTTAAATGTTTTAATTTACGCATCTTATATCTGGACCTCTAGTAATTACCTTAAAAACACTTAAAAACTGTATAGACACTGATAGGGTAAGACAAGGACTTGGCAGGAATACAAAAACAAAGTGACCGTTCAAGTATACAATACTAACATATAAGACCACTTATCCCGCTGTTACCGGTCTGTCTTACACACAGTTTGGATACAGATGACTCGCCAAATAACTCGTAGTCTCATCAGGATCCAAGCTGCATTATACTCGTAAAATAATTTATAAAAAAGCTCGAATTGGTAGTAATCGTAATTGTCTCAAAGACATTATTTTTCCACAGCTGTGAAAGGGTTACATGTAGATCTTCCCTGTATATCAACTAAAAGCATAATTATGTAAAGTTATTTACACATGTTACATCGTCGTGTGGAACTAGACATATGCCTGTGTAGAATATATGTACAAAGTTGGAACTCAGAGCTATGGGTAAAAGGGCGTGCTCAAATACAAAAGTTTTCATTTCTCCACCAAACCCTATGTTGTGACCACTCTTTAGAATCGTCTCGAAGAGACGATTCTAAAGAGTGGTCACAACACAGGGTTTGGTGGAGAAATAAAGAAGTTATTCTTGGAAATTATTTAATTTACGCATCTTATCTGGACCTCTGTGGAAATATTATGATATTATAAAACAAGTTAAAACATTTAACACACTTCAATAGATGACAGGAAAATTGCACAGTTGTTCTATAACATATAACCCAGCTAAATGATATGAAACAGAAAAAAGCAAATAAAATAGTGCTTTCAAAAGGAGCTTAAATGTCTAATTAACAACTGGCATTATAAACAAGAATTCAAATTCAAGAAATTAAAATAGAGTCGCCATTGAAAATCAAAATAAAGAACAGAACATTTCTTTAGAAACTAAATATTTTTTTCTTCCAAAAAATGAAAAAATAAAAAAAGACTTATGAAAAACTCAATGAAGAAAGAAACCTCCGCATTTCTCTTTACGACACATTTCAAGAACTAATGTTGTCTTATTTGCACTAAGAGAGAACATAGACAAACTATAATTTTTCACATTAATTGTTATTTTGTGTTTTGTTATTTCTATATTTTGATACAGTGTGACACATTATATTTCTTACTGGACCTATACATATATATTATTGGTGAGCTAAATGGATATAGTTATTAAGCAATCTTTTGTTAATATACATGTATTTTTTATATTTTCCTATATTTATTTGCATAGCGCATTGCTAATTTTGTATTATCAGTTGCTTCAGTTCATTAATTTATTCAAGTATCTTTTGTTTGTAAAACAAAAGTTGGACAGACAGATTTAGGCAAGTAGTGCAGACCCTGATCAAATAGTTTCTATAGGAACCATTTGATCAGGTTCTTCACTGTTAACTACTAGGCAGGTCTTATTTAAATTTATCAATACAGTGCTAAATTAAAATATTCAGCTTTACAAACCGATGGAGATTTGGTGTCAGTATAATTGGGATACTTAAGGTATGCATGATAATGTGTACATGACCTACTCAAAAAACCGGGACGCTGCAAATTATTTGCTCAATGGATAGAGTGAATGAATGTTAAGAATGATTTACTTGGAATAGGAAACTTAATAGATGCTAATAGAATATATTATCATAGCGCTGTGACACATACGTATGGGGTTTCCTGGTATTTGCAAAAGCCAGTGGAACAAAAGGCATAACACCTAGTGCGTTGAACTTATTTGTCTCCGTCATAAAAGAACAATTGAATATTTATCACTTGTGTTTGGTTTATCTTTTGTATAATGGAATACTATGTTTATCAAACTTGGTACACATAACATTAACTTTGATATGAGCCCCGCTGTACGAAAACCGACCTTTAGATTTTGCAAACAGTGCATAACCAAGCCAGTCATTGTGTTTAGCCCTGTTAATGTTGAATTTTAAACTGAAATAGTCGATCACTGTTCAAACGTAGATTTCTTTAAGTATGAAATGGTATAAATTGTGAGATGATTTTGAACGTCAAACAGTGCATACCCTGATCGGAGGACTCCTTTAAGAGTCATTTGATCTGGGTTTACACTGATTACAATTACAGCCAACTCATTTTCCACATTCAAAGGGATAAACGCGGCGTTTGACCAGGCTCTGTACTGCCTATCACCCATCAGAGCTTCTTCTGTTTTGCTGACTTATGTGACAAGCAGTGTAGAATCTGAGCAGACACAGTATTTTAAACTAAGTGACAGGTCTGTTTCTACACTGTTTGCAAACCCTAAAGTTTGATTTTCGTAAAGCGGTGCTCAAAATTTTGAAAGAAAGGTACTTACAGTCCATGGTGGTGATGGTGAAAGCCATGGGCCATCATAAGGTCGAACTGTGTAACAATATATTAACAGGTGTCTGCAAAACGTCCCCGTATATAGCGGAAATGACGTCACACTAAACTGCTCTCTGGAATACTCCAGGACGAGGCAAAAGAAGTTCAGCTGTGTTTATGCTTCGAATTTGTTTTTATATCATGTCAGTCTGAGGCAGAATGCTTGCTTTTAGCGACCGAGAGGTTTCCAAGTGTTCACAATAGCAGCTAATATAAAAAGCACTGTTTGTGCACTAATTTCACAGCCACTTGGCTCACTATCAGTCTAAACTCCATCTTTAATACTTGAAACCATACAAAAATCCAACCAAAACTGTAACTCAAGTATGAACCAAAAATGTGCGCAAAAGAATGTTCTTGTAACAAGGCCGTGAGACACGCATGTATAGAAAAGCACTAATTCATGTCCTAAAACAAGTTAAACAATTTTCCTGGCATCCATTATCCGTTTATAACAAAATGTTTATCTATCTAAATCTTATACCTCCTCCGAGACTCGATAAAGAGAAAGTATTGGTGGAAAATCGCAATAACAGTTCTAGTGTGATACAGAACTGTGTGGTAGAATATAGAAACGATGGAGTAAATCTTACAAACTTGCATATAATACGAGTTAATGTTGTTTAAAAGTGCAAAATGTTATTAGAGGAAAACTTACTTTCCATGCCGTGACATCAATGCCTATTTTCAGAATTCTGCACTTAAATTCAGATCCAGTTTCAGCTCAGATTGTCTATAAATAGATCCCAGACCACTTTTAAAAACTATGTCCCGTGAATATCAACCCTTCTCCCGCTTATAGCGACTTGACTCGTATATGGAAACAGTTTCGATCCAGATCAGATGCCGAGTAACTCGGCCTCTCTAAACCCAAGCTGTTTGACACTCGGTCAGTAGTTTTGATCGATCTGGTAGTAGTCAATTTCAGGAGATCCAATTTTGAGCAGACATTATTTATTTTCAGCGGGGAAGGGTTCAACTCGTCCAGTATATGAACCATTCACTAATAACCACACTCTGTATGTATAGTGAACGTATTCCAGTATATCTTGAAATCCAAAGCATTTCTTACAAACAGAACCATAATGTACAGGAATCTCCGCTTGGTCGTTGACAATCTCTTCGCAGATGTCAATTATATGGTTCTAATATTTAAAACAACTCTTCATACAAACACAATCAGTGTGGCATCTTTTAGAAACAATCCTAACGCTCAGAGTGCAGTTCCACTATTCTGTGACGAGTACGGGCTAGCCGCTTGTGTTGTTATTTCTATATTCCACTCATTTAGAAAGCACAGACACAACTGTTGTGATTCGTAGAAAAGGCGAGCATTTAAACCAAGCATCCTCCATAACACATCTAAAATCAATTTGACGCCGATTTCAACTACATAGTCTCGCGAAGGAACAGTGCCTCGCGAATCGCTTCATCTCTGTTCATAGTCTATTAAACTGAAGTAGTTTTTACACTCCCATAAACAGTATGAAAAGCAGTTGTACTTATTTCAGCGACATTGCCATGTTTTTCAATAATGTTCTCAAAGTGCTTTCCGATATGTGTAGGTTAATGTGTTATTGAAAATGCGTGTGTGTTAGAGATTGAACCGCGGTGAGTGTTTGACACGGAGTTTTATATCCCTAGGTTGTCATACCATCACTACAGAAGATGTCCGCGACTGTTTTACCACGAGGGGAATCGATCCCTCTTGGGAAATCGATTCTAATCTAAGGAGAAATGCTTCGTTTAGCTCATTTGCGCCCTATGCAGTGTTGTGGACTTTCCTGAATACATAACCGACGGGGCCATTTTGTTATAAAAGGGAGATACTGGCTAATATTACACAGCGTATCCTATATATTAACTACATATACGTAATTAAGCGTTTTCAAGACTGGTTTCAGTAAAGATTCACGTGTTTCTGATCGTTGTGGATAGCAGACATGTCCAGCTTAACCCTTTTCATGCTGAAACTCAATGTCTGCTAAATTTCTGATTGGTTGAAGTTTTCACTGACTTCAAATTCGATCAAACTTTTGAGAAACTATTGGCCGAGTGTCAAACAGTTTGGAACCAGATGAGACGCCGAGTTACTCGGTGGAGTTACTCGGCGTGTCATATGGTTCCAAGCTGTTTTCAAATGGCAGTCAATCCGCGACTATTACGAGCAGAGGTAAATGTTTGTTGTGTTCAGATAATGCTTGGACTACTGTGAAGTTTGTCTTATAATGTCAATATTTAGGGAGCCCCTGCCCACGCTGTCGTGCTTTACAACACTAGAACGAATACCAGCCTTTGTAGAAAGACTAGACCCAGATCTCCTGTATGAGCCGTCTGGCCAGAGTCTGCTCTCTTGGTTTCTATGTTACAAATTATCTACTGTTTGCCGTGGCTATAAATACCAATATTTTGTTTTTTTATAAAGGAAATCAGTTAACCCTTCGCTTGCTATTCACGTCAATATACCTACCTGTAAATAGTGAAGACCCAGATGAGACAGCTCCTGTAGGAGCTGTCTCATCAGGATCTGCACTATTTACAAGTTGATTGTGCAACCAGTGCACTCCACAGCAGTGATTGCACAGCGAAATACTTGTACACAGTGAAGATATATGTAAATATACAACAGGGCATGGGTAAAGAAGGAGAAATGTGTTTTAAAATTCAGCAAGCGAAGGGTTAACTCTTATCCCGCTTTTCGCGACCTGAATCGCGTGTACAAACAGCTTGGGTCTACATGAGTCGTCGAGTAACTCGGCATCTCATCGGGATCCAATCTGTTTGACACTCGGTCAAGTTTCTCAAACGGTTGTGCGAATCAGACGTTAATACAAGTGCAAAATGATCAGGGTTTTCGTAGTCACATGTTTTAGCACGATACGGATCTATTTTCAAAATGGATGGATATTTGCATGAATATTCATTAAGTGCTTGTTTCTAAGCGCCTGTTTAGTGCAACAATTTCATGAATATGTTTCCAAAACTGGACAATTGGTTTATGCACAACAGAAACAGCAGAAAGCTTCATTGGAATGGTTCTGCATTGTTTCCGTCTTACACTACGCTAAAAAACATTTGAACTGTATTTAACCTTTTCAATCCTGAATTATCAGAGTGCAAAAGCCCATCAGGCTTAAACAATAGCGTCCATTCAGTATGAAAGACTCAAATTTGCCAGAGGATTTTGAATGACAAACAGTGCAGACCCTGATTATGGGACTCCTCTAGGAGTCCTCTGACCAGGGTATACACTTTTTGCAAAATGCAATACATGCATGTCCCGGGTTGAAAGCGTTAAATATTTGAACAACAAATAGGAATCGACTTTATCTGAGTATTCTTGATTAGAAATAATGCCTGTATGAATGTAAATTATATGATATTTTGTAATGAAGTACAAACACAGATTTGTTTGCTATATCAGAAACTACAGGAGCTTTGTTCGCGAAGGTTTCTCTAGCAAGTGAAGGGTTAACACTTTTTATCCAGTCACCAGGCTTCTCTAGTGACATAATAAAGGGGGTGCAAATAAACTTAGGTTTATTAGGTTACTTCCGGTAGTAGAAGGTTTATTAGGTTAGTAGATAGGCGTAATGATTCTATAACCATGGAACTATTTTAGTTTTCTGTAAATATGCATAAACATGTTGATGGAATAGATCTAACAGATCTATTTGGTCACCAAAAGAAATTATTCAAATGAGAAAAAATAAAAATAAATGGTTACAGCTGGATTCGAACCCGCGCCTGATCCTACAAAAACTAATTACTCTAGAGACGTCGCCTTTACCGATTACGCCACTGAGGCCACAACAAAATGACGTTGATTTATCAGTTTTATTAATTTAATCCACCGCTGGCAAAACCCGTTTTTGATAAAATCAAACCTGGAAGCAAAGATTGACAGATAAATAGTAAATGTTTTCTTTTCACGCTCATGATATTTTGATTGATAAACTTTTACAGGGGCGGTGATAGTCATAAACCTAAATATAGCCTGTTCAGTTCCATCGATTTATGAGTGACGTTAGGTCTATCTAAAAATAGAAACCGAGACTACGTAACTTGAATTTGACCAAAGAATATAATCATGTCTGTTCGAAATAACTTATCGACCCTCGATTCAAATCATCTTATTTTTCAAATTCAACCACGTTTCCCTTCTAGTAATGCAAGTATCGAAACTATATTCCTCTGCGGTAGCTCATTTCTAGATCTATTTACGTCTAAATGGAAGTGAAAAGGGAGGAATCCGTTGATCGAAAAACTGCATTTTCAATGTAAATTATTTCAAGAGTGTTATGAGTCTATAAAAAAGACATTTAACTATATTGACTGGATAAATCGAATAATAGGTTAGTACCGTAGATGGGACGCCTTTATCCGACTCGGAGAGAAAACAGTTGAGGCTCGGCAAGCCTCGCCTCAACGTTTTCTCCCCTCGTCGGATAAAGCGTCCCATCTACGGCACTAACCTATTATTCTCTATCTCTCATGTAAACTTCTATTCACGCATTTGCAAACAGAGTAGACCCAGATCAGACGGCTCCTATATCAGGCGTCCAATCAGGGTCTGCTTTGTTTATGGATTTCTAAGAGATCTTACATGTACTCTACAGTTTCTACCAATACGAAACGACTCTGTGTGTATGTGACAATATAAAAAAACAACAATTAAATATGCATAATGCCATTATTTCTTACATAAATATTCAGCAGGGAAAGGGTAAATGAAATAGGCCTGCATAATCACAGTTCCGAAATGAAAAGAATTAGTTAATCCTTCACTGCATGGATATTCATGTAAGAAATAATGACACCAACAATATAATTAGAATATGTTTTATAACACAGGCGTTTTAGGCAATGGTAGAAACTGTCAAATCAGATACATGTATATTTTAATTCATAAGCAAACAGAGTAAACCCTAATCAGACGGCTCCTGAAGGAAACCGTCTGATCTGGATCTTCTCTGTTTGCAAAAGCATAGAAATGCGAAATTTATAGAGAAAAGGGTTTAATGAATTGTATCATGGAGAAAATCGATTTTACTATATCTCATTAATGTTTGATGTTAAGCCTTGTCATAACTGAGTGAGTTCTAATATACCTGCCTAACTCCTGTACCTTTGTGTGTGATCAACCGCCTGGGGAAAGTCACGTGATCAATTTCCACGAAACGCACTCAATAACTGAGTTCAGTCACGCATGCTCCTTTATAAGTATGTATAAATGAACCGATTTAGAGTTCTTGCGATTTAATTATCTACTACGACTACAGTAGATCCTCTCTCAAGCCAGAGCTCCAGGTAAGATGCGTAAATTAAAACATTTTCAAGAATAACTTCTTTATTTCTCTACCAAACACTATGTTGTGACTACTCTTTAGAATCGTCCCGTCGAGACGGTTCTAAAAAGTGGTCACAACATAGGGATTGGTGGAGAAATGACTATCTTAGTATATGAGTACGCACTTTTATCTGTAGCTCTGTCTTAAACGATCAACAAGATATGGATATTAATTAAAACAAAATTTATCACATAATCTACCATATGGGAGTGCCATAACAGAGTGCCGTATTTCGCAGAATTGCACTAGTGCATTTTTATGCAAATTAGCAAGTTAGCCAATCGTAGCACTCCTTGTGGGTCGTCCGTTGTATTACTACGCTGTTTGTAAGTAATGGCTGAAACAGCCGTCAGCTAGTCTGTTTTATTTTCTATGGCATTTTAAGGATTATGTGATAAAAAAATCTTGCATTCGTGCTCATTACAAATTGTTTTCATGAAACTCGTTTACTATAATGAATATGACACGCGCTTAGGCTCGTGTGATTTTATTATAGTAAACGCGTTTAATTTGTAATGAACACTCATGTAAGATCCTCTATGCATGCCATGAAATATTTAATAGTATGAGAAGCTCATAGGTAAAAATATACAGTGTTGTTCGTGTTACTGTAAAAGGCATGACAGGACACAAAAGACACGAGTGCATTAAAGCACTACTCCTACACCGCCTGTAAAATGTACCTTAGCATTATTAACTCTTTCACTGCCAAACTTTGTCGTCTGCAAACTTTTTCCTCTGCTACAATTTTTACTTTTTATTTTTCTTCAGATTTGTAAAAACACATGTCACAGTAACAAACAGTTTGAATACTGATGAGATGCCGAGTTACTCGGTGTCTCATCTCGGTCCAAACTGTTTGCACGGGTAATCACAGATGCGGCATTGGCAGTGTAATAGTTAAACGATGATTTAATGGTGCTATATATCATATATATAGGCATATGTTTAAGCATCGCATGCTGTAAAGACATGACGTGAAAACACGAACGGTAAACAAGCAATTAATGGTAATACAAGTACGTCTATCAAAGTCTCTTCTTAACCCTTTACTCCATGAATATTCATGTAACACATAATGACATCATGAGTATTAATTAGAGTAATTGTTATAATACATGTAGCACATGGCTACAGGAATGTTTGGCTATGGCAGAAACTGTAGAGTAATATCTATGGTTATATCATAAGCAGTCAGAGCAGACCCTAATCATACGACCTATTTAGGAACCGTCTGATCTGGGTTTACTCTGTGTGCAAAGGCGTCGAAAGACGTATTTATGGAGTAAAATATTAAAACAATAGCACACAATTATTGACAGGTTGAACATTATAGGCACACTTAGGTAATTTAGGAAGGAACAACTTATATCTTTAAAACACATGAATGGTTTACATGTCCACTCGTAGTTTTTGTTATAGAACAAAATATTATTGCCGTATCACGAGCACACAAAGGAACAATCGGAATACCTCGGCAACCAATCGGATCACTGCCGAGTATTTACGAATCATACGGAACTGTAACCACACATTTTGTCTACAACGAGGGCGAATAATGTTTGCCATGTCGATACTTTAACATTAAACTGTCGCATGTTTACTATTAACCCATTACATGTACCTCATAGGCTATTTTTAGATACAACCTCTTTGAATAAATCTACCGAAAACGAGCATTAACTAGAGAAAGGGAAATCTTAGAATGTTTTAGTTTGAAACCATTGTGATAAATAGAGCATTTGCTCCTATAGGAGCAAATGCTCTATTTATCACAATGTTTTCACAAAGTGACTTTTACAGAGTCGTCAAAAGTCGTCAATATGAGGGAATGGGTTAAGGTGCTAATTGGTAAGTTATTTCTACATACCACTACTTTCCGTTAACCAGCCTACAAGTTTAATCTATTGTTGAGACTTTAAAATCCATTTATAGACAAAGTGCTTGGCATGCCAGTCTGGCAACAAGTTTAACTCTTTCGGCGCCAACTTTCTACTTGTCGTCTGCAATCCAATTTTGTTAAATCATTCAGTTAAATACGGTAATGAGATAAATAAAAGAAATAGAGATTGAGACAAAAAGAGAAGTCCCTGATCAGACGCCGCCTTGAAAAGGCGGCGTCTTATCTGGGACTGCACTATTTGTCGTGGTGCATTTATGCGACATTGGCGGTGAAAGGGTTAAGAAACAAAGCAGGACCAACAACCCTACATCATATTGAAACTCGGTACTCAGGGTTAATATTTGATACACGCCCCCTTTACCTATGAGTAGAATCTATAGTTAACCATTTCCCTGTTTAATATTCATGTGAGAAATAATGACATCATGAACAGTAATGAGCCAAACTACTTTAAAGCAATTTTAACCCATTACCTCATAGGCTATTTTTAGATCCAACCACTTTTAATAAATCTACCGAAAAGGAGCATTAACTAAAGAAAAGGAAACTTGTAGAATTTTGTAGCTTGAAACCATTGTGATAAATAGAGCATTTGCTCCTATAGGAGCAAATGCTCTATTTATCACAATGGTTTCACAAAGTGAACTTTACAGAGTCGTCAAAAGTCGTCAATATGAGGGAATGGGTTAATAAAGGGATCTTTGACTATGTCAAAGAGTGTAGAATCAGATCTATATTATTAGTTAATTACATAATCAAACAGAGCAGACCCTGATCAGGCGGCTCCTATAGGAGCCGTCTGATCTGGGTCTACACTGTTTGCAAATGCGTGAAAATGCGTGAAAATGCGTGAAAATGCGTTTATATGAAGGAAAAGGTTGAGCATTGATTGGCTATTCAACTCTGAAAATTCAGCATTGAAGACTCGGAGGTTAATCGAAGGCCTAATACCAATATTTCTCGGTACGTAACCGGATTATGTAACGGCTACTTCAAACTATCACAACACCGAAACGTTTGAATTCAGCGACGAGACAAAGCTGACATTCAGCTTCCAAAACTGTTTTCAAAAGATTCCCACAAATTGAATTTAGTTGCAATTGAGAATAATAGATTGGGGTGAAATTTCCTGTAATATTTGCCTAGTCGATTGCCAGTTTCGCAAAATCAATTGCCTCGGTAGCTTCGTAAAGTACTTCGCTTTTGATGTATGGAATTACAGTGGGTTTAATATTGTCACTTAACTTGGGAAGCATAATGTTATTAGAGGGGGTACTGTAATGTTTGCCTTCAAAGCGTATTCTATCATAGCAAAATTTGTGAAAGAGGGAATCAATTTACTCGACTCTACTTGCATTTCATTATTAGAATTTATATAAAAAGTCAGGATATCTTCTCTAGAATGACCGCTCAAATGAGGTCTGAATTTGGGACTCTTAGTCCTAAATTCTGTGAATATTCATATAAGAAATTAATGTGTGTATCAATAGCAAGCAGCTGAAATGTTACATGAACACATGTGTACACAGAAAACTGTGGCCATAGCAGAAACTGTACATGTAGAATGAGATATATAATTGGACTTCGATATCTCGATATCTCGAGCTTCAAGTGACTATACACATTACATGTACTACGAGATGACAGGGGTTCGAGCCATCCTAATTCAAATTTGATCAATTTCTCAAGTTCTACAGCTTAGAGCTAATCTAAAGTAATGCTGAAAGCTCCTGTAGGAGCTTTCAGCATTAATTTCGACATGCATTAAGATGTACATCTGTTTCCGACATTTTACTTCGAGTTATCCGATGTTCGAGTTATCTCAAAGTTCGAGTTATCCGGATTCGATGTATCGAGGTTAAAGTGTACATAATATTTCGAAACAAAACAGGGCATATTCTGATCAGACGTCTACAGGGAGCCGCAACAGGGAGCCACTACAGGGAGCTGCTACAGGAAGCTGTCTGACCTGGACCTGCTCTGTGTGTAATGATGTATGGCAAGACTTTGTATAGAACGTTTTTACTACATGAATCTAGCATTTTAGAAGGGATGGACACCGGGTGCAAGCCTGATTGGGCTCCTTGGGTCTTGTAAGACACCCACTGTAACACGCCGATATACAGCCCTTTGTAGGTTAAGATGTACATGTACATTCATGCACTGTTCGCTAAACAGAGGCAGTCAATAACACCATTTTGGAACACTAAAACGCGTCGAAATAGTTCATGATTTTATAATCATATACATAAACAATAAACCCTCTCCATGGCTACCTTCAAAAAGAGGTTGGTGTTTCCTGCATGACTCATTTTGTACTTTAATTCTTTAGTCTTTAACCATTTACTCCGTAAATACGTATTTCGATGCCTTTGCAAAAAAGTAGACCCAGATTAGACCGCTCCTATAAGAGCCGTCTGATCAGGGTCTGCTGTGTTTGCTCATGAAATTATAGAGATAAGATTATACAGTTTCTACCAAAGCCGGAATTCCTATGTCCACGTGCTTTTATAACAATTAATTTAATTAATACTAATGACGTCATTATCTCTCGTTAAATAAAGTTTTTATTAATTTTATTATTTTTATTATTATTATTATTATTTCTTGCATGTACCTTCATGGAGTAAAGGGTAAAGGTACGTGATCGAGCCAAGGTGCAACAGAAGGCTCACTCGCGTTGTTTCTGCGCTAAGCAACCACATGTTCTAAAAGAACTCAATAAATATTCGATTTAGTGGCTTCTATAGAGACATTCTACAGTGTGTGATATAATCATATCATTCAATGATATAAATTAATTTTCAAAATACAGTAAAACCTCACTATAACGGCCACTAAATTACATTAAGTAGTTTGTGTTAACGGAGGTGGCTCCTTAAAGCAAGGTGAAAGTCAATCAGAACGCTCCTATAGGAGCGTTCTGTTTTACTTTCACCTTGCTTTAAGCAACCGCCTGCCCTAAATACCAAATGATTAACAAAATTTAGTGGCCGTTATAGAGAGGTTTTACTGTAACTTCTTTTTTATCATTAAATTGGATGCAAACAGTCATTATCTATAGTGGTATATCTTACAATAATAAATATATCAGCAAAAGGTTTTTATCGCAGGTGGAGGATCGATGGTCGTATCTTGTCTAAGAATATGTCCAATCATTTACTACCATTTATGAAAGAGGATTGGGGCTAACGAACTTGTAATCGCATTTAATTGAGGCTTAGTGAGATGAACTTGCATGCAACGTAGTCAGAACACAACTTTGCCTACTTAATGAGAACTGATAAGTAGATAAATAAACCCTAAAGCATATAAAACGACATTTACTTGATTTAACCTTTTCAACTCGGAACACGCATGCACAATCATTTGAAAACAGTGTAGACCCAGATCAGAGGGCTCCTAGAGGAGCTCCTAGAGGAGTGCCCTGATCAGGGTCTGCAATGTTTGCTATCCAACATCCTCCAGTAAGTTTAAGCATTTCATACTGAGTGGGCTCTATTGTCATTCCATTCTGACAATTCAGTCTTAACCCTTTCCCTTATGTAAGCGCATTTGTACGCATTTGCAAACAGAGTAGACTCAGATCAGACGGCTCCTAAAGGAGCCGTCTGATCAGGATCTGCTCTGTTTGCTTATGATATAATATAGATGTGATTTTACAGCTTCTGCCTGAGCCAAAATGTCCTGTGTTCATATACCATTATAAAGAAATAATCTAATTAATAAATCATTAATAATCATTATAAAGAAATAATATAATTCATGACGTCATTATTTCTTGCATGCATATACAACAGGAAAAGGTTTGAAAGGGTTAAGTTATAATAACACTAAGAATAGAATTAAGCGAAGTTTGTAATTTTGCTTAAATTTTGTTTTTTTAAACCGTATCCATGTTTGTTTCAAAACATAACAATAACGTCAAACAGTTTGGATCCTGATGAGAAGCCAAGTTACACATCCGAATACGACCTGCTTGCAAAGGATATCACGGATTGCCGATGTGTAAGGAAATGATTAAAAGTCCCTGAACGCCTTTGAATTAAAAAATAGATATGCTGAATGTACCCTTCAGTATACCATTTAAATAGTCTTGCTTTTTATTTGATCGTTTTCTGTTCAGAAACAACAATAAAACTCTAAAATTTATCGCGCTGTACTTTTTGTTCCAGCGGTCAAAAACGCATGACAGTTCTCTATAAATATTCGCTATAAATATAGCAAACACTCACGCATGCGCCTCTCGATATCAAACAATGCATTTAGACATCTCTTGGAAGCCGAAGTGAAAGGAGCACTGTCTCTAAACATTCGGAAAGAAAATGTAGAAATAAACATACTCACAGTCTTTATATTTAAACCTACTTTCGTTATCGTCGATTTTTTTGAAAAAAAAAATGTAATGTAACAGAAAACCTTACCTTTGACACCTTTTTAAGTCCAGTTTCTTTCAAATGGATGGGAACTCTATCAAAAACACCAACGTGTTATTTTTGCGATCTCAGGACGTCCAGAAACAAGATGTAGCTTCCCTGTCAGTTTTTTTTAATTTTTTTATTACTGTTATATTTCTTTTTGTTACTTTTATACTATGCATTGCTTGCTTTGTTGCGTGACTATACATAATATACCAGGTACCATTCGCTCCTAGAATCTGCTCTAATCGAATAGAATTCCCTCTCGCAAAATTGAAAAACAACAGATGGGAGTTAATTAGGAAACATCCATATTAAAGGTATGGCCATTACAGCTGAATCTGTCTTAAGCGGCCATCACATAGAGACTTAATTATGGGTCTGTAAGGCAGGTGGTAGCTTATGCAGGTCTAAAGTAACACAAGAAGCACATATATGGAGTTTTTTGCATTACGTGTGCCCTTCATTAAGCAACCACCTGCTTATATATATGAATAAATTAATGACCGCTTAGGACTAAGGGCATGTTCCGCTGTATTTATCACGGCTTGTTGTGTTATATTTTACCCATAGAAATTGCAATCATAAATCTTTTATCACAGAAATATAACTTAAAGTAGAGCGTAAACACGGAAAGGACGATCCCATATGAGATAATGTTTAATATCAAATTGTCTGTAAAGGAGAAATAAATTTATAAAACAAATGCTATGCGTAATGCAAGCAAATCAACCCAAATTACCCAATTAACCCTTTCGCTGCCAAACTCTGTCGTCTGCTAACTTTGTCGTCTGCTACAAAATTTCATTCTTTTGATTTTCTTCATTTTTGTTTCAAAAACATAGTAACAGTAACAAACAGTTTGGATCCTGATGAGACGCCGAGTTACTCGGCGTCTCATCTGGATCCAAACTGTTTGCATAGGTAATCACAGATCCGGCATTGGCAGCGAAAGGGTTAACCATGAACAATCATATAAGACAGTTGGTGTATCAATTAGTATCATGCTATGATCGTCTTGGCTTGCATTTGCAAGGAGAATGATCCATTCGGCGAAAACACACTTCGTGAGAGAAAAAAAACTGGACAACAATTTGCCCAGCAGGATAAAGATCTATGTTTAACCATAAAGTTCTGTTTCAAATGTTACCTTTTCGCTACTGACCCAAACAAAAACACGTAATTTCATTCTAAAATAAACTACCATGTGTCTTTTGTAGCATTTGACTGAAACCTTTCCGTGACGTTTAGTTTCTAAAAATAGAATATATCATGAAAGTGGGAGACCGTGCTGGTAATTAAAGATGAAAACTTAGACTTTGGAGAAAGTCTTAGACAGAAAATTACATACACACTCTATTAATGTTTTAGTCACATATTGGAATAACAATTACGCCCATCTTCAGCAAATATAGTTACAGTAAAATGGCGGTAAGTCGAGCACTAAGATAAGTATCATCAATTGTCTTTAAGACAGATGGCGGCTAAAAACAGGACGAACGTCATGGTCCAGAGGTTATAAAACGTTTTGCACGAGTCTGGGATCATTCTCAAGCATCTGACCAATTAGATACTTAAGAATGATCTCAGACTGAGAAGTTTTATAATCTTGGACCATGCAAAAAGTTCGGCATCCGTTACAACTTGCATTAAGCAGCCATCTGCATAGGCAGGTTTAAATGTCTTCTAAGTGTTTGAATTATAGAGGTTTATGCTATATACAGCGACACATTATTACGTCATCCTGTGTATATTTTTTTGCATGAATATTTGCAGGAAAACCCCAGAGGGACGTTACTATCCGGCTTGAGAAGAGTTTTGAACGATTTACAAGAGCGTGGTTCCAAGCAGCAAGACAATCTGTGCTACAATTGCATTTATACAAATGTATATGTATGTATGTGATGCGTCCCGTTAACATTTTCCTTGCAAATATTCATGCAAAATAATGACATAATATATATAAGATGAATTTGTATAATGGCAGATACACACAGGATGTTTTGGCCCAGGCAGAAACTGTAGTTTCGTTCTCAAGCTTTTGATTGGTCAGATTTAAGTTCTCAAGCTTTTGATTGGTCAGATTTGAGCCTGAGGCTCAAATCTGACCAATAAAAAACTTGAGAACGAACTCAGACTCAACTAAAAGCTTTATAAGCATGGACCCAGATCTATATTATACCATAAGCAATTAGAGCAGACCCTATAGGAACCGTTTGATCTGGGTTTACTTTGTTTGCAAATACGCGAAAAGGTGTTTATATGAAGGAAAGGGTTAAATTTCTACTCTATGAACATCGATGAACATCCTTTTGAGAAATAATATAATAATGTATAAACGTTATAAATAGATGTATCTGTCTAATTATTAATGAAAGTTTTGACCATGGTACAGACTACAGACTCAAGTCTATAATATTACATAAGCAAACAGAGCAGACCCTCATAAGACGGCTCCTGCAGGAGCCATCTGATCTGGTCTACGCTGTTTCCAAAGCCGTTAAAGGGCGTATCTATGGAATAAAGGGTAAACTAATTTAAACCTAGCGTTCAAGGATCCTAGGAAAACAGTGTAGACTCTGATCGGATGACTCCTGAAGGATCTGTCTAGTCAGGGTGTATTAGATTCACTGTTGAAAATGTCTAATTTCTTAACTCTTTTGGCGCCAAATTTAAAAGTGTCGTCTGCAATAATAAATTCATATTAAATATAATTCTAAACTAAATAATAAAGGTATATTAGTGAAACATTTGTTTTTTAAACCTGTATGCTTGGGCTAAAATAAAACAGAAAACAGTAAAGTCCCTGGTCAGATGCCGACTTGAAAAGGCGGCATCTGACCGGGGACTGCACAGTTTTCAATGGTGCCAACAGGCGACATTGGCTCCGAAAGAGTTAAATGTCATATCGGCAAACGAATTGTTACAGGAAGACCCCTTTTAATAAAGGCTAGATAATACATACTACAGTTGAACTTCGATATCTCGAACTCGGATAACTCGAACTAAAAGTTCAGTTCTTCTAAAATTTACAATACAGAATTGCTCTAAAATGTATTACTACGCATACCTAGAAACACGTGTGCCAGCTTAATGCAGGTCTAAAGTAATGCTGAAAGCTCCTACAGGAGCTTTCAGCATTATTTTAGACCTGCCTTAAGCTGATATGTTAAGAAATTATATAGCTCAGAAATTGGATAACTCGAACTTATGTTAGCTCGAATTAATTTGTATGGTTCCTTGACGTTTGAGATATCGAAGTTCAATTGTATTATCATTTCATAAGCAAACGGAGCAAACGCTGATCGACCAGCCGACTGTTCTGGATCTACTCTGTTTGAAAATGCGTCTATATGAAGGAATAAGTTAACCATGAATATTGCTGTAATAATTTATCACTTCATGACTATTCTTCGACTACTCAGCAGTAACAAGGAGAGTTTGGTTATATCTTGTTTCATTAGCAAACAGAGCAGACCCTGATCACACGGCTCCTACAGGAACCATCTGATCTGAGTCTACTCTGTTTGTAAAGGCATGAGAAGGGCACTTATATGAAGAAGAGGATTAAACTTCTCTTGTTCTTTCAGTTATAAATTACCTCCAAGATAATTACATAACTATCAACGTGCGATACATAATTGCAAGCAATTAAGTAGTTCATGTTCAGAAGGGAGATAAATCGCACGAGAGGAGGAATTTTTGAAGACACCATGACAGCTAAAATAGGTCGAAACCGCTTTAAATTCCGCGCCGAACTGGTAGATTTATACTAATTGGCGTTTCCGCCAATTCAGAATACAATATTGTGGAGTTCCTGCTTGTTTAAGTTAAAGTGATCGAGTGTCTTGTGAGACAATTTTCTAAAGTTATTAACTACGAGCAGATTTACATAAGATGCTTGCCTGAAAGTTTGATGCATATCCAACACCGAATTTTAAACTGAGGCATTCATATATCATACACGATATCACATCATGCTAAATCATACAAGCATTGCATTGTCAATTCAGATACATAATAATTACATAGCATTTGTCATGATATGTTTCACCCATTCCATCATATTGACGCATTTTGATGCCCCTGTAAAGGTCATTTGTTGAAAACCTGCACACTTCTTAAATAGAGTAAAACCTCTCTATAACGGCCACTAAATGTGTGTTAATTAGTTGCTATTTAGGGCACGTGGCAGCTTAAAGCAAAATGAAAGTGAAACAGAACGCTCCTATAAGAGTGTTCTGTTTCACTTCACCTTGCTTTAAGCAGCCACCTGCATTAAACACAAACTATTTGATGTGATTTAGTGGCCGTTATAGAGAGGTTTTACTGTACTCATTTTCTCTAGCAAATGCTCTTTTTCGGTAGATTTATTCAAATAGGTTGGGTCTAAAAATGGTCTAGGAGGGAATGTGTTAAATAAGTATAAATGAAGGTGTGTGAAGTTGGCACTTACATCGAAGATTGAAAATCAAAAATGAACAGCGGATATCGAGCTGGTGCAAATGTTGAGCAAGCTCTGAGATCGACATTCAAAGTTCAACGCCGAATATCAAGCTGGAGTCAATATTGAGCTAGTTCTGAGATCGAAATTCAACTCCATCCCCGAATATCGAGCCAACGGTTAAAAAGGGATGTTAAGTGATGACTTGTATAAGTTTGAACTATATTTGTCGAACAAAAGTTGCTGCAGTAAAGTCTCGCTAATGCAAACACAAACTTTGTTCACAAAAGCAGGTGGTTGCTTTATGTATGCTTTTATGTAGGAACACAACACAATAACAATGTAAAAGCAATCAGACACAGGAAATGTTGACCATTGCAGAAATTGTAGAATTATATCTATATTATATCACAAGTAAACAGAGCAGGGGCCGTCTGATCTGGGTCTACTCTGTTTGTCAGATAGTTAAAAGGCGTATATATGGAGTAAAGCTTTAACGAACAGCATCCTCTGCTGTATGCAAAACAGTAGAGTTTCTAGAAACGGATCTTCTAATGAATAAATATGAGAGTCCGTTAACCTTTACACAGCTATGCGCCACTTGATTTGTATTTGCAAACAGCTTGGATCCAGATGAGATGCCGAGTAACTCAACATCTCATCAGAGTTCATCACTGTTTGACATTCGGTAAATATTTGTAAATATTTAATCCAAATCTAGATCGAATCGGAAGTACTCAAAATGTGCACCAGATTCACATTTACGCAGACATTATTTTTTCACAGCGGAATAAAAGTTAAATCTGGTGCATACTTAATACAGAATGAAAGTAACGCAGGTTTGTTTTAAAACTTTCTGCATATAGTAGAACATGTCTTCAGCAACCAGCCATTTACTGATTATAGGAGTCTTTAAAGGCACGTGTTTACTTAATACAGGGCGAAAGTAATGCAGAAAGCTCCTGTAGGAGCTTTCTGCATTACTTTTGACCTGCATTAAGTTTACCACCTGTCATACTGACTCATAATTAGACCAATTTTTGAAGTTCGCTTAATCCTTTCCTTCATATAAACGTGTTTTCACGCATTTGCAAACAGAGTAGACCCAGATCAGACGGCTCCTATTGAAGCCCTCTGATCAGGGTCCGCTCTGTTTGCTATGGAAATTTGAAATATCTGGGGGGGGGGGGGGTTATTTTCTATAATAGCTACAAAATTCAAACTTCCATATTCCATTATAACTATTTTGTCCATAACAATTCTGTAGGTATTGACATTTGGAATAAATCATACAACAGGGAAAGGGTTAAGATAGGTGCTACTGTGTTTCGCACTGCATTATTTTTACAGTGTAACCACCTGCCTTAACACTCTACTGCACATATACGCCTCTGCACGCATTTGCAAACGGTGTAGACCAAGATCCCATTGCTCCTGTGAGTGCAAGGAAGCTGTCTGCGTGCTTATATAAATATATAGATCTGATCGTACAGTTTTTATTTAAACCAACAATTCGCTGCGTTAAATGTAAACATAAAGTTAATGAATATTCATGAAGTGATTAATTCATGTTCATTGGACTATCGTTACTTCACTAATAAGCCTTTCTACGCCTTTGCAGACAGTGCAGACCACGATCAGATAGCTCCCGATGATGGCCTGCTCTGTTTGCTTATGAAATGATAATAAATCTGATTCTACAGCTTCTACCAATACTAAAGGTCCCTGTGTTTATGTAACATTATAAGAAATAATATAATTAATATTCATAGATTCATTCATGAATATTCATGAAGTAAAGGATTAATACCTAGATTTAGGAAGCCATTGTAGAGATGTCAGATCAAATACCAGCTGTATAATACAGAACTCTGCAATTACAGGGAAAACACTCAATACAAACAGTCTACGGCCTGCATCGTATTGCCAAAGGGAAAGAATTTCTTGAAATACCAGCTTCCTGGTATGAAATGAAACTTCGATATCCTGCTGTCCGGTGGTATGTTCTGTGTCCATTTCTATATGTTATTGATTTTCGTACAGCTTGTATTAACCCTTTCGCCCCGCTGTGATACAAATAAACCTTCGCTTAAATTTGGAACTGGTGCAAATCTCCGACTCCAAAACTCTTGAGAAACTAATGACCAAATGTCAAACAGCTTGAATCTTGATGAGACACCGAGTTACTCGGCGTCTCATCAAAATCCAGACTGTTTACAAATGCTAAGTCAGACCACGGATAGCGGGCTATATGTTAAGGCTAAACGCAGAATGCTTATCACTTTGGACGAGATTGCGGCAATGTTTCACGGACAATGGCGACGTTATCTTCAAGGGTCACGGCTGCTGGAGATTTCGTTGATGAAATGGAACTGTCGGAGGACGTTGACGGTTTCTCAATATAATCTGAGAGGAGAGTGGCTATGAGTTTATTAAGCAATCTCTAGAAATGGTTTGTCCTGTGTAAGAAACACAGTGAACATTAGCTTTGAGAGCAAGCAATATATGTCTAACTCTCGTTTCAGTGTTTGCTTATGGACTTAGAGGGCTATATACAATATACCTATATTTTCCCATTTGTTTTTACTATTTCCGCAATAAATACGCATTTCTACGCATTAGCTAACAGAGTAGACCCAGTTCAGATATTTCCTGTAAGAGCTTTCCTGTTCTGTCATGACCAAAATACCATGTATCCATGTGCCATCATATAACTTAATTCGTAAATATTCATCAGTTATTATTTCTTACATAAATATCCTTGGAGCAAAGGGTTAAATGCCGTCTTTTTTCCTGTATAAACTACCACATGTCTTATAAACGACAGTTATATGTCTCTGAAGAAAGAGTGCGACAAACAATAAAAACTAGGAACACTTAAATACATACCATTATTGATCCTTCACACAGATGGCTACTTAAATTATAATGCAAGGTGAAATTCATGCAGAAAGCTCCTCTAGGAGCTTTCTGCATGACCTTCACCCTGCATTAAGCAGCCATCTGCCTAAAAAGACACAGCATCCTCCTTGCTAAAATTTCGTAGTATCGAGTTTTTACTGTAATCATATTGTACAATAAGACGTATAACATAATTCCCATAAAAGGTTACCTTTCTGACACTGCTTATATTTAATGCATGTTAAGCAGAGAATAAGAACCTTAGGCCCTTTGATTACGGGGAACAAGTGATCTAGCATTTGCAAACAGTGTAGAACCAGATCAGAGGGCTCCTATAGGAAATACTCTCGCAGAGTATACCCTTTTTATACAGAATTGATTTTTGTTTCAAACAATAATGGATCATCCCATTTTAAACATTCAGCATTGAAATCAGTAATATTAAAGTCATGTGTGCCCTTAACTAGATCCCTGTTGCACATCCAAGTAAGAAATAATGAGGTGAATACTTATTAGCTAAAGATTTATAATGTAAACCCAGTGGCCCTGATAAGATGTGCAAATTCAAACATTTTCTAGGAAAAGTCTTTATTTCTCCACCAAACCTTATGTTGTGACCACTCTTTAGAATCGCCTCTTCGAGAGAGTTTGGTGGATAAATGACGATTTAAGTATTTGAGTACGCACGTTTATCTGAGCCGTAAAACTTTCAAGGAAAGTGTTTTGCCTTGACAAACACTAGAGAATCAGATCTTTATCATGTCAAAACCAAATACAGCAGACCCTGGTACGACCGCTCCAATAGAAGCCGTCTGACCTGGGTCTACTCTGTTTGCAAATGCGTGAAATGGCATTTGTATGAGTGAAAAGGTTAACAGTCGTTTGGAATTTGTCTAGAAGAACATAATCCGTCATTGATTTGTGTGTCAGTAGCTGTTCTCATGTACAGTCCAAACCACCTGCCTTTACCATGTATCTTCTTTATCCAGTACTTTAACGCAATCAATCTTTCGCTGTCACATAAATTTTGTCGTGTGCCCAGTTGGCCGTCTATGTCAATTTTAAATTCTGATTTTTCTTTATATTTGTTTAAAAACATAATTATGATATCAATCGAATTACTCAGAGTCTCATCTTGATCCACACTGTTTGCGATTGTCATTCACAGATTCGCCATTGGCAGCCAAAGAGTTAAATGTGTTCCTGTTTTTCTTCCGATCGCATTTCGGAATCAATGGAAACGGGCAATAATCAAAGACAGGTTTATATAACCGGCTATTGATTTAGGGCTTTGGCATTTAGCCAGTCTGTCTTGTGTTACTTTCACAAAACTACCCATAAAAACTTGTTGGAATTGGTTAATTGCATGTTCTTACGCGATCACATACTGTCTTCAATGTCCATTACACAGTGAAACTCATCTAAATGTTTATCTGCATTGTTTCTCTTCACTTCATTTTCCCCGTAACCTAGTCGTTCGTAAGGACATTGCTTTGGCCTATTAAGAAGTCGCCTACGTTTTACCCTTTACCTAATACGCTAATGTTAAACCCAAAGTATTTGAATAAACCTTAAAAAAAGAGCTATTACTAGGAAAAAGTGATTTGTTTAGAATTGTGTTGTGTTGAAACCATTGTGATAAATAGAACATTTGCTTCTATGGAGCAAATGCTCTATTTATCACAATGGTTTCAAAAAGTGATTTTTACAGAATCGTTAAACGGCATTAATATGGCGGAATGGGTTAAAGATGTTCTTACTTGTTCATTGAGCTGTCACTTTAAAGGGGCTCTACAGTACAAGCATATTTTATTGACCTTTAAGTTGACCTCTGTGAAGCGGTCACATACATTTGTGGGTACGATATATATCCAAATAACCCATCTCCTCGTGAACATGCATGTAAGAAATAACGATATCATGCATATTTATTAACTGGTTCGTTTCATAATGACACATAAAACACTATGTTCTGGCCATAGCGGAAACTGCACAAACAGATCTACAAAATACCATAAACAAACATCACAGAACGCTATAGGACGAATCGTATAGGATTTGTTACTATCCTTGACCTTCAAAGCAAAACTTATGTTATATTCGGCATTCGAATCGAAAGAGTTAAGGCTTTAGCCGGCAATGTCGTATCTGTGAATAAATGTACAAACAATGGCGTCTCATCAGGGTCCAAATGGTAGCTAACGACAAACTGGATAGACAGCTACATTTGACGGCGAGTTAATGCTGATATGACTTGGTATATGTGCCATGTTCCCACTATGCGACCCCTCGGCTATTGCCCTATTTGCCAATGTTCATTATGTCCAAATGGCGTTTTTCCCTCGACAGTACAGGATTGACAATATAATACATAACACATGTATGGAGAAACATGTCATATTGTTTTTCAAATAGAACATTGTATTCGCCACCAACCTGTATGATGTGACCGCTGTTTAGAACCGTCTTGAAAAGACTATTCTAAAGAGGGAGGATTCAAAACAGAGAAATAGCGGAGAAATGACAATATAAGTATTTGAAAAGCATCCCTTTAGAGGTCACAACATAAAGTTTGAATACATCCCTTTGGCGTTCACATCATGGAATTCGGTTGAGAAATGTTGTTTTTAGTATTTGACATTCTTTAACCTACGATCTTTTGTCACAAGCGAGCTCTAGTAGCAAGCTTTCAAGTACAGTAGACTATGTCTTAATATACCATACAAAACAGGTCTAAATTTGGGTCTGGACGGCAGATTCTAGCTTAATGCAGGTCAATTAGGAGCTTTCTGTATTACTTTTGCCCTGCATTAAGCAACTGTCTGCTTTTTATCATTCCTATGTCCAATAAATGAATGACCGCTTAGGACAGGTTTGACTGTCAGTAAGTGAAGAACTCGTTAAAGGGAAACAATCCCATTTCCCCGTTCTCATTAATTGTGTTTGGGAACAGATTGCAATTAAGCATAGCCATTTGTTTAACGGCATCCGTCTTAATGGAGGATAGTGTCCGTCTTTGCAAATAGAATACGTTTCAAATGAGGATATTAATCTCTGCCTCTATTAACCCTTTCAGTGCTGAAATATTCAAATGGACTGTTCCAAACATCAAACGGACCAAGCTTTCATTGAATTTTAAAGAAAATTGTAACATGGCAAACAGTGCAGATCCTGATGTGAGGGCTCCTCTGTGAGCCTTCTCATCTGGGTCCGCATTGTTGGCAAATTACACTAGAGGCTCGTTTCACGTACGGGAAGGTTTAAAGAAAACAACAGCGGTCATAGTAGAACTTCGTTGCATTTGTTACTTCTTTGTCGAAGTCTTTGTGGTATTATAAGATTCCGATTCGAGGCAATCTTGTAACTACTCAGAAACTAGGAATTCTAACACTTTCCCTCACAAACATCTATGTACGAACTCATGTAAATACAGTGCTCCCTCCCTACAACGGCCCTCTCAATAACGATTCCCTCCTTACAACAACGCATGTCACTGTTTCCGAAACAACAAGGCTCCAAAAACAACTTTTTCCATCGTATTTTCTTTATGCCTCCATAAAACCCTATGTTGTGACCACTCTTTAGAATCGTCACAAAGTGACGATTCTAAAGAGTGGTCACAACATAGGGTTTTATGGAGGCATAACGGTTTTAGTTCTCGAAATACACCTTATCTGGGGATCTGCAAACAAGCTAATTATGTTTGATTTTCCCTCCCTATAACAACTCCCTCTGAACAACACATACAATCTTCGTATCCCAACGGCTGTCGTTGTAGAGAGGGAGCACTGTATGCCTATCAACAAGTTAAAATATGAACAACAGATGTTTAACAGAAATTGTAGCGTAATATATACTTTTATATGTTACATGTATGTCATACACAGACAGAACGTATCCTGGTCAGATGGCTATTATAAAAAAAAAAGAGTAAAGTACCTAGTTATAGTCTACTTTCAGTCCGAATGACCGCTCAGCCGACTGTACATTTACTCCCCTGGTCATTGAGTCATTGGCCTACAATATTGAGCACTGCTAACATATGGCGCAATCATGCAGCCGCAGTACCGGCGAGTGACCCTCACAGGTACCCATTTTAACCCCTGGGTGGAGAGGATGTGCGGGTGGGAGACACGGAAAAGCGTCTCTGAAATTTCCGGGAGAGACCGGGATTTGAACCCCGGACCTCCGGACTGATAGTCAAGCGCGTTACCACTAGACCACCGCCACCTGCAAAGAAGTCATCTGATCTGGCTCTTCTCGGTTTGTAAAAGTGCAAAAATGGTGTCTAAACCCATTACACCATAGGCTATTTTTAGATACAACCTCTTTGAACAAACCTACCGAATAGGAGCATTAACTAGAGAAAAGGAATTTTTTAGAATGGTGTAGTTTGAAACCATTGTGATAAATAGAGCATGTGCTCCTATAGGAGCAAATGCGCTATTTTATCGCAACGGTTTCACAAAGTGGCTTTTACAGAGTCGTCAAAAGTCGTCAATATGAGGGAATGGGTTAAAGAGGGAAAACGATAAACTATAAATTGCAAAAATGGGTTTAATCCTTTCCTTCATATGAATGCTTTTTCATGCATTTGTAAACAGAGTAGATTCAGATCAGCCGTCTGATCAGGGCCTGCTCTGTTTGATAATGAAATGTGATAGATCTATTTCATTAGTTTCTATATGACTACACTGTCCACCTTCCATATTTCATTATACAGTAATACCCCTCTAAAGCGCAATTATAGTAAATACAATTTAGATGCTTTTAGGCAGGTGACTGCTAAATGTGGGGTGAAAGTCCTACCCGTCTCTAAGACCGATATTGATACTAAAACTAACGTCCAGTTTAGAGGGGTTTTACTATAACTATTTTGTCCATGAATATTTAGTAAGTATTGACATTTGGAAAACATATTTATCACATAATCTTCCGTGTGGGACTGCCGAAACAGAGTGCCGTAAATCGCGGAAATGCACGAGTGCATTTTGTATGCAAATGTGCAGTTTGAATCTGACTGTACTACGCCGTGAATAATGGCCGAAATAGCAATCAGATATATTTACATTCGCCCTGCAACGTCCTTATATAACCTTATTCTAAAAAAAAGTTGCATAACCTCATGAACACCGGAAGCACGTCATTCATTTCTTAAATATAAGAAATACAATGGAATATAAATATAAGAAATAAATGACGTGCTCCCGGTGTTCATGGGTTATGCAACGCATAGCTTTACGAGCAAAGATTCACGTGAAGCCCTTCGGGCTTCACTAACTTTGCTCGTAAAGCTATGCGTTGCATAACCTCATGAACACCGGAAGCACGTCATTCATTTCTTAAATAGTCTGTTTCATTTTCTATGACACTTTTTAAGGTTATGTAGTAAAAAGAATCTTATCTTACAAATCGTTTTCATGAAACACGTTTACTATGATGGATATTAAACTCGCTAAAGCTTGTGTCATATTATTATAGTAAACTCGTTTCAAAAAAACAATTTGTAATATTTACATTCGCCCTGCAACGTCCTTATATAACTTTATTCTAAAAAGAAAGTTGCATTTTCCAATGAACGTTCATTTCAATACCGGATACGTTGATATATAAGAAATACAATGGAATATAAATATAAGAAATGAATGACGTGCTCCCGGTGTTCATGAGGTTATGCAACGCATAGCTTTACGAGCAAAGATTCGCGTGAAGCCCTTCGGGCTTCACTAACTTTGCTCGTAAAGGTATGCCTTGCATAACCTCATGAACACCTGAAGCACGTCATTCATTTCTTAAATATTTACATTCGCCCTGCAACGTCCTTATATAACCTTATTCTAAATAGAAAGTTGCATAACCTCATGAACACCTGAAGCACGTCATTCATTTCTTAAAAATAAGAAATACAATGGAATATAAATATAAGAAATGAATGACGTGCTCCCGGTGTTCATGGGTTATGCAACGCATAGCTTTACGAGCAAAGATTAACGTGAAGCCCTTCGGGCTTCACTAACTTTGCTCGTAAAGCTATGCGTTGCATAACCTCATGAACACCGGAAGCACGTCATTCATTTCTTAAATGAACACTCATGTAAGATCCTCTATATAATAGAGAAGGTGTGAATGTATGTTAGCTATTTCGAGTTAGGTGCCAGTTTGTGCTTAGAGGCATCTACAACGGTTATAAAAAAAAACTTTTCAGAACAGATTACAATAATGAATTTCTTTTAGACTGGTTCTAGGCTATACAAGAATATTTAATTACTCAAGATATTTTAAAATGCACAACACCGCATAACCAATCCCACGATGTCTGTATAGAGAATGGTACATTTTCAACGTGACATTTCCCGTTAAAAAATGAGTTAAATATGAAAATAAAATGCCCGCTTTGATGTGGATCTGGTACGATGTTGATTAATGAAACGTTTGAGGAATTATTGATCAAGGTCCATGGCAGAGGCTTTAGAGAAATGAGTAAACAGCTTGAAATCTGGTGAGACGCCGACTTACATGTATTGTCCTTCAAATTATTTCTAAATGCGAGTGACATCGCCAATAGCAGTATGAAGTTTAACCCATGTATTCCCACATTATTGGAAGAAAACTCGTCCAAATTTCATTACGGAAAGCCTCCATTGTTCATGTTGAGGGGGCAAAGCTAACAAAATATTTGTTGAAATAAGCCATTGACATCGGTGGCTTCAGCAAACAGGAGCAACTACATGTAGGAGCAAATGCTCTATTTATCACAATGATTTCAAACTACACAATTCTAAAAGTTTCCTTTTCTCTAGTTAATGCTCCTTTTCGGTAGATGTATTCAGAGAGATTGTATCTAAAAATAGCCTATGAGGTAATGGGTTAATAATGAATGATTAACCAGTATACCGCTAAAGCCACCTGATTCGCATTTGCATACAGCTTGGATCCAGATGAGACGCCGAGTAACTTGACGTCTGATCAGGATCCAAGCTGTTTGACGCACGGGCGATACATTCTCAAAAGCTCGGTGTTCTCGAACGTAGCAAAATTTGAACAGATCCAAATTTGAGCAGACATTATTTTTTACAGCTGGGTATAAAGGTTTATTATGCCGTGTCAAATGAAGCGAAATTATAATTTTATTACAGTTTGATATAAACGCATCGAGGTAGGTCATCAGCTTACATAGGCATATTAGTTTATTGATGGAATTTAATTACTCCAGACCTAATGCTGGGAAATCTCCGAGGAAAAGTACAGTTCATTAACTATTTCGCTGCAAAATATTGTCGTCTGCAAAACTGTGTCGTCTGCTCTGATTTTTTTGATTTTTTATTGATAAAAGAAGCACAAGCATACTACCAAACACTTTGGATCCTGATCAGATGCCGAATTACTCGTGTCTGATCTGGATCTAAACTGTTTGCTTCGGTAATCATAGATTCGCCATTAACCCTTTCGCTGCCAGTGCCGGATCTGTGATTACCTATGCAAACAGTTTGGATCCAGATAAAACTCGGCGTCTCATCAGGATCCAAACTGTTTGTTAATGTTACTACGTTTTTGAAACAAAAATGAAGAAAATCAAAGAAATGAAAATTTGTAGCAGACGACAAAGTTAGCAGACGACAGAGTTTGGCAGCGAAAGGGTTAACAGCGAAAGCGTTGAACATTTCATCACTATGAAGCTTTCGTTTGTTACACCTGCGGTCTGCCTAAATTTCCAAAGCCCTGTCTTTGTTTAACCCTTTCACCGCCAATGTCGCATAAATGCGCCACGATAAATAGTGCAGTCACAGACCAAGGCGGCGTCTGATCAGGGACTTCACTTTTTGTCTCAATCTCTATTTCTATATATGTGCTTTATTCCTTTGAAATGTGCATTTATTTATCTCAGTTCCTTATTTTTTGAATGATTTAACAAACTTGGATTACTTGGAGCCGTCTGATCAGGGTCTGCTCTGTTTGCTAATGGAATTTGATATATTTATTTCTTTACTTTCTAAAATGGCTACACTATTCCACCTTCCATATTTCATTATAACCTTTTTGTCCATGAATATTTAGTAGGTAATGAAATTTGCAAAAACAAAGGGAATGCGTTATTATAACGCAACGACGCTTTTTCTTTTTCGATCTAAAGACACTCGTTTTTTTCCGATCAATTAGATCATGAGGTGTTTTTACCTATCCACATAAAAAAATGTCAAAGGGTATAAACACAGCGCTATTTCCTCGCAAAGTAGTTCTTAAAGACATGTATACATATTCCAGAGCAGTTTAGTAGATTCTGCTGCACTACTGCCAGTAAGAGATAACTTTTATTGCCAGTTTTATCCATATATAGCGGGGTAATAAAAGCTTTATCGACAATAATTTCGTCGTTACTGTACTTTGTGTGTTTAAAATGGGCAAGTTTATTTCAAATTGCAAATTGTTATGTTTTATGTATGTTGGATTCTGTTGCCTTATGCCTGTTTAATTGGTGTGTTCCATGTATAGTTGGCTGTTGTGTTCTATGCCTACTGAATTGGTGTGTTCCGTGTCTACGTGTGTGTTCCATGCCTATTGGTTTGTTAGTGTCTATTTCTGCGGGATTGTTCAATGCCTGCTTGATTAGTGCGTTCATCATCTGCTGTGTTGTTTTGTTCTATCCATTGTCCCTTGGGCTGTTGGGTTTTATGTTTGTATAATTGTTGAACCCACATCGTTTGGATCGTGTGGGTCAATGCTTGCTTGATTGGTGTTTTCCACGTCTACTGAATTGGGTTGTTCTATCCTTGTTTTATTGGTATGTTCCATGCCTGGTAGATTGCGTCGTTCTGTGTCTGTTAGAATGGTGTATTCAATGTCTGCTTGATTATGTTGTTCTAGGCCTGTTACATGTAACAATGTATGTTCAATGTCTGTTGTGTTGCTTTGTTCCATATCTGTTGAATTACATTTTTCCAAGCATGTTTGCTTTGTATGTTCCTTGTATGTTGCGTTGTTTTGTTCCACATATGTAGGATTGGTTGTTCTAGCGGTGTCTGATTGGTATGTTTCATGTATGTTGTATTGTTTTGGTTTGTTTCACGTATGTTGGATTGCATTGTCCAATGCCTGTTGTGTCGTTTTGGTTTTATATCTGTTTATTTTTAGACGCATGGTGTGTTGAACCATGTATTTGAATTAATGTGTTTTGATATGTTCTATGTAGTTTCGGATCGTTGTTTTGATCAGTTAGATTTTCTTCAACAATAAATCTGGTTAATAGATACTGCTTTAAAGTATAATAAACCTAATTTGGATCAAAATGTACTTGCTTCCATTAGTTTACGAGATTGAGAAATGTCTGATCGGGTGTCAAACAGATTGAATCATGACGTGACGCAGTTACGCGTGGTTTAATCTGAGTCTAAATTATTTGTAAATACAGTTAAACCCCTCTCATGCGACCACTTAATGAATAAACATGGCTGTCTTTATAAGCAGGTGGTTGCTTAATGCAGGACGAACGTTACGCAGAAAGCTCCTATAGGACCTTTCTGCATAACTTTCGTCCTGCATTAATCTACCACCTGCCCTTGCCACTGTGAATTATGTCCCTTTTTGCTGGTCGCATTAGAGGGGTTTTACTGTACAGTTAAACGTATATATATACGGGACGTTACAAGTACATGTAGTATCAGTGCAGATGTTTTAAACAGGTGGCTGTTTCGTGCAGATTGAAAGTCATGTAGAAAACTATCAAAGGAGATTGCATTAAGCCTCATTCTAGTTTAACCCTTCACTCCATAATACGTATTTCTATGCCTTTGCAAACAGTATAGACACAGATTAAATACGCATTGTTATGCCTTTGCAAACAAAGTAGAGATAGATCATGTAGGTGCCGTCTGAACAGGCTTTGCACTGTTTGCTGAAACCTCCAATGTCAATGACTCATTTCAGCAAATAATTTGTTTTCTCTGTCTCCTGGACATGAATGGGTTCTAGGTAATATCCTTAAATGATATGGGAATAAAGTGGTAACAAATTCCCTCATAGTGACACATACTGACGCCTATGTAACAGTCATTGTTGAAACCATTGTGATGAATAGAGCATTTGCTCCATAGCAGCAAATGCATTGCTTATCGTAATGATTTTAAATTACACAATTCTATTGTTTCCTGTTTTTCGAATAAATGCTCCTTATCAGTAGATTTATTCAAAGAGGTTGGGTCTAAAAACAGTCATTTACCATGTTGCATTTGAGATAAATTCTGACTTCTATAGACAAATACCGCCGTGCTAAAGCCATTAACCATGACCTCGCTGTTTGAAAAAAACAATGTCTGCTCAAAATTGAATCTGGTGCAGTTTTGACTACTTCCGATTTCCGTAAGATTTTAAGAAACTCTTAACAGCGTGTAAAACAGCATGGATCCTGATGAGTCGCCGAGTTACTCGGCGTCTCATCCGTATCCAAGATGTTTGTAAATGTGAGTCATTTGCGGATATCTGGGGTAAGGTTAGTTAGGATCACTACTGAGGTTATAAATTAATATTCGTAATTTATTGAAACGTATCACATGAGTAGTAAATGGAAGAGCCTGTTGTATTAGCGTATATCAATGTGTATCCGGGGAATGAACTCTTTCGTTGCTCATGTCGCATCTGGGATTGCCTGTGCAAACAGTTTGGATCCAGATGAGACGTCGAGTAAACTCATCAGGATCCAAACTGTTTGTTACCGTTGTAATTTTTTAAAGATAAAATGGGAGAAAATTAAAGAAGAGGAAATTATGGAAGACAACACATTTTGTAACGACAATATTTCGCAGCGGAAGAGTTAATAGGTATATAATTGGAGTTGGTAAACCTTGAATATACAGCTGTAAAATAAAGCAACTAGTATATTGCAAAATACATATGATGTTTTGGAAAACTGTGAAGTGACTGTGGATTATTAACAGCGCAATTTGCATGTGTATTTGCATCTTAACGATTCCAAAATCAGAAATGAATTTTTAAAACTGACACTAGAAGCAACACTATCTATCGATTTACAACCTAAAGATATAATGATATCACATTGTAAGATCATAGATAATTAAATCGGGGATGCTTTAACTCGTCCCCATCCATTGGTGTTCCCATTATAACACTTTCAAACAGTTTGGATACAGATTAGAAGCCGAGTAACTCGGCGTCTCCTTATGATTTAAATTGTATGCCACTTTGATTATTTTTTCTTTTAAAAAGACAATAAAAGAGACTCCACTTGAAGTCTTTAGTAGACGATAGTCTTAGAAGACAGACTGGTTTTTGCAAGCAAACGGTTAAATGGGTATTCCATGATACATTAGAGAAATATTAAACATTCTATTGCTATTATAGACCTTACTCGCATTGCAAATAACTTGGATCCCGATGAGACGCCGAGCAACTCGGCATCTCATCAGGATCAAAGCTGTTTGACACTCGGTCTATAGTGTCTCAATACCATCGAATCGAAAGTAGTCCAAAATGCATAACATCCACATTTCAGCAGACATTTCTGTCACAACGGAGTAAGGGCAACACAGAATAGATCATACGTATATCTCATTGTGACATGGCTGTATTAGTATCATTATAGCTCCATAGAGATGATACAATATTGAAGGGACCATAGGTTCAGATGAAATGCGTAAATTCAATGATGTTCAACAATAACTACTCTATGTCTCCAACAAACCCTATATGTGACCACTTTTTAGAATCATCTCAAAGAGACGATTCTAAAGAGCTGCCACAATATAGAGTTTGGTGGAGAAATGACGATTTTAATATTTGGGATACGCACATTTATTTTTAGCTCTGGTTGAAGACCAATGATTTATCCCTTAGTTACCCTACTGTTAAAAAAAATAATGTCTCCCCAAAGTTGGATCTGGTTCAACTTTGACTACCTCCGAATCGATTAATGTTTTGAGAAACCCCGCTAATGCGACCACCTAAAAGAGGTATAATTATGGGTGCTATATGCAGGTGGCAGCTTAATGCAGAACAAAAGTAATACAGAAAGCTCCTAGAGGAGATTTCTGCATTACTTTTGTCCTGCATTAAGCAAACGCTTGATTATAAAGAAATCAATGTTTATTCATTAAGTGCTCGCATTAGAGGGGTTTTAGTGTACATATGAGCATGGCTGCTGACGTCACGCTGAGTTACTCGATGTATCATCTAGATCTAAGCTGTTTGCGATTTGGAGTCAAATCAGTAGACAGTTTATTATACTTCAGTTGTTTACTTTACAACATACTATTCATATGGTTGATTATGTAACCTTTATCCTGTTCAATATCCATTAACCCTTCGCTTGCTGAATTTTAAAATACATTTCTTCTTCTTTACCCATGCCCTGTTGTATAATTACATATATTTTCACTGTGTACAAATATTTCGCTGTGCAATCACTGCTCTGGAGTGCGCTGATCGCACAATCAATTTGTAAATAGTGCATACCCTGATGAGACAGCTCCTGCAGCATCTGAGTCTTCAATATTTACAGGTAGGTATATTGACGTGATTAGCAAGCGAAGGGTTAAAACAATAATAACATTATGAATATTTATTAGTTGAATGAGTATGATAGTACAGTAGCAGAAACTGTAGAATCATATCATCCCTAGGCATTTAAGGCATGTCGCATGCAACATGCCTTTATGTCAAAATATATCTTGCAACATGCCTTATTTTCAAAGGACTTTATAAATATTACATTTGAGTTACATTTAAGTTACTTTAAATGCCCAAAGTCATAACTTATTATTAGATGTGTAAGAAAACCATTTCAATTTGATAAATTAATGCCTATTTATGGATAAATAGTTATATTTGTTATATTGAAACCACATTTACGCGTATATATTTTCATCAGCAAACAGAACAGATCCTGGTCAGGGTATATTCTGTTTGCACAACCATGCAATGACGTTTATATGAAGAAAAAAGTTAACCCTTACAATGTGCATTCTGTTAATCAACAAAACGTTTTAATTAAGTCGACCAATGCATGACCTGCGGTAAAATCCGTAAAATCTTAATTGTGTCTTCATTTGATTTTGCCAAATTGGTAGCACAAATTTAAAGTTATACAAATATTAATACTACAGTAGACACCCTCTGAACCGGCCACCTAACCCTTTCCTTCATATAAACGTGTTTTCACGCATCTGCAAACAGAGTAGACCAAGATCAGACGGCTCCTATAGGAGCCGTCTGATCAGGGTCTACTCTGTTTCTTAATGGAATTTGAAAGATGTTCCTTTACTTTCCAAACTGGTAATTATGTTCTATTTCCATTTTATGATAACTTTTTTGTCTATGAATATTCAGTAGGTATTGAAATTACAAATAAACATGGAAAAAAACTGGGAAATGGTTAATGAATACATATCGGAGTCTTAAACAACAGATGATTGCTAAATACAATAGGCTGTATGGCAAAACAGCTCGCGTGGGAGCTTTCTGCATAACTTTCGTCCTGCATAAAACTAACACCTGACCTTTTAAGCTCCGAATTATGCCTCTTTAGTCGCCTTAAAGAAAACGGGGCTTTACTCTTTTGTAAATTAAATATTCATGGCTTGTGGTCATAGTTAGTATAAAAAGGACATTTGAATGATTCTCTCTGAAATTATATTTAGAGTTGAGTGTTGCATTGCCGTCCATACAATATAATTATATGTACAAGGTACAGTAATTGAACCACGAAACAATAGGCTAATGTTTGGTCGTAACGGAAGTGGTTGCTTTACCCATTCCCTCATATTTGACCACTCTGTAAAAGTCACCTTTTGAAACCATTGTGAGGAATATAGCATTTGCTCCATATGAGCAAATGTTCTATTTATCACAATGGTTTCAAACCTACACAATTCCAAAATGTCCCTTTTCTCTAGGCCCATATGCTCCTTTTCGGTAGATTTACTCAAATAAGTTGGGTCTTAAAATAGCCTATAAGGGAATGCATGACGAGAGCTATGTAGCAAGTTGCTACAGGAACTTTCTGTCTTAATTTTGTCCTGTATTAAGCATCCACCTGCTGTTTAAAACATTATTTTCATTCATTGAAAGGTCGCGTTAAGAATGGTTCTATTACATATTTAATTTCTGTAAAAATTCATACCATGCCCCTAAGATTCTGGTGACATAATAATTCAGAGGTCCAGATAAGATGCGTAAATTTAAACATTTTCAAGAATATCCCCATTATTTCTCCTCCACCAAACCCTATACTGTGATCACTCTTTAGAATTGCCTCGATGAGACGATTCTAAAGAGTGGTCACAGTGTAAGGTTTGGCGGAGAAATGACGATTTTAGTATTAGGGTACGCACCTTTAGCTGTAGCTCTGAACTATAAGAAATAATGGAACCAAAGTTACAAGCAGTTGTCCCCTTGATAATATCCCCTTGATGATACGTCGAGTTAATTGTCCCGCATCTAGATACAAATTCACAATTTCGCTAACAATATCATAAAAAGCATACTTACAGAATTTTCTTCATGAACTCCCAAATATCAAGCCTCTCTATTGACGACATGAACGTAAAGTTATCAAAGTTAGTTAATTAATGCGCACACCGAGTATATTGTTTCTCATTTCATTACAAGACAAACATCTTCAGAGCTTCCAAAAATGTTTTCCCATAGTCTGTTGTTTTACTAAACATCTTGAATATTCATTTCTCTCGGTCATATTGTCTGAAACAATCTCTCATTGAAACATTGAACATGACATAAGCCATTCGTTAAAAAGAAAACGATTGCGATCAATTTGAGTGTTATTTTTGTTTTGTATTTCGGAGACTATACTCATGGAAAAGCACTTTTTTCATTACCATTATTTTTCCGGATAATTATACCCTATTCTGTCATTAAAATAATTGATTCAGAATTATTTGTCATTCACTGTAAATTAATTTACTCCAACCAATTCCGGGCGAATAGATGCTGTTATAAACGTCAAAAGAAAGCATTGATTATCCAACTGTACAGAAACGAACAATAGGCAGAAGTTAGACAGAGCTCCAGATAAGACGCGTTAAGTAATTTTATTTCAATAATAATTTCTTTATTTCTCCACCAAACCCTATCTTGTGACCACTCTTTAGAATCGTCTCTAAGAGACGATTGTAACGATTGGTCACAACATAGGGTTTGGTGGAGAAATGATGATTTTAGTATTTTAGTACGCACCTTTATCTGTATCACAAGTTAGAGTTAAGACATAATATATGAAATAAAAATCCAATTTACTATCACCACAAAAGCAATCAAAAATCCCATTTTTGTTGTCAACACCTTTGACAAAGTCAGCTTTATTGTTGTTCTCTGGCGGGCTCATCTCCGAGCTCCAAATGAATAGTGTTTCCAAGAAATTCCACTTGTCTTGATGGAATAAACTCATTTATCAGATGTACAAAACGAAATAAAGCTGGTACATTTCTACTTCAACCAATCTGTTTTCCTGGACAAACCCACAATCCGATTTTTGTGTAATGCGGGAAAACATTTACCGCGTTTATTCAAATAAGGGCGCCCGGTAATGTAATGAATTAGATAATAAACAGTCTCTGCGTCCACCACGCCGGCTAACCGTCCTCATCTAACCATTATTCTGCTATAAAAATTATGTCTGCTTAAACAATTGCAATATCTACTTACATAAGAATCATTTCAACGTTTAACATTTTCTCTGTTGAATATTCATGTACAAAATATGAAATCATGCATATTTATTAGCTATACATGTATGTTTATAATGGCATTTGCACAAAGGAATATTTGGTACTGATAGACACTGTAGAGTCACATCTATAATAATGCATTAGCAAAAAGAGTTGACCCTTATCAGACGGCTCCTACAGGAGCTATCTGATCTTGGTCTACTCTGTTTGCAAATGTGTACAGATACGTATTTATAAAGGAAGGAGTTAACCAGTTGGTTATAACTATAGAAGTTACACTATGATAAGTGTTAAGTACCCTTGGATATGTGCTTTTATTAACCCATTCCCTAATATTGACGCCTTTTAACGCCCCGCAAAAGTCGCCATTTGATAAATAGAGCATTTTCTCCTATAAGAGCAAATGCTTTGTTTATCACAATGGTTTTAAACTGCAAAATTTTAAAAGGTTTCCTTTTCGGTATATCTATTCAAAGAGGTTGGACCTAAAATAGCCTATGAGGTAATAGGTTAAGTGGAGGTACATGTACATGACTAGTTCGTTAAACTGTGATAAAGACAATACTGAAGATTATCTGTTACAAGGATATTACCATTCATTGATATAGGAATTGTAATGGTATGTACAATATGAATCTGGAGGAGAGGGAATAATGGATGTTTGGTATTCCTCCAAATGGAGCTTGTGTGTAAGATTGGCTGTATACTCGGAGGAAAACACTTGCCATGCTCCGAATACTACTCCTGTAGCATGTATGATGGCATAATGACTTTGGAAGCCTATGGGAATGAAAGGGGTCAGTGGGCATAGGGCCCGTCCGTCTATTCGTCCCTCTAATAGTCAGACCATCATATAAATTTTGGGATTCTTGGACATCGCGAAGAGTATAAAGGTCCAGGAACGTTAATTCTATGGAACTTGGTATATGAGATGCTCAAATGTCACTTTGTACGTGATGCGTATGTCCTGTGACGTTAATATCTTGATTTTTAAAAGAATGTTGGTGTAAAATACTCAGGGGCGGAGCAAGACATGCCTAGTAACAGTATACAGTAGAATGCCTCTAAACCGGGATTGTAATAAAGTAGACTTTATGTATTTTAGGCAGGTGGCTGCTTTATGCAGGATGAAAGCCATGCAGAAAGCTCCTGTAGGAGCTTTCTGCACGACTTTCGACCTGCATTAAGTTTCCACCTGTTTGAAAGACCGGTTTTGGTACTAATTTTAACGTCCGCTTTAGAGGGGATTTACTGTATTGCATTTTCTGTAACCTCATTCCATCCATATTCGTTGCTAGCATACATATATACGCTGATAAACTAACACATCTCTATTTTGGAACAGATGACCTCGATTCGAGCTGTATCAAGTCATAAGCTGCCAGATACTGTCGTCTGCAAATGTCTTCGTCTGCTACAATTTCAAATTTTCAAAAGTCTTCAATTGTGTTTAATTGATTATAATCACACAGAGCAACAGATAGCGGTGCGTACCCAAATACTAAAATCGTCATTTTCAACCAAAACCCTATACTGTGACCACTCTTTAGAATCGTCTCTTCGAGTTTGGTGGGAATATAATGGAGCTGTTCTTGTGAATGTTGAAATTTACGCAACTTATCTGCACATCTTATCACAGTAACAAGCAGTTTTGATCCCAGTTGTAAAAATCAGCGTCTACTCAATTATGGATCTGGTGCAATTTGGACTGTTTTCGATTCGATCAAGCATTTGGGAAACTGTTGACTTAGTAACAAACAGGCTGGATCCTCATGAGACGCCAAGTCACTCACCTGGGGCACAAGCTGTTTGCAAAAGCGAGTTATGTCGCGGGGCGTTCTATGAAACAAATACGGTACAAAATCTAATTTTAGATACATTGTTCTTATCCTCAAGGGTATGCGACAGTTCTGAATATTTTATGCGTGTTACTTAGAATATACTCAGCAGAGTGTGACAAAGTGTCTGTGAGGGTCTGTTAGTCAAAGCAAAGTCTTAGAACTGAACTTCAATACGCGGTTTTAAGCCTTGTGCCGAGAAAAAGCGTGAAAATGCTCTGTGCACGTCAAAGCCAATTAAATTCAGCATAAATAATTAAGTTAACGCCTTAAAAAGCAAAATATGCTCGAGGGAAAATTGCAAAAGACAAGACGCGTTAAATATTGAATTCTGAGGAGCAAATTTAGTTTTGCGACCAGAAGAAGAAACTGTCTTGAATTTTTCAATACTTAAAATTATGACAAAAGTTTAAATATTCTAAATCTTTTGTTTTTAGAAAAAAGGAAATCATTGGATTTATATTAGATTAGCACAAATTAAATTGATCATTTTAAGTTAATGCTATTTTAACCCTTCCTTGTCAGTCTTCTATATTTAGTCCAAATCTGAATATTCATGGGAAAATAATTATAACGAAATACGGAAGGTGGAACATTGTAGCCATTTTAACAAGTAAAGAATCATATCTTTCAAATCCTATTAGCAAACAGAACATACCCTGATCAGGAGCCGTCTGATCTGGGTCTACTCTGTTTGTAAATGTGCGAAACACGTTTATATGAAGGACAGGGTTAACAGAAAATTTAACACCATTACTTTAATCACCTATACCGTGTAGAATTACACTGCATGTTTACAACGTATATCTATCTTATCTTAACCATGGTTTATATATGTTAATTATATAATTACGGGGTATTCAATAGTGTACACTCGATATCTCGAACTTTAACACTTTCCCTGTTCTATGTTTAGGCCATTTTTCAATATCCACTGAATATTCATTAACAAAATAGTTATAAAGAAATATGGAAGGTGGAACATTGTAGACATTTTAGAAAGTAAAGAAACAGATCTATCAAATTCTATTAGCAAACAGAGTAGACCCTGATCAGACGTCTCCTCTAGCAGCCGTCTGATTGGGTCTACTCCGTTTGCAAATGCGTCAAAACACGTTTATATGAGGGAAAGGGTTAAGGGACCATACAAAATACTTCCAGATAACTGGAGTTCGAGTCAACCTTTCATTTCAGAGGTTACAGCTTAATGTTGGTCGCAAGTCATGCTGAAAGCTCCTGTAGGAGCTTGCAGCGTGACTTGCGATCTGCATGAAGCTGTAACATGTCTTAGTGCAGTGGCGAATTTAGTGCAACTCTGTGATACAAATTTGGAAGGGACTGAATATTAATTTGAGTTATATCCAAGTTCTTGTTATCGGAGTTGGAGATATCGATGTTCCGCCGTAGTTAACAGTTAAATCCATGAATTCAGTAGGCATTACGTAAACGATTTTCGCATACTTTAAAAAAAGCCAGTTAACCCTTTCACCGACAATGTCGCAAAAATGCACCACGACAAATAGTGCAGTCCCAGATCAGACGCCTCCTTGAAAAGGTGGCGTCTGATCAGGGACTTCACTTTTTGTCTCAATCTCTAGTTCCCGATCTGTGTTTTATTCCTTTGAGATCTGTACTTATTTATTCCATTTCCTTATTTCATCGAATGATTTAACAAAATTGAGTTGCAGACGACAATTAGAAATTTGGCGCCGAAAGAGTTAAGCACTTCTAAACCTGACGTTCAAATTAGTAGCAATACTGGTCTGTCAGACAGGTAACAGTTTAACGCAGGATGAAGTGAGCTTTCTGTGTGAATTTCATCCTGCATTAAGCAGCAACCTGCCTAAAAAGATTTACATTTATCTTAACCAAACCCCTGATTTATATGGATTTTACTGTATTAAGCCATTCCCTCATATTGACGACTTGTGAAACCATTGTGATAAATAGAGCATTTGCTCCTATAGGAGCAAATACTCTATTTATCACAATGGTTTCAAACTACAAAATTCTAAAATGTTTCCTTTTCTCTAGATAATGCTCCTTTTCGGTAGATTTATTCAAACATATTGTATCTAAAAATAGCCTATGAGATAATGGGTTAACCCTTTACTCCATAAATACGCTTTGTACACCTTTGCAAACAGAATAGAGCCAGATTAGACGGCTCCTGTAGGAGCAAAGTTTGCTTATAAATAGATCTTACAGTATCTACCTTCACTAAAATAGGAAGTGTACATATGCCATTATAAACAAATGTTCATGGCGAAATTATATGTTTAAAGATAATGTTTAAGGTATATTTTAGCTCTCGTCACATACTTATCTAAGTACATGTATCTACTTATCCAATGGGCTAGAAATATTTTTAATACATTTATATAAGATTATTCTAAGATTCGTTCCTGTGGAATTTGATCAAAATCTTCTCAGTGGTTTAGTAGAAGTTACCGTTTAATCAATTTTCTCTTGAATATTCATGTAAGAAATAATG
This sequence comes from Azorinus chamasolen, assembly GCA_963576725.1. Classification (NCBI taxonomy): domain Eukaryota; kingdom Metazoa; phylum Mollusca; class Bivalvia; order Cardiida; family Solecurtidae; genus Azorinus; species Azorinus chamasolen. Next base: position 9,901,567 of record OY755253.1, on the reverse strand, counting down.
ACATCATGAATATTAATTAGCTATATTTTTACAATGACATTATGACCTAGTGGATATTTTACAGTGACTGAAAGTGTAGAATCATACGTATTGTTATTTCAAGGGCAAACAGGACAGACCCTGATTAGACGACTCCTATAGGAGCCGTCTGATCCGGGTCTGTTCTGTTTGAAATGGCATGAAAGAGCGTTTATATGAACTAAAAGGCATTGCTGACGACGGATGACGCCCGATGCGGAACACATTATGATCCTGATAGCTCACATTGGCACGTTCTGCCAGGTGGGCTTAAAGTGTAATTCGGGGCAATTATAACAAAATAAACTGGGGTGAATTTATACTATACCACACGAGATATAACAGAAACAATTTTAATCACCCCAATGGGACCTATATTGCATGAGTTGTCCCAATTACAAGAATGATTAATGCTATTTTGATATACCCTTGCATGCAGGAAGCACGTCAAACAGTTCCATAATCAAGTTCAGATAAGCGTTTATACAGCCGATATCCAATTAACGGAGAATTCTCTAATAACCAGTCATATCAAATTTCTTGCACAGAAATTATGGTCGCTATAATTAGATGTTTGGGACTTAAATCATGGAACAATTGAAGAGAAACACTCAACATCAATACCGGTCGTGGCTTTGTTGTTGATATTTTAAGCTCGAAATAAATCTAGATAGAAAAATGAAAAAATCAATGGCTCAAGTAACATTTCACTAGTATTAAATATGTAAATTGTAATAGGCAAATACATGTGTATACAGTAGAACGCATCTAAAGCACTAACTTGATTTGTAGCCCTTTCCCTCATATTGACGACTTTTGACGACTCTGTTAAAGTCACTTTGTGAAACCATTGTGATAAATAGAGCATTTGCTCCTATAGGAGCAAATGCTCTATTTATCACAATGATTTCAAACTACAAAATTCTAAAATTTTCCTTTTCTCTAGTTAATGCTCCTTTTCGGTAGATTAATTCAAAGAGGTTGTACTTAAAAATAGCCTATGAGGTAATGGTATAGACAGTAGCATAACCCTTTACTCAATGAATAATTATGTCAGAAATTATGACATCGTGGATATTAATTAGATTATTGTTTAGAATGAATCATGGACACGGGAAATTTTGGCCATGACAGAAAGTGTAGAATCATATCTATAGTATGTTATAAGCAAACAGAACAGACCCTGATCAGACAATTCCTACAGGAGTCGTCTGATATGGGTCTACTCTGTTTGCAAAGGCGTAGGAAGTCGTATTAATGGAGTATAGGGGTCATTCAAAGCACGTGGTTGCTTGATGAAGGACAAAGGTAATGCTTTTATCTTGGATAAACCCTTTCCCTCATACAAATTTATAAAGATTATGCTTTTATCTTGGATAAACCCTTTCCTTTATACAAATTTATAAAGGTTATGCTTTTATCTTGGATAAACCCTTTCCCTCATACAAATTTATAAAGGTTATGCTTTTATCTTGGATAAACCCTTTCCCTTATACAAAGGTAATGCTTTTATCTTGGATAAACCCGTTCCCTCATACAAATTTATACAATACATCCATGACTTCATGAATATTCATCTTTTTTTAATAATGTCAACTGAAAAAAAAACACTTTAATTTATCATGGCAGGCATTATAGAATCAGATACAGTTTATGTCGTCAGCAAACAGAGCAAACCCTGATCGGACGGCTCCTACAGGGCCTGCTATGTTTGCAAAGACGCCAAAAGGCGTCTATATGAAGGAGAGGGCTAGGCTAAAAATTTCGCTTTAAGACCATCCAATATTCCTGTTGGTTGTGTGCTTTAGATATGTCTAACTCAAGATGTATATAAGTATATCATCATTATACAACAAGAGTATATCATTATTTAAGGCAATAAGTAAATATGTAAAGAAATTAAAGACAACCGATTGCAGTTACATGTAACCCTTATCCTGCCAAGGTAATGGACTACTAAAACATTGACAACATGTCCCAATGACGTCACAAAGGAGACAAATACGTCACAACATGTATGATTCCGTACGCAGTTCTTGAACGTAGCAGTCTCGGTAAACGTCAGTGTAAAGGATTAATAGTTTGAATCCCTTTCAGTGCCATGAAGACGGGTATGTGATATAATATGCGAACAGTTTGGATCCAGATGAAACACCGACTGACTGGGGGTCTCATAAGGATCCAAACTATTCAACACGCTGGCACTGAAAGAGCAAGTGTATACTACAGTGGAGCCTGTCTATAACAGCAATATAATGGATTGACGTGGAGGCTATAAGAGCATTGATTGCTTAACCCTTTCCTTCATAGTGACGCCTTTTGATTCTTCTGTAAGCGTCACGTTTTGAAACCATTGTGGTATATAGAGCATTTGCTCTACAATGGTTTCAATGGTTTCAATACTACGCAATTCACACAAATGCTCTTTTTGTCACAAAGGTTTCAAAACTAAACTACACAATTCCAAAACAATCCTTTTTGCTTGTAAATACTCCGTTCCAGTAGATTTATACAAAGAGGTTGGGTTTAAAAAAACCTATGAGGGAATGAGTTCATGCTCTAGAGGAGCTTTTTGCACAATCCTTGTCCTGTATTAAGGTACATGTAGTATATATGTTATAAACCCAGAATATGATTTATTTGTAGTTCGCTGTAGACTGATCTTACTGTAAGGTTAAGATCGATCCCTCTTTGATGATCAATCAAGGGATAATTAATTCTTTCGCTGTTATGGGAAAATCTATGACAATATTTGCAAACTGTCTGGATCTAAATGAGACACTTTTTTTTACTTGGCGTCTCGTTGGGATCTAAAATGTCCGAAACTGCGACTATATGTTAGAAAGAGAAGGAAATCATTCAACCATGAAAAAGGAAGCAGACAATATTTATGTAACAGGGAATCAGATTATTCCTTCGTGGCCAACAACTGTCTTTTGCAAACTTTGGCATATTCTAAAATTTTATTTTGTCCCTTATTTCGTTTCAAAATCATAACCATAGTATCATACAGTTTGGATCGTGATGAGGCGCCGTGTTAACCAGCATCTCATCTGGATCCAAACTGTTTACATAGAATAATCACAGATTCGCAATTAACAAAATGGTTAAATATCATTATCATAATATATTGTTGATAAAGTTTATCAAACTGTACACATATATACAGAGGTTATACTTACAACCCGTGATGGTGCAACATTGACAACATGTCCCGATGACGTCACACAGGAGAGAAAAAACACGTCACAACATGAACGTGTATGATTCCGTTAGCAGTTCTTGAACGTAGCAGTCTTCGCAAACGTCAGATTAAAGGATTAACAGTTATAATCCATGTAATAAATATATCTCTGATGCTCTACAGCTCGTTGACTCAGAATCATAGTCTATTGTAAATATATAAATATTGTTTTTCATTTAAGTATATGTACGCCTGGGAAGAAGCATTCTAACTTCGATCTCCATTTTAAACTGAAAACAAAATGATGGTTTTTGTCTTGTTTTTTCTTTGTTTGTTTGAGTTACAGTAAGGCCTGCTTATAGAGACCACTTGATAAATAAACATGATGATCTACCAGAGCATATGATTTCTTAATGCAACACGAAAGTAATGCAGAAAGCTCCAAGTGGATCTTTCAGCAGAACTTTCGTCCTGCAGTAAGCTATCACCTGCCTTTAAATCCTAGATTTATACTTCTTTTTGGTGGTCGCTTTAAGCCGGTTTTACTGTACCTATATGTATTAGTTTCAAACACGGTGATGTGTTTATCCTAATTAATTGAGGCACTAAGCTGGCGGATGTGACAAGCTTAAGCCTAGTAATCACGGCAACTGTGGATGAATTCGTTAGCCTGGTCAGTGGTACTTGTCGTAGATAATTATCTCTGTTATCGACAAACGTATCTAATCAGAACCTATCACTACTTATTTCCCGATAATGTTCTAGATTAAAGAAGCTGGAAACACAGATCAATAGAACATAGTATACGAAACGCGGCTCCATACACAAAACAGCATAAACTTAAACTCACTGTTTCCACGAGGGTCTATACACAGATCAAACAAAATACAAACTCAATACACTTTTACAGTTCTTCACATATATAAGCAAAACATAAGTCCATGAAATTAGAATTTTTCTATTCACAGATAAGCCAAACATAAGTCCCTGTCTTCAGCCGTGTTTTGTACACAGTCCACTGTAGGCATATGTCGCCCACGACCAGTTTGCTTGTCCACAATTCGCACTACAATATCATAGAACGAAATCATTTAACGTCCATGTAAAGAATTATCCCAACAAGATCGATGCCTCTTCATTTAACTGGAAATGTTTTCTTTGTACCATAAATAGCTGTGACGCAAATCCGGGTGACAACTACACGAAAACCAGTTAAACCACCTTGCGAAGATATATCAGACCCTATTCATGGATATAAAATCCAGACACGAGCCATAATATTGTCATAAACAGGCAATCCCCTCAAGAAAAGCGTAGCAACTTATTTGCAGAGATTTGCTCGGGAATCTATTTAAAGGCTTGTTCAGTTTTTGTTGCCTTAGCTGAGTATTTAATCTTGTTTCCATTAATGATAATTTTACAAACTATCAGTAGGCATTCGATTACTAAATTGCCATAGCTTGGTTGGCATGGCAACGTAATGAAAATATAGCACTATCGGCGAGAATTGTTCTCTTGGTTTTCTATTAGCTTTACGCGTGGGGGAAAAGATAGATGCAACCTCTGATTTTCAGAGTATCACAGAAACAAACTCGAAGAATTACAATACTAGTAAAATCAAATCTGCACAACATGTCCATCACTTAAAAAATGAAGACAATATGGCGTATTGTTTAAAAGACCGATGATGATTAACCCTTCGCTTGCTATTCACGTCAATATACCTACCTGTAAATAATGAAGACCCAGATGAAACAGCTCCTGCAGGAGCTGTCTCATCAGGGTCTGCACTATTTACAAGTTGATTGTGCAACTAGTGCACTCCACAGCAGTGATTGCACAGCGAAATACTTGTACACAGTGAAGATAATTATATGTAATTATGCAACAGGGCATAGGTAAAGAAGGAGAAATGTATTTTAAAAATTCAGCAAGAGAAGGGTTACAGAGCAATAGATACAGGCGCGTATTTTCAAATTAAAAAAGCGTTATTTCTCAACCAAACCCTATGTTGTGACTATTTAGAACCGTCAAGAAGAGGTGTCGTAACATAGGGTTTGGTGGTAAATACAGGAGATATTCTTCAAAATGTTTGATTTACGCCTCGTTTCTGGGCATCTAACATTATTTGTTGAAACCATTGACATAAAGTGAGTGATATATGAAGAGCATACAGGTACCAGAAAGTGTTCTTGCTTTTGAAAGACACAGCACATTCGGTACATGCTATTGATATACAGTAAAATCTCGATTATTCGAAATTTCTGTATAGACGAATTTATACTCTATTAGGCAGGTGGCTGCTTAATGCATGGTGAAAGTCATGCAGAAAGCTCCTAGAGGAGCTTTCTGCATGACTTTCACCGTGCATTAAGCTGCCACCTGTCTTAAAGATCGATAATAATACGTATTTTAGTGTTCGAATAATCGAAGTTTTACTGTATTTGTAAAACCCGCTTTCGATGGCACTGATCACGTTTGAATCTGACATGGTGCATACTTGCAACACACTTCAATTTCATTCCTCTGAGAAATAAAACAGTGCAAAACAGAGGTCTGCATTGATTTACACCTCCTGAAGCCACATCAACATATTATATAGGCTGAAGATACATGATGCATGTAGCCACGTCCTGAAGGCGTGGCCTATTTCCTAACTGGATAGTTTATGCCTATATTAACCCATTACCTCATAGGCTATTTTTAGATCCAACCGCTTTGAATAAATCTACCGAAAAGGAGCATTAAATAGAGAAAGGGGCAATTTTAGAATGTTGTAGTTTGAAACCATTGTGATACATGTACATAGGAGCATTTGCTCCTATAGGAGCAAATGCTATATTTATCAAAATGGTTTCACAAAGTGACTTTTATAGAGTCGTCAAGAGTCGTCAATATTAGGGAATATTTCAGATAAAACATCTGAATGAAAGTCTCAACAGTATTCGAAACAACCTGAATAAGGGACGGGCGCAATAACACTGAGCTACTGTGGTCGATATAATAATAATTATGGCAAAAACTATATCTTTGAAAAACAAAGTATGTAACTGGAATTCCTTGTCATTATCATAAGTGACCACGCCTCAAAGACACACCTACCACACCTACTATACCATGTGATATAAAGACACGTATCTTATACTTTGTTGTCAAATATAATACGAGGATTATAATACAAATAATGCACAGTTGAAAACGTAAACATTTGAACTAGTCTATGAACATTTGCTGAAATAAGTATAGTTGTGTAGCTTTAAAACCGTTATCTCGGGCAAAAGCTTATCTAGCGTTATTACAATTAGTAATGAGTTGACCAATGTCAGACAGCTCCAGTAGTAGTTGTCCTACCAGGGTCTGTCTTGTTTGCTAATGGAACTGTATAGAATTGATTCTTAGGTTTCTGCCAAGGCAAAATATTTCCCTTGTTTAAAGACCATATTAAAATGATGTCAATGACAATTCGTGACGTGATAGATTCTTGCATATTATTCATGAAGTAAAAGGCTAAGAGGAATTACATAGGGGATATTATATATTATTAGAGTTGACTAAAATGATGCACATTTGCGAGCCTCATATTTATTTAGGCCGTTGCCTTATACATGTATATATCAATGTAGAAATCATGAAACCATGCACCTATGATTGTTTTGACTATAAACATATATGAGCTGAGTGTTATAATGATGCATGTATATGATTTTTTGACTATAAACATATATGAGCTGAGTGTTATAATGATGCATGTATATGATTGTTTTGACTATGAACATATATGAGCTGGGTGTTATAATGGTGCATGTATATGATTGTTTTAACTATGCACATATATGAGCTGGGTGTTATAATGGTGCATGTATATGGTTGTTTTGACTATGAACATATATGAGCTGGGTGTTATAATGGTGCATGTATATGATTGTTTTGACTATGAACATATATGAGCTGGGTGTTATAATGGTGCATGTATATGATTGTTTTGACCATGAACATATATGAGCTGACTGTTATAATGGTGCATGTATATGATTGTTTTAACTATGCACATATATGAGCTGAGTGTTATAATGATGCATGTATATGACTGTTTTTACTATGAACATATATGAGCTGAGTGTTATAATGGTGCATGTATATGATTGTTTTGACTATGAACATATATGAGTGTTATAATGGTGCATGTATATGATTGTTTTGACCATGAACATATATGAGCTGAGTGTTATAATGGTGCATGTATATGACTGTTTTGACTATGAACATATATGAGCTGAGTGTTATAATGGTGCATGTATATGACTGTTTTTACTATGAACATATATGAGCTGAGTGTTATAATGGTGCATGTATATGATTGTTTTGACCATGTCAGAAACTGTAGAATCAGAACTATGCTATTGTATAACCAATTATACCATGACACATGGTCAGACAGCGCCTACAGGAGCCGCTTGATTGGGGTCTACTTTGTCTTTAAAGGAGTGAAAATTTGTTTCAGGTAGAAAGTTTATTTAAATGAAATGAAAAAGGCATAAAACTACACACATGGCAGAATTAGGGCAATTCATTTGTATTTGGTAATATCCTGTCGTATTCAGTCGATAAAAACGCTGTGAAACGTCAGTCAAAACTACAGTTTAGACAATATTTGTAAGCCAATTATATCGGTCGCTTTATGAGCATACTGAGACTCATTTTCAGGTTATTTATTTATTTCAAATAAGCTTAGATCCTGCAGTGAGCAAGCACCATCAGCATAGATATAATAACATAAACAATTCTCAGTGACAAATGGAGAATCTGCTATGCATGTCATATGTGTTATGATAGTAACGGCAACAAATACTCGGGTATACAGGTGTGCATTGGTGCAAGGTCAAGGATACATAATATTTATGTTTTTAAGTTAACAGTTTAGTCACACTTATATATTATAAGATATCTAAAACAATATACATATACGCGTATATATTCCTTAACTCATTCCCTCATATTGACGCCTTTTTACGCCTCTGTTAAAGCCTCTTTTTAAAACCATTGTGTCAAATATAGCATTTGCTCCATAGGAGCTAATGCTCTATTTATCATAATAGTTTCAAAGCTACACAGTTCTAATGTTTTCATTTTCTAATACATTTTCATTTTCAGCAGATTTATTCAAAGAGTTTTGGTCTACAGATAACCTAGTGGTGATGGGTTAACCTTTGAGCTCAGTATTGTTTTTCAAGTAAGAATTAATAGTTTCATGAATATCAATTTACTGGATTTGTATGATGGCATTTGAACAAATGACGCTTTGCTCCAATAATATTCCATAAGCAAACAAGGCATGGTCAGAAAGTGGGGGAAGAAATGATGAAAAATGAAAACAGAAGAGAAGAAGAGGATAATGAGGAATAGAACCCTTTCCAAGAAATTAAACCCACGTGACAAAATTATACAGTGGAACCTGCATATAGCGGCCATAATTATAATAAAGGAATAAGGCGGTCGATATAGATGTGTGGCAGCTTAGGACGAACGTAATGCTAGGAGCTTTCACCCTGCATTAAGCTATCACCTGTCCTTAAACACCCGAATTAAACCTGAGTTTTATTGTCGTTGCAGACAGGTTTCACGTACAATACAATGGAGAAATATATGTAGACTGTGTTACAGGTTTGGTAACTCTTTCAAATATATGTAACGTTACGTTATGTTTGTATTTGTCAATCATTGATTTGTCAATTGTCAGACAAACATGGCATCAAATGTACGCGTACGTAGAATTGCCGTGATCTCCCATGTATAATGATCGATATTTCACCAACGAGGACATCTGGTAAGAAGTCATATTCTTATTATGTACCCTTATTCCACTAACCACGACTTGGCTTGCATTTGCACTCACCTTGGATCCAGATGAGACGCCGGGTAACTCGTCATCTGGTCAGGATCCAAAGCTTTTCAACACTCGGTAAATAGTTTCTTAATCAAACATCGGACGTAGTCACAATTGAACAGATCAAAACCTTAGAAGACATTATTGTTATTCAGTGAGAAAAGTGCTAATGAACATCTGTTTGTAGCAGTGAATTGCTGAAGAAGCTTTCACATCGCTTTGTGATACAATCGAACCTGTCTTAAGCGACCATCAAAAATAGGTCTAATTATTGGTCTATTAAGTAGGTGGTAGCTTAATACAGGTCAAAAGTAATGCAGAAAGCTCCTATAGGAGCTTTCTGCATTACTTTTGCCCTGCATTAAGCAAGCCCCTGCTCTATAAGACTCATGTGCTCAATAAATGAATGGTTACTGAAGACAGGTTCTATTGTATTAATTTTTGCTTAAATATAGATCTGATTCAATTTTGACTATTTCTGTTCGATTAGGCTATTAAGACTTTTGACAACAGCTTTGATCCTAATACGATCACTCAAACGAAGTATAATTCTGGATTTATAACATATGCGGTGAGTTATATAGGACACAAATTATACAGAACATTCCATCATGAATTATCTGCATTATTTTTGCCGTGTTATATATTAAGCAACCACCTGCTTTTACAGACTCCAATGCTAGTAAATTACGTGGTCGCATTAGTCAGATGTTACTGTAGTTTGCTAGGTAAATAATTATCTTGATTACATGTACAATATGACCATAAGCAAATTGTATTCCTATACCAAGGTTTGCAAATGTCAAATTGTCAAGAGAAATCTTGCATTATATAACAAAAATATAAAAGGGACAAAAAGGCCCAAGTAAATGCCAAAAGGCTTTCAAATCCCCGATTAAATCCCCTATGTTCTTAGTTAGCTCGTCTGAATACTTATTTTGAAAAAAGTCTTGTTCAAAGTATAGACGAGCTAACTAAGACCAGAGCTACAGAAAAAGGGGTGTACTCACATGTTAAAATCGTCATTTCTCCACTTCGAGACAATTATAAAGAGTGGTCGCAGTATAAAGTTTGATGGAGAAGTAAAGGGGTTATTCTTGAAAATGTTTTAATTTACGCATCTTATTCGGAGCTCTGTAAGAATATGGGGTTTTAATGGGGCTGTAAAAGGTGTTTGGAATTTATTTTATAAATGAAGAGAGGGCGACAATTTCGTTAGCCAGCTAAAGCATAATGAATAAATATCTAAGAGGCAATCCAAGTGGACATTTTAATAATGTTTGGCCATCCACTTCGGGACCTTGATCTCCAAGAGAACGTGTTTTATATGCATGAATTGCACTTGATAGAAAAAACTAATTATCGAAAATGTTCATTGACTGAAGAGCACTTTTCTCACAAGCTTTGGTCGATATCTATGCATTGAATCATAGCATTAGCTTACTGTCAACAAATGGTAAATCTCCTTACAATGGTAACCAAACACTTCTAACTAACCCTGTCGTCTGCTAATTTTGTCGTCTGCTACATGTACAAATTTTCATTCTTTTGATTTTCTTCATTTTTGTTTCAAAAGCATAGTAACAGTAACAAACAGTTTGGATCCTGATGAGACGCCGAGTTACTCGGCGTCTCATCTGGATCCAAACTGTTTGCATAGGTAATCACAGATCCGGCATTGGCAGCGAAAGGGTTAATATTATCATACGGACAAAAAAAGTATAGATACATATAGGTAAAAACTGTCGAGTCAGACATTTATAAATCCATAATCAAACAGAGCAGATCCTGATCAGACACCTACAGGAGGCGTCTGATCTGGGTCTACTCTATTTGCAAAGGCGGTAACGGCGTGTCTATAGAGTAAACGGTTTACTCTTTCTTATGTTATAAAATACTCTAATTTCTTACAATATGTACTTTCTTCTAACCCATTCAGACTTTTGAGAATCCATTGATTAGGTTGCAACCAGCTTGAATCCTTATGAAACGCCGAGTTACTCGGCGCCTCAACTCGATCCAACCTGTTTGCGGGATGGCGAATACAGTCAAACCTCTCTATAACGGACACTAAATTGTGTTAATGGGTTGGTAGTTAGGGCAGGTGGCCGCTTAAAGCAAGGTGAAAGTAAAACAGAACGCTCCTATAGGAGCGTTCTGTTTTACTTTCACCTTGCTTCAAGCTATCACCTGCCTTTAACACAAAATACCTGATGTAATTTAGTGGCCGTTATAGAGAGGTTTTACTGTAGCGGGTAAAGATAAAACTATTTCCATTCTGCTTCACTCGAACTTACACGAAAGCATACTTGATGATTTAGTTCTTGTCAGTTTGGAATATTTTATTTCGCCTCTGAGCCAGCATATTTCTCAAAAGTGTACCGTTTTATACCCAGCGCTGTTGCGAATTCAAACAACTTTTGATTCCTTTTGCCTGAAGATTGAGTGTCTAGACAGAGGAGAATAAAATTCAGGTTTGAATGACAATTCCTGTCATTCTGTTGCATGGATACATGTGACGTGTGATTTATTTCCCGTGATACTTTCCTTTTGCTGTTTTTATTTACCGGGTTATTGCCGTCGGTATTTTGACAATGTGCGACTGTACCAACCTTGACCCCGCTGAGAAAAGAACAATGTCTGCTAAAAGTTGGGTCTTATCGTGACTACTTCCGATTCGATCAATGTTTTGAGAAATAATTATCAAATGTCAAACAGTTTGGATCATGATGAGACGCCGAGTTACTCGGCGTCTCGTCTTGATCCAATCTGTTTGCAAAAGGTATCACAGATGAATCGCCAATGACAGCTATATTTTTATTACAGCTGCCATTGATATTTATGGCGTGACTATGTCTCCATACCAGGGGAAAATGTGTTTGTGTTGTCAAATTGAAGACAATGAATATTCATAAGGTAAAGGAAAAATTGATGAAAAGGAAAATGAATTTGATACATATTGAAATTGAATATTCCTATAACGCAGGTTTGTTAACATTTATAACAGCCATAGTCTGATGTATTGCAATGAAAAGTTTCAATAATCCCCATGAGTTTTATGAAATATCACATTCAAGAAAATAAAACCCGTCACCCCTGTATTATTTGATTGCTCATTTATATTTTCTACATAAACATGCCTTTTAACGCATTTTCAAACAGAGTAGACCCAGATCAGACGGCGTCTGTAGTAGCCATCTGGCCAGTCTGTTCTGTTTGTGTATGGATTAGCATAGACTTGATTCAAGAGTTTGTATCATGGTCAACACATTCTGTGTCCAGTTGCATTTATAAATATAATTTAATCCATAAATACATGTACTTGTGTAAGATATGACTATTGATCATCTGTATTAATCCCGTCATGGACATGTGAAGTTTTGGCTATGTCAGAAAGTGTACAAACGTATCTACAGTAAAACCTCTCTATAACGGCCACTAAATTACATCAAGTAGTTTGTGTTAAAGGCAGGTGACTGCTTAAAGCACGTTGAAAGTAAAACAGAACGCTCCTACCTGCCCTAAATACCAACTAATTAACTCAATCTAGTGGCCGATATAGAGAGGTTTTACTGTAATAACGAATATGTGCGAAACACACAGTGTAGATCCTAATCTATGTCCTCTTTAAGAAGCCTTCTCTGATATACACTGTTAACCGCTATCCCGTCTTAGCTTCAATAGACCCTTAACCCTTTCGTTGCAAGCAGTGTCATCTGCTGGGCACATTTTTGTCTACTTCATAGTTCGTTTAATTTCTGTATAAAAACAATAAACACAGTGTCATACAGTTTGGATCCTGATGAGACGACGAGTTACTCTGCGCCTCATCTGGATTCAAGCTGGTTGCGTACGATGTCACAGGCCAGTCTTCATGGTACTGAACGGTTCTGCCGCAAATTTATCCAGCAAAGTCGGGATAAATCGTACGACAAAACTGCTCCAGTCAGCCGTAGTTACCTCCCTTGAATTCCAGCGCAGAATAATTCAGAATAATTCAGGCAGAATAATTCCCAATATTATTTAATCCAGCCTGTTCGGTTAACAGGATGATAGCCAATTAATGATGATGAATGGGTGTTGTTTTTGCCAACATTTAAGCCTTTACATGCTAAAGGCGTTACGACTCTCATTTGAAAGCAGCGTGGATCCTGATGATCCTGATCAGGATCCAAGCTGTTTGACACCGAGTCAATAGCTTTTAAAAGCTTGAACGAAGCGGATGTACGTAAATTGTAAAACTGTCTGTATTTGAGCAGACATACTTTTTGCAGCATAAGAAAGATTAACATGTCACCATACAGAACTGAACTCATTCTTCTCACGATTGAAATTTTGGGAAGACAAACTAGATGACACAATGAACTTGTTTTCGGTAGCTGGTCATAACACAGCTTAGATGCGGATGCGACTCCGAGTAAATCGGCGTCTCACCAGGGTCTGCACTGTTTGACACTCAGTCATCAGTTTCTCAAAAGCTTGATAGAATCAGAAGCAGTGAAAATGCACTAGACCAAACTAGAGCAAGCGTTAGTTGTTTTTTTCATATCGGTGTAAAGTCGGGTTTACTGGGACTGATCGATATAGTTTAACACTTTCAGTGCTGAGTTTTCAAATGGGTTCTTCCAAAATTGAAACAGGCCAAGCTTATGGTCAATATCTAGAGCTTGTTTTTAAGAAAAGTTTAACATGACAAGCAGTGCAGACCCTGATGAGAGGGCTCCCTTAGGAGCCCTCCATCTTGGTCTACATGTACACTGATTGCAAATGGCGTGAGTGACTCGTGTCCCGCACTGTAAGGGTATCACATTTTCTCTCGGTGAATAATTACCCATATAAAAATACAACGAATCCACATTAAATGCAATAATTTGATAAATTGTTGGGGTATTCATTTTCTTCCTGGACCAATCTACATTTAACCGTTGTTTGTAAACGAGCCAGGCACACTTCAAACACATGGATGTAACAGTAGGTTAGCCATAACTATTCCCCAGCTGAATAATCATGTCAGAAATTATCGCATCATGAATATTTATTAGCTGACTTTTTATGATGGCGTATGTACAGAGGATTTTTGGTATTGGTAGAAAATGTAGTCAGAATCAGTCTCTGATATATTAAAATTTCATAAGCAAACAGATCAGACCCTGATCAGACGGCTCCTACAGGATCTACTCTGAGTCTTCTTTGTTTGCAAAGACGAGTAAAAGTCTTTGTATGAAGGAATGGGTTAGCCCATGTTATACATGTACCAAACCTGACTTGGATCCTGAAGAGAGGCCGAGTTTCTCGGTTTTACTCGGCGTCTCAAGTGTATCCAAGCTATGTGCAATTCGCATAGAGTTGCTGATACCGAAATAAGGACCAATAAGGACCTTTTCCTCTATATAAACGCATTGTTCATGCATTTGCAAACAGAGACTTTATGCTAAATGTTCTCAAGTTTTTGATTGGTCAGATTTGAGCCTCTGGTTCAAATCTGACAAATCAAAAGCTTGAGAACTCAAATCTGACCAATCAGACGCGTGAGAACGAACTCAGACTCAACTAAAAAGCTCTATAAGCATGGACCATGTATTGTACATAAATATTCTATAGGTATTGAAAGTTGGAACACAATACAGACCCAGGAAAGGGTTAATCATTTCATGTGTTAAGAAAATTAGCTGGATTTCGTAACCATTTTTTTGCATGCTTGGGTTAGTTATTTATATTCCATTATTGATCACACATAAACTATGGAATAGATTAACCTTGACAGAAAATATTCATCACATCATGCAATCTTCCTTACAAACGAAATTGCCTCAGATTGGAATTGAGATTACAAGTAAGGACGTTGATTGAAAGTACTCACTAAATACACATACACGCAATTACGTCCAGTGTTTCTGAAAGGGGTTCATGTATATCAAGTTTAGATCCAGATACATGAGCTCCCGATCAAGTCAGCTGATCAGGGTCTGCACTGTTTTGTTTTCAAATTACATTTAAAAGGTGATAATGGCAAAAGAATGCTTGCAAAAACACTTTAACCAATAAAGCTATTTTAGACCAAAAATGCTCTATTTATCACAATGGTTTCAAAAAGTGACTTTTACGGAGGCGTCAAAAAGTCAATATGAGGAAATGGGTTAAAATAGATGAGTTACAGATTTAAGCACATACAAAATAAACAATGCTTAACCCTTTACATACAAAAGATGTGTTTACCGGCATGTGCAAACAACATAGATCAAGATCAAATGACTCTTCTAGTGTCCATTAGTCGGGGTATGAACAGTGTGCCATTCATAATCCCCAGCAAACTATACCAATTTATTTTAAATGGTATTGATAATTAACCATTTGTAAAACCTCATACAAACGGTTTTTTACGCATTTGCAAACAGAGCAGACCCAGATCAGACGGCTCCTATAGGAGCCGTCTGATCAGGGTCTGCTCTGTTTGCTTTTTACATGGTATAAATCAGAGTCTACAGTTTTGGCCAACGCAACACTGTTCCTTTTAAAGTTTACATTATAAAAATTCTGCCTATACATATTCATGATGTCATTATTTCTTACCTGATGATGAAAGAGGGAAAGGGTTAAACACTGACTGGTCGTTCCTCTTTCAATATTCAGCATTTAAAGCCTTAAACGAATTCAGAAAAAACGAGCTCTGATAATTAAAAATTATATTAATTTAGATATGTTTAAGATCAACCTTCAGGATATATGCTTTTATTTAACATGTCGAGATTGATGTACCGCGTAAAATATTCAGCAGTATTTACATTTCTTTATTTGATATAAAATTAGGTCTATTTGACCCATTTGCAATTCATACGCTTTGTCAATAAAACACACCAATATTCGTTCATGAATAGTGCGCGAAAATAAAAACAGCTGAATGACGTCATTTATGAATGTCAATTTTCCGGTGACGTTTTTCATATGCATACATTTTAACTCTTCCCCTCATATAAACGCTTTTTAACTCATTTGGAAACAGAGTAGACCCAGAGCAGACGGCTCTTGTATAAAAATCAGCCAAGAATTTTTCATGATGTCATTATTTACTAAAAGAAAATTGAACATGTAACATGTCAATACCTACATGTAACACTTTGAACATGTAGCATGTCAATACCTAACACTTCGCTTGCTGAATTTTAAAATACTTTTCTTTTTCTTTACCCATGCACTGTTGTATAATTACACATATCTTCACTGTGTACAAGTATTTCGCTGTGCAATCACTGCTGTGGAGTGCACTGGTTGCACACTCAATTTGTAAATAGTGCAGACCCTGATGAGACAGCTCCTGCAGGAGCTGTCTCATCTAGGTCTTCACTATTTACAGGTAGGTATATTGACGTGAATAGCATGCGAAGGGTTAATACCTATCACTTTGAACGCTGACTGATCAAGCTTACCGTAAAAGGGAGTTTCAAAAACAGTACAGACCCTGATGAGGGGCTCCTCTGATCTGGGCATACACTGTTACAAATGGCACTAGTGATATTCATGGATATTCATTAACGGTTTTAAAGGAAACGTGTAACATGACAAACAATGCCGACCCTATAGGAGCCTTCTCATCTGGGTCTTCACTGTTTGCAAATGACATTACTGACTCATTTCCCGCAGTGTAAGGTTTAATATTATATTGACGTAAATGATATTTTTAGCAGAATACATATATTACTCCTTACCATTTTGTAAAAAAAATAATGCTTGCTCAAGTTTGTATCTAGTCCAGCTTTGACTACTTTCGGTTCGAAACAATTGACCGAATCAAACAGTTTTGATCCTGATTAAACACTGAGTTACTCGGCATCTCATCTGGATCCTAACTGTTTGCAAATCCAAGTAAAGTCGCTGACATCAGGATAACCTTTAAGCATTTTGGGGTTCATTTTAAATTTAACTCTTGACATTTAACTTGATTTATAATTTATTTCTTGAATTAATTCCGTCAACAGAAAATGCCAAGACACAAAATTAACGGTAGGCATAGAACATATGGAAAAATAGTCAAACAGGGAGAGCCACATACGAAATGACACCGTACCAAACACCATCAAACAAGAAACGGTAATGCCACAAGACAAAACATAACAGGACGCATATCAAGACGAAAAACATTAAACATTAAGCATATTAAACAACAAATTTGACCATAGGCTGAAAGCAGGAGTACCGCCATGGAACGGTCAGTCGCCAAAAACAGGTACTGGGGGGCTTAAACCTGGTTTACGGGTACCCAACCTTGCCCTTATCCCACTTTCACGAAAGTCAAAATGTAAATAAAATCCCCGCTCCAGACAACTTCACAACATGAATAACGATGTCTGCCAAAATGAAATGATATTGAAATAAACGTTAGAGGTAAACAAGCGACATAGTAGATGTAAACGATCAATGTTCATGAAATGCATGCTTCAGCTTGCTTCTTTCAGCAATCTAAGATGAGCTTTTTCATATTTGTCACGTGATTTTCATTTGGAAAAAAAGGTTATTTAAATGAAACTGTAGGTCAACGCTGGACCAGTGTTCCCGTTCAACATTTCTCTCATACTACTCATTTTCACGCATTTTACAAACAGAGTAGACCCAGATCAGAAGACTCCTTTAGGGCGCTTTCAGCATGATCATCACCCTGCAAAAAGCAGCCACCTGCATAAAAGTGTCTCAGTTCTTCTATACTAAAATATAGAATTATCCAGGTTTTAGCGTATACTGCACATGCTTACATGTTACAGAAAGAAATTAGGCGGAAAGTAATAGAAACAATGCGTCATAATGTACAAATACTTGTACAAAACTGTGCAAAATTGTACATCTTGTATACTCTGATGTATACATGATTTATGTTTGTCCATAACGCGCAATGGCAGTCTTTATTAACCCAGCTACCAGAGGTGCTACTGGTAAGCTATGAGATGTGAATAACCATTATTATAATTGAGTTATTGCAAGAAAGGGTTGAAGTCACTGTGGTAATGATCTCACCATTGGTTAATGCTTTACAAATGTCAGGCTTGAGTCAATTCAGGTTTCTGGTCTCGTGGTTAAAAACTTTTGTGTTTGAATCTGAGGTAATTTTCAAGTATCAAATTTGTCAGATTTTGAGCTAAGTTCAAACTCTGACAAATTGGATGCTTGGATTGAATACTAGACAAATAGTCATCATGACAGGTAGACAAAATAAGGTATGTGAAATGCATATCTTTAAAAAAAGGTTTAAACAAGTATAGACAAGATAGTCAACACTATAAGACTTAGCTCTATTACAGTAGTAATAGTAGTAGTAGTAGTAGTAGTAGTAGTAGTAGTAGTAGTAGTAGTAGTAATAGTAGTAGTAGTAGTAATAGTAGTAGCAGTAGTAGTAGTAGTAGTAACAGTAGTAGTAGTAGTTGTAGTAGTAGTAGTAGTAGTAGTAGTAGTAGTAGTAGCAGCAGTAGTAGTAGTAGTAGTGGTAGTAGTAGTAGTAGTTGTAGCAGTAGTAGTAGTAGTAGTAATAATAGAAGTAGTAGTAGTAGTAGTAGTAGTAGTAGTAGTAGTAGTAGATGTAATAGTTGTAGTAGTAATTGGAGTAGTAGCAGTTAATAAGAAGGAAAAGTGTCATTTAAGGAAGACAACGTATTTAAAACATAAATTTCTTTGTTTTTTGTTACTTAATACAACATTTGGTATCATTTGACTACAGTCAAACCTCTCTATAACGACCACTAAATTTAGTTAATTAGCTGTTATTTAGAGCAGGTGCAGGAGCAGGCTGCTTAAAGCAAGGTGAAAGTAAAACAGAACGCTCCTATATGAGCGTTCTGTTTTACTTTCACCTTGCTTTAAGCAACCACCTGCCTTTAACACAGAATACTTGATGTAATCTAGTGGCCGTTATAGAGAGGTTTTGCTGTAGTACATAATCTGCTGTTGTTATAATCAACCAAAGACCCGCTATTGCAAACAGCTTGGATCATGCTCCGCCGTTTCATCAGGATCCAAACTGTCTGATACTCAGCCAATAGTTTCTCGAACGCTTCAACGACTAGGAAATTATCAAAAATTGCAACAGACCGATGTTTTGACAGACACCATTTTATACAGCGAGGATAAATGTTAATACAAATAATCAATGATCATCACAAACAGCAATATATCATGAACATTATCTCTTTAAAAAAGATACTAACCTCATATTTAATATTGGTTTCATTCACACTATAGAGGATAATGTATTGTTTCGGTTTATATTAGATATATAAGATTGGTTGCTATCCGGTTGAAAAAAAAAGAGATTGGTTTTTAATCGGATTTGAAACCCATTTTTGTGACATGCTTTTTTATTATTTGATTATTTTATCTATTATATACATTTAGATAAAAAAAAAACCTAAAGACATCGTGAAATTTTGAAGTGAAATCGTGAAATTGTGAAATCATGAAATCGTGAAATCATGAAATTTTGAAGTGAAATCGTGAAATCGTGAAATTGTGAAATCGTGAAATCGTGAAATTTTGAAGTGAAATCGTGAAATCGTGAAATTGTGAAATTGTGAAATCGTGAAATCATGAATTGCTTTGTGTGAAATCTTGAAATGGAAATGTCACCGCCGGTCTTTCGTACTGACGTTATGTGATACATATAACACAACTGTAAAGGTACTTCCAGCAAAACAGAAACGACATAACGTCGCCATGGGAGTGATATCATCACTTGTGAAGCAATCAAATGTGATACAATATGTACAAGTATATATATCCTCAAAAGGAATTCTAAAAGGAGATCCGGCTGAAAACGATATCATTATGTCACCTGGCGTGACACCGTCACTTGTGACGTAATCAAATGTGATAAAGATGAAATTTATCTAACTGAGAAATCTGTGCAAATCAATTACAGGTATGTAATACATTATATCATGTTATATACCTGTCAGTTTCTGCAGTAAAATACGATTGTATTCGATCATGCAATACAACCTCTCAGATACATTTTCCGTATTGCACGAGCGTGCTATACAAGATTCGTATTTTCAGGTCGAAATGTGGGACTACTTTCGCTCGGCAATAGCCGTCAATTTCTGTGACGCACCGAAGACGCATCTATTTTTAGTAACGTAATGTATCTGAATAAAGGGAGTTAGAATATTGATGTTCATTTGTGTTCTTTTATTAAAACAAGTATATAATAAATGGAATATTACACGAAGTCACGATATGAAGGATTGTATCACTTTCATGGATGTTTGTCCGTGGTATTCTCACTCGCTGGGGATACAAACTCATCATATGGTCACTTCGTGTAATATTCGCTGTTTATTAACCCTTTCCTTCATATAAGCACCCTTTCAGACATTTGCTAATGGAATTTGATAGATTTGTTTCTTTAGTTTCTAAAATGGCTACAGTGTTCCACGTTCCATATTGCATTTTAAATAATATTATGTTGCCATGAATATTCAGTAGATATTGAAATTTTGAATAAATATAGAACAGGGAAAGGGTTCCAAAATGTACAATCTCTTTCATTCTTGCAGGAGCGATTGAGCATTAAAAACTATATTAACCCCTCAGCCTAATGGAACAACAGATGCCAACTCTGATATTCTACTTGCGTTCAATGTGTTAAATACTTTTGGGAAATTAAAGACTGTTTTTCAAACAGGTTGAATGTTTTGCAAACAGTTTGGATCCAGATGAAACGCTACAATCTGGATCCAAACTGTTTGCAAACACCTGTCAGGATGCGGTTAGCAGACAAATGATTAAAGTAGAACCCCTCTAATGCGACAAATTAATAAATAAACATGGCGGTCTTTATAAGCAGGTGGTTGCTTAATGCGGGACAAAAGTAATGCAGAAAGCTCCTCTAGGAGCTCTCTAGAACCCATAATTGTACCTCTTTTAGGTGGTCGTATTAGATTAGAGGGGGTTTACTGTACTCCTTATTCTACTGAAGCATAAAATTGGATATTTTCTCAAATTCTGAATTTTACCGTCTTAGTTCTAATTCGTTCAAACTTTGTACAAACTATCGATCGAGTGTTCAATAGCTTGCAATCCGGATGAGGCGTCGAGTTACCTGGTGTCTTATCTGGAAACCACCTGTTTCAAAATGCGACCCAGGTCATGCTTACACGTTACAGGGTGGAAGTTAGCAATCTCGGGGGGAATAAAAGCTGTCCGAAAATTGGTAAAGCTGAAGTATTTTATGTTTTGCTTTATTGAGGGTGACTGAATGAATTATCTGTTACATTAAATGCAGACTGTGTATCTTTTAACTCTTATAACTGCTGTAATAAACACATTATCTACTCAAATACTGTTCTGAAGCAAATTTGTCTCAATCTGATTCATTCAAGCTTTTGAGAAATTATTGACCGAGTGTCAAACAGCTTGGATCCTGATGAGACTTCGAGTTACTCGGCGTCTCACCTGGATCCAAGATGTTTGCAAAAATGAGTCGAGTTGAAATAAGCGGGTAAGGGCTCAACTGTGATAGAAACAAACCAGTCTTAAGTATGTTGAACCAACTGTTCGTTGATAGAAAAAAGTATTAAGTCTTAATACGGTATGAGTACGACAAACTTCGTTACATTTCCGTCCTTCAATGATGTATTCACAGTGTCTAAGATTCTGTATTCCGACGAGAATCTGGTCGTCTTGTCCGGATCCTAACTGTTTGCAAAGGAAACCATGTATTATCATGTAGCAGGCTAAATGCTAATGTTATTGTCGCTGCATGGTAAAACAGACACGGTTTAAAAGCAAATATTACCCTTTGCATGCTGTGTTTAGAATATGGGTATTGTGGCGTCAATTAATCTTCAATTTAAATCCGAAATTATATTTTTATGTGTTTAGCCCGTAACGCTATAAATGCGCCTTTCTGTGCCTTTGCAAACAGAGTAGACCCAGATCTGATCAGGGTCTGCTCTGTTTGCTTATGAAATAATATAGATATGCTTCTTCAGTTTCTGACCTCGCCAAATTTCCCGTGCCATTATAAAAGTTAATGTAATTAATATTCATGATGTCATTATTTCTTTAATGTATATCAATAGAGTAAAGGGTTAAAGGAACACTGTATAACCTAATTTGATAAATAGCTACAATGTATATGGTCTGACAATCATAGCTACAGATAACGGTGCGTACACAAATTCCAAAATTGTCATTTCTCCATCAAACCCTGTGTTGTGACCACTCTTTAGACTCGTCTCTAAGAGACGATTCTAAAGAGTGGTCACAACATAGGATTTGGTGGAAGAATAAAGAAGTTATACTTTAAAATATTTGAATTTACGCATCTTATCTGGACCTCTGGTCTATAAAAACAGACTGTTTTTAATCCGTTATCCATAGATACGCATTTTATAAAAGCTAAATCTATTATTAGATATATCCACTGTAAAAGTGTTTACCTATTTTATTGTATTTTCTTTATATAAGAAAATGTCAGACACCTATAAAAATCCTACTCAAAATTTGAAAAATATGTTTACTATTTGCAGAAATGTAATGCGATTGCAAAGCTCAGTTGATTTATTGGTCTGTATGGCTTACTATGACAATACTCGTATTAGTCTGTAAGATTAACTATGACAATATTGGTTTGTAAGACTTACTATGACACCATAAGTGACACCATAAATCACCATAATGGCACCATACGTCTAAACACACTATAAGGTCCCAACGACAAAATAAGTCCAATCGGACAATACGTACAAACGCACCATACGTCCAAACGCACCATAAGGTTTTCTTTCATTGTAGCTATGCATTTCTAAGTACAGTGCCCCCTCCCTACAACGGCCCTCACAATAACGATTCCCTCCTTACAACAACGCATGTCAATGTTTCCGAAACAACACGGCTCCAGAAACAACTTTTTTCCATCGTATTTTCTTTATGCCTCAATCAAACCCTATGTTGTGACCACTCTTTAGAATCGTCACAAAGTGACGATTCTAAAGAGTGGTCACAACATAGGGTTTGAATGAGGCATAACGGTTTTAGTTCTCGAAATACACCCTATCTGGGGATCTGCAAACAAGCTAATTATGTTTGATTTCCCCTCCCTATAACAACTCCCTCTGAACAACACATACAATTTTCGTATCCCAAAGGATGTCGTTGTAGAGAGGGAGCACTGTATATTGTACGAGAGACCCGCTTAACTCTTTATTCCATAAATGCGCATTCATATGCATTTGTAAACAGGGTAGACCCAGATGAGACGGCTCCTGTTTGCTTATAGAATAATATAGATCAGATGCAACATTTTCTGCTTTGGCAAACATTTCATGTGTTAATATGCCAGTTTGAAAATTAATATAATATTCATAGGGTCATTTTTTCTTACATAAAATATTCATGGAGTAAAGGGTTAAGCCTTTACCTGATATAGATTCTGATCTTAAATAAGGACATAAATCACAATTATTAGCGAAAACTGTATGTTGGTACATAAACACATGTTTGTGTGGCCTTGGCAGCAGTACATTAAAACGTCGATAGTTAGAAATAGAAGTATAGAAGAAGGATGTAGACACATTCAAGAAGGTGGCCACTAAATGTAGGATGGAAGCCGTACAGAAAGCTCCCAGAGGTGTAAAGAGTAAAACTAATGAATCTATTTACATGTACTTGAACATTTGTTCTCTTCAGAATAAGCATTATAAATATAAATATATAAATGCGACTACCAAAAAGAGGTCTTATTTAGTGTGGTACAGGCAGGTGGTAGCTTAATGCGGGTAAAAATAGGAACTTTCGGCATTGCTTTCGTCTTGCATCAAGTAGCCACTTGCTCCCAATAGACGCCATGTTTATTAAGTGAGTCGTCGCTTAACCCATTACGCCATAGGCTATTTTTAGATACAGCCTCCTTGAATAATTCTACCGAAAAGGAGCATTAACTAGAGAAAAGGAAACTTTTAGAATTTTGTAGTTTTAAACCATCGTGATACATGTAAATAGAGCATTTGCAAATGCTCTATTTATCACAATGGTTTCACAAAGTGACTTTTACAGAGTCGTCAATATGAGGGAATGGGTTAAGAGGGGTATTACTATATATGAAATGTATATGTGAAATCGGCGTATAACTGACAAAAATACAAAAAGGTACTACCTTCTAATCGTCTTAAATTTAACCCTTTACTTCATGAACAATTAAGCAAAACCCCACTTTATGAGTATTCATTGGCTATATGTTATAATGGTACACAAACAGAGATTTATATGACCGTAGCAGAAACTTTAGAATCAATTATGCATGCAGTGGACAGTTCCACACGCAAACAAAACAGATCTTGATCAATATGTACATTGTATCCTCACTATCGATAGCATCGCGTCGCTTGGTGTGAAACCATCACTTATGACGTGATCAAATATGTTAAATATGAATTGTATCTAATTAACAAATTTCTGCAAATCATTTATAGGTACATGTATGTAAAAAACTGTATTAATCTTTGTTTCGAATCGCACATGATGCAATTGGTCCATGATTGTATCCTTCGCATGTCTGCGAACCAAACACTTAATTAAATAAAATATTTTACAAATTATGTCAACTGTTTTTTATATACAGTAGAGTCCTTCTAAAACGGCAACATATTTATCTGCTTAACCTTTAGCCTGCTGAGCAAAATTATGTTTATAGAAAATGTCGTCGATTTCAGATCTCACTGTTCATTTACCTTGCATTTCTTTTCAACAGCACTGTCAGAGTAACAAACAGTTTGGATCCTGATGAGACGCCGAGTTACTCGGCGTCTCATCTGGATCCAAACTGTTTGCAGCGGTAACCACTCATCCGCAACAGGTAAAAGGTTAGAGCCGGATAAATGTGATGCAGAAAACTCCTGTGGGAGCTTTCTGCATCACTTTTTTCTTGCATTATGCAACCACCTGCGGCGCATTAGAAAGGTTTTACGTTACAGTGATCACTTAACCCATTCCCACTTAGGCTATTTTTAGACCTCACTTCTTTCATTAAATTTACCAAAAACGAGCATTAACTAGAGAAAAGTAATTTTTCAGAATTGTGTATTTTTTTGAAACCATTGGGATCAATAAAACGTTTGCTCCTATGGGAGCAAATGCTCTATTTATCACAATGGTTTCACAAAGCGACTTTTACAGAGTCGTCAAAAGTAGTCAATATGAGGGAAAGGGTTAAGAGAGGTTTAACCGTGTATGGTATTTCAGGTTATTGGTACGTGTAGTGTGCACCGAGACCCACGTATTCTGCAGAACCATTAACTCTTCCATGCCATTTATGCCCTTTTAAGGGACACAGGACACAAACGTCAATTGTTTAATTTTTCTCATTCCTCTTTGGATATTTAATTAAAAACATACTTAAAATCACTCAAAAAATGATTTTTATGACAAAGAGTGCATACCCTGTTCCCCTGATGACATGACCATCCTAAGGTGTCCTTTTATTTGGGTCTACACTGTTTGCAAAGGTATAATGCACTGAATTCACACCTTTTAATTCAAACCTCGATTATTCGAATTTTCGTTATAAACGAATTTAGACCCTTTTAGGCAGGTGGCTGCTTAATGCATGATGAAAGCCATGCAGAAAGCTCCTAGAGGAGCTTTCTGCATGACTTTCACCATGCATTAAGCTGCCACCTGTCTTAAAGATCGATAATAATACGTATTTTAGTGTTCGGATAATCGAGGTTTTACTGTATATCATTTGAAGTGTTTACAGCGATACACTTGTACTTATATTCTCAACTACTGCGCTAATTGTTTAGCTTTCATTACCAAAGCTGTTTGGTTACTTGCTCCGGCAGGCCGTTCACATTCTTGCCATCGATCCCACATGAATAGGGCGAATAGATTACCCAGGACAGAAGATATTCATTACTTCATGCAATCTTTCCTGTGAAATTCTTTGTAAAAATCGATTTTGCGGTGAAAATGTAATTGCCTTAGATTGGAAATGAGAATATTGAGTGTGGCAATTTTGATTGAAAATATAGTACAGTCTCGGTTATTCGAACTCTCAAATACGTATCACTATAGAATTTTAACACAGCTGACAGCTTAATGCAGAGTAAACATCATACAGACAGCTCAAATGAGAGCTTTTTGCATGACTTCCGCCCGGTATTAAACAGGCACCTGCCCAAAATGTATAAATTATAAAATCATTGTATAAATTTTCTACACTAAAAGTTCGAATAATCGAGGTTTTACTGTATAACATAACGTTTGTTAACATTTTTATTCATTTACAAAAAAAAAACTTGCTGCATACTTATTCTACCCAAAGAGCATTTTATTTCCACTTCTTACCACACAGCAAATGCTTTTAATGATTAGTATCAGAACACTCGGTGTGTCATCTGCATTCAAGGTACAGCAAAACCCCGATTATTCGAATATTCGAATTTGAATTCAAATAACTATTATTATGGATCTTCAAGATATGCGACAGCTTATAGCAGCACGGAGAATTCATACAGAAAGCTCCCTGGGAGCTTCATACATTACTTCCACTCTGCATTAAGCATCCACCTGCCAAAACGGTTTTAAATTATTTTATACCAAAATTTCGTATTATCGAGGTTTTACTGTGCTTGCAATTATCATCACAAAGTGGGCCAATGTTCTGAAATATTCAAATATAAACAGTTCAGCTATTCAGGCGCAACATTAACCTTTTAATTCTATTTAGAATTCTGAACCAATTTTCGACCAATTAAAATGAGTTTTAATGCAAATATCAAATCAGAGGTCTGTCCATTACTTTTCGGAGACATAACTAGACTATTAAACAGATTGGATCCTGGTGCTTCGCCGAGTTATTAGGCGCCTCATTTGATTAAAAAATTGATTGCAAATGCAACTATATATCTAATATACAGAACAACAGATAAATGTGTGTACCCAAATACTAAAATCGTCATTTCTCCACCAAACCCTATGCTGTGACCACTCTTTAGAATCGTCTCTTTGAGACGATTCTAAAGAGTGGTCACAACATAGGGATTGGCTGAGAAATAAAGAAATTATTCTTGAAAATGAAAACATACGCATCGTATCCGAACCTCTGAATATAGCATGGTAAAGGTACCTTTTACGTACCTTTTACGTCATAATATAGCATGGAAAAGGTACCTTTTACGTCATAATATAGCATGGTAAAGGTACCTTTTACGTCATAATATAGCATGGTAAAGGTACCTTTTACGTGATAATATAGCATGGTAAAGGTACCCTTTACGTCATAATATAGCATGGTAAAGGTACCTTTTACGTCATAATATAGCATGGTAAAGGTACCTTTTACGTCATAATATAGCATGGTAAAGGTTAATGACACATTTTACGTCATAACTATAAACGAAACCAATAATGTACATGTAACTACAGTAAAACCTCTCTAATGCGACTACCAAAAGGGGGCATAATTTTGCCTGGTAGAGACAGGTTGTTGCTCAATGCAGGACGAATGTTTTGCAGAAAGCTCCTATAGGAGCTTTCTGCATAACTTTCGTCCTGTATTAAGCATCCACCTGCTGATAAAGACAGCTATGGTTATTGTTTAAGTGGTCGCATTAAAGCGATTCTATTGTATTAATATTAATTTGGTAATTTTTATATTGACTTGCGAACACAGGAATTGTTGTTAACCCTGGCATAAACTGTAGAATCAGATCTATATACATCTGTAAACAAACAGAGCAGACCTTCATAAGACTATTCATACAGTGACCTCTGATCTGGATATACTCTGTTTGCAATGATATAGAACTGTCTATATCAGGTAAATAGTTAAACATTTGGTCCTTGTACAGTAGAAAAGCGACCATTAAAACCATATATGGAAGTTTCTACTGTCTTGTCAAAGGCGTCTCAAACTTCAATCACTGGGAACAAATTCGTAACAAACATGTGGCAATTGGATGCTAAATCAAGGTTTAACTTTCATTCTGATGTGGAAAAAATGACGCCAGTCAAATTCTAATTTACTGCACAATTTACTTACCTCCAATCCGCTCAAGAGTTAAAAAGAAAATTGGATCCTGATGGATCTGGATCCGAACGTTTTTAATAAATGGAATTTTGACCGCTCTTAGCTGAATAATGGGTTACACGATTTAAATAACATTCTTTAGCTTGTTGTGTAAACTTTATAACCTGTTCAAAATTTGACAATTTCCCAAATATAAACGCCTTTACATGACTTAATAAACAATGTACAGGTGTAACCCAATATTAGACAGCTCTGTCTGATCAGAGTCTGTTCCGTTTGCTTATGGAATTGTATAGATATGTTCCAACAGCTTTTGTATAAGTCAAACTTTCCTTTGAAACTTTTATATCTCGTATAAATAACAATTTGATGAATCATATAGCGACCAAATCAAGCTAAAATTTGCAAAGGGGTAAAGAGGCGTGTTTATGGAGTAAATAGTTAAAGAATTAATTGAAGAAAAATTCTTTTTAAAAAACCTTAAAGCAGTTGCCATTGTTTGCAGAAGAAAAGTATAGGGCAACAAAAGAGTTTTAAAAAAAGCTGTTCAGTTCTCAGCCAGAATTTGATCCCGGTATTATCTGCTCGTTTGGGAGACGTTTCAAAGTGTGTTTCATTAAGCATTGAACGATTATATCTTTTAATATCTGAGAGATTCTATCAATTTCAAAGTGCTTTAAAGTTTTATCGTGATCGGTTGTGTTGGTGTTTTTTTGTTGTTGTTCTTTTGTTGCTTTTGGTTGTTTTATCCAGGCAATGGAATGAATTGTTGCAATTGAAACACAGTTTAACTTCGATAACTCGACCTTCATGGGACCACACAAATAATTTCGAGATAACGGAAGTTGAATTATCCGACGTCTAATGTGGTCAATTTCTCAAGTTCATAGCTTAATGCAGGTCTAAAGCAATGCTGAAAGCTCCTGTAGGAGCTTTCAACATTATTAAGCTGTTACGTGTGTTTTCTAGTGATGCAATTTAGAACATTCCTCTATTGTAAAATTTCAATTCGAATAATCCAGCACTTCGTGATATCCGACTTCGAATTATCGAGGTTCCATTGTATATTCAGTCTTGCAATATAAGGAGTCAAATAAGGAGACGGAACAGCGTATTTAAAGATGCTCTCAAAATTAACCTATATATGTCTAAAATCCCTAACTACGGACACAGCAAACAGTGTAGACCAAGATGAAAGCGATCATTTAGTAGTGTTCTGCTTTTTGCTTAACAAGTTGTGGTTCAGAGGACACTTGGGCAAAATAATATTAAGATTGTCAAAACACTCTTTGATATGAAAATTAGATTCTTAATGAGCCATAATACACATTACAGTTAAATATTGTTAAGTCGCGTTTTTAGTAAAGAAGAATTGGGAATGTTGTAGGCAGATTGTTGCTTAATGCATGGCGAACTTCATAAAAAAAACTCCTAGAGAGAGCTTTCTGCATGACTTTTATACCCGGCATTAAGCTGCCATCTGTTTTAAGAACCAATAATAATACTTGTTTGAAAGTTCGAATTATCAGGATTTTATAGTTATGTTGCCTATTAGGTCCACAACTATTCTATAGTAGGCGCATGTGTCATACAATATATCACATGTACCATTAACTCATTCTCTCCAAAGCTTTTTTTAGACCCAACCTCTTTAAATGTATCTACCGGAAAGGAGCATTAACTAGAGGAAATGAAACATTTAGAATTTTGTAGTTTGAAACCATTGTGACAAATAGAGCATTTGCTCCTATAGGAGCAAATCCTCTATTTATCACAATGGTTTCATAAAGTGACTGCTATAGATGCGAAAAAATGCGTCATTAGAGGATAATGTGTTAATATCATTTTCCATGTGACGATGAAACTATATACAGTTTAAGTCAATCAAGCAGAGAAAAACCCCTCTAAACCAGAATTCTAGTTGAGAACAAAAATTCTATAGTTTTAGGCAGGTCGCTACAATGCAGGGTGAAAGTCCTGCAAAAAACTCTAACAGGAGCTTTCTGCATGACTTTCACCCTGTATTAAGCTGCCACTTGTCTTCAATGCCGATATTTAAGCTAGATTTAACGCCCGATTTAGTGAGGTTTTACTGTATATAAAGAATCTTGAATCTTAAACTGATAATCAGCATGTGTTTTGAACAGGAACATATGAAGAATGTGAAGAACAAAATAGATTCTTAGTATATTGGTGAGGAAATACTGCGGAAGATAAATACACAATATAAGTCTTGGGTACCATGGGATGCTACTTTATCATCACGGGCTTCTGTAAATCGTTCCGATACTAATGGCTATTATTATAACTTGACTTATTGCATGAAACGGTACACTGTACCCTGTTATTTATACTGCCATCGATTGGCCCTTACATGGCTGTGAAAAAATTAATATCTGCTTAAAGTTGAATCCGTTGGAACTTTGACTACATCCAATTCGATCAAGGTGTTAAAAAGCTATTGATTGAATGCCAAACAGCTTGGATCCTAATAAGACACAGAGTTACTCGGCTTCTCATCAGGGTCCAAGCTGTTTGTAAATGCGAATCGTGTCGCAGATCTTGCAGTAATAGTTAATGCCATACCAATGCCCAATTATACGTATTAAGAAAATGCAAAAGTCTAAGGGTTATACAAGGAAACTTGTCAGATTGAAATTTATTGTCCATAACACAACCATATATAACGGGGCATATCTAAAATACAGAGCCATAAATATCGGAGCATATTTAAAATACTGAAACCATCAGAGCCATAAATATCGGGGCATATCTAAAATACTGAAACCATCAGATCCATAAATATCGGGGCATATTTAAAATACTGAAACCATCAGAGCCATAAATATCGGAGCATATTTAAAATACTGAAACCATCAGAGCCATAAATATCGGGGCATATTTAAAATACTGAAACCATCAGAGCCATAAATATCGGGGCATATTTAAAATACTGAATCCATCAGAGCCATAAATATCGGGACATATTTAAAATACTGAAACCATCAGAGTCACAAATATCGGGGCATAATTAAAATACTAAAACCACCAGTAATAGATAATGTTTAGGGCATCATGAACGCAAAAAAAATGATGTTTCTGTTGGAAGTTGATGCTGAAAAAATGCCTCTATGTTTGGGAATATAGAAACTGAAAATTCACTAATGGAAAAGTAGTAAAGTCAAGCAGGCAAAGCCACATACAAGACGCAACCACTACCAAAACACCAATAGATAGCATGACACAAACACACACACACACACAACCATACACACAAACACACACTCAGACACGAGATGAATACAGAACACACCAACAAACACACAAGAAGTAGAGACAAACACTCCACACATGAACAAAACCACAAGCACAAAGACGCAAGGCAAACATAAGGTTTATGCCACTGTAAAACAACAACATGTGTGCTCCAACTGGATCTGGAGCAAGTTGGACTACAGTAAAACCTCTCTTAACCGGACGCGTTAAATTTAGTATAAATATCGGTCTTGGGGACAGGTGACAGCTTAATGCAGGGTGGAAGTCATGCAGAAAGCTCCTAGAGGAGCTTTCTGCATGACTTTTACCCTGCATTAAGCAGTCACTTGCCTAAAATATCTACATTCTTCTCTACACGAATTCCGGTTAAGAGAAGTTTTACTGTATTTCCGATTCAACCAACCTCGAACGATTGTCAAACAACTTGGATCCTGACAAAAGCCGAGTTTATTCAGCGTGTCATCAGATTAAAAGTTGGATAATTTTAGTGTTAAGTAATTGTTTCATTCCACTCTCTTCTCATAACTTTTCTTGCATAGATAATATTACAATTACAGTTACTATTTGTAATGTGTTTTTGATACATTTTCATTATTGTTAGTATAATGACATATACTTCTATGCAACTTAGTTCTGGTCCTTCGGGATCATTAGTTTTGATGTTATTAGTTTTGAAATTTGAATACTGCTTAAGCCGGTGCTAGGGGGCGTGAGTAGTGTTGCACTTTTAAGTACTACTCATGTACAGACTCAATAAAACCGAGTCTGTAATTTTCTCTTTTTGCATTTTTACTTTTGCTTTCGAAGGATCACCCATTTTCAGAATATTTATATGCAAACCTCTACTCATGTCTCATTGGACATTGTACATACTCATTATTCATAACCGTTTGTTTATTGCCATGACACTATATTTGTATTACCTCGAGAGAGGGCAATACATAATGTTGTAAAAACGTGTTGCCAAATCTCATGCATGACATTATATGCAATAAATATGTTTAACCTTTCCCTTTTATAAGCGCATTTTTCGCATCTGCAGACAGAGTAGACCCAAAGCAGACGGTTCCTATAGGAACGGTCTGATCAGGGTTTGCTCTGTTTGCTTATGGTGTAATATATATCTTATTATACAACTTCTTCCTGAGCCAAAATGGCATGTGTCCATAACCCATTATAAAAAATAATCTTTTTTAATATTTATGACGTCATCATTTCCTATATGAATATTCATCAGGGAAAGGGTTAAACTAAACTTGGGAGTTGGATAAGGATTAACGTAGCGGGATAAGGGCTAAAGCGAGACGGATTGCACTTGAGGACAAATCACGGGGTAAATACTTCATTAACTGTGTTTCCGTTACATGGTGCGGACGACGAGCATTAATTAGTTCGCTGTCACGAATTGTATAGTCGGCTTCATTATATATTTTTGAATTTTCTTTATTTTTATTTCTAAAAACATTTCCACAATAACAAACAGTTTGGAACCTGATGAGACGTCGATATACTCCGTGTATCATCTGGCTTCGAACTATTCGCAGAGCTGTTCAAATATTCGCCTATGACGTTGAAAGACTTAATTAATTTTGTTGCAAACAAATGTAACCTTGAGTTTGCTGTGACCGTAATATTTTATGCTATACAATCGTTTTGAATTGAGATATAGTGACTAAACAGCATATTTGTGTTTTAGTTCTGCTCCATTCCAGTAATGTTTTAAGTGATTTCAGAGTGCCAAGTATGTTTTAAAAGGCTTATTGAATATAATATCTATAACAGCCGGAACATGATCACTATTTCACGCATGTGATTGAAAGTCCGGCTGATGTATTGGTCTGTAGGGCTTGACGGACAGGTCACTTGCATATATGACTGCCTTCTGAAAAGTTCAGAGGCATGAAAACTATTTGTTTAAGTGTAGGTATTGGGGCTAAGAGACGGCACGGAGTGAACGTCTTAGTACTACATCAGCGCTTGTCACATAATCTACTCTACAAAGCCACACTTTAACACCATTGCAAACAGAGTAAGCCTACGTGAGCGGTCAAAAGGCTTTATGGGGTAACGTGTCAATGCCTTACATACATGTCTCTTTCATGGTTATACAGTAAAAGCTCTCTCTAACGGACACTAAATTACATAAAGTATTTGTGTTAAAGGCAGGTGGTTCCTTAAAGCAAGGTGAAAGTAAAACAGAACGCTCCTATAGGAGCGTTCTGTTTTACTTTCACCTAGCTTTAAGCAGCCATCTGTCCTAATATACCAATTAATTAACACAATTTAGTGGCCATTATAGAGAGGTTTTACTGTATTTTAGTATTTTCTTGTACGTACGTGTACATCAACCACTGGGGTTTACTACAGAGTCGAACGACTTATAAATTGCAGATAAATACAGATAAAGCTACAGATAAATACTAACAATCGTCATTTCTCCATCAAACCCTATACTGTGATCAACCTTTAGAGGCGATTCTAAAGAGTGGTCACATTTTAGGGTTTGGTGGAGAAATAAAGGAACCATTCTTGAACATACTTACATTTACGCAGCTTATCTGGACTCTTGTACAATAAAACCACTCTTTCGTCCTGCATTAAGGAACCACTTGGTTTTAAGACCCATAATTATACATATGTTGGCTCATATAGGAGTTTTCTGCATTACTTTCGTCCTCCGCCAACCAACCATTTGCTTTTCAAGACACGTATGAGCATTAATCAAGTGGTCGCTTTAGAGGAGAGTTACTTATATTGTAACAGCGGTTTCGTGTACAGATTCAATCCATCGCTTCGGCATTGAACACGTCAATTACCTTGACATTGTAAACCCCATTGTGCTGGGAAAAACATGTGTGTGATCCAATTCTAATATTGAGCAAACATTTGGTACTTCAGATACGCTAAACCGTCCGAATATCAAACATTCTAAATCATGACGAGACACTAAACTAGTTGGCACCTCATCAGCATCAAAACTACATGTACATATATCTCGAACCAAGATAACTCGAACTTCAGATAACTCGAAATAAAATTTACAATACAGAATTAAACTGTATCATCACTACGCATATCTGGAAACACATGTGACAGCTTAATGTAATGATGAAAGCTTTTACAGGAGCTTTCATCATTGCTTTCGACCTGCATTAAGCTATGGACTTGTGAAACTGTTCAGATTAGACATAGGATTATTCGAACCTCTGTTATGGTCCGTATGGTCCCTTGAAGTTCGAGTTATCGAAGTTCATCTATATTGCTAAATTTCTGCCAGGATACGCCTAGCAAGGTTCGGGTTATAGAGTATTTGAATTAATATGGATCCATTCTCTAATTCAAACCTGCATCAGGTTTTTGGTACTCTAATTACTAAAATACAAGCTTTTTATTTTGATATTCGCAATCAGTGGAATTTGGGACATGCATATTCATAACGCAAAGATTTATATAACATTTGATTGATGAATTTGAAAATACAGTAAAACCTCGATTATTAGAATTTTCGGTATAGAAGAATTTAGACCCTTTTAGGCAGGTGGCTGCTTAATGCATGGTGAAAGTCATGCAGAAAGCTCCTACAGGAGCTTTCTGCATGACTTTCACCATGCATTAAGCTGCCACCTGTCTTAAAGATCGATAATAATACGTATTTTAGTGTTCGGATAATCGAAGTTTTACTGTATAAGAATATTCCATCGGGATTATTCAAATTTACACAGATACCAGCCTACTTAACTCGTTTGAGGCCAATTAACTACAGTGCTCCCTCTCTACAACGAAACCCTTTGGGATACGAAGATTGTATGTGTTGTTATAGGGAGGGAAAATCAAACATAATTAGCTTGTTTGCAGATCCCGAGATAAGGTTTATTTCTAGAACTAAAACCGTTATGCCTCCATCAAACCCTATATTGTGACCACTCTTTAGAATCGTCACAAAGTGACGATTCTAAAGAGTGGTCACAACATAGGGTTTGATGGAGGCATAAAGAAAATACGATGGAAAAAAGTTGTTTCTGGAGCCTTGTTGTTTCGGAAACAGTGACATGCGTTGTTGTAAGGAGGGAATCGTTATTGAGAGGGTCGGTGTAGGGAGGGAGCATCAGCAAACAATAGTGTCTGCTTTAGGTTTCAGAGTTGACTTTCCTTTAATTTCATCTAGATCTAAACTGTGTTCAAATGTAATCACATTTTCGACAATTGCAGCAAGTTCGCGAGTCGTTTACCGGTGAGTTCGATGATTAAAGAGTTAAGAATAACTATCCGATGCGTGACCAATATTTGTTAAGTTAATATGTTTGGATGATATGAAAATTACACTGGAGTCAGTGAGTCGAATGTGCTTAGTCTAAATGATCATCAAGCTCAAGTAATGTAATACATTATAGATAATTAAGATTAATTGAAGGCATAGTTATCCACTTTCGATCAGCCATTGCGTAATATTGACCAAACCTTTTTTAGTAATAAATGGTTTCGCAAATCTAGGTTACATTCAGAGCTACAGATAAAGATACGTACCAAAATAATAAAATCGTCATTTCTCCACCAAACCATATACTGTGACCACTTTTTAGAATTCTAAAGAGTGGTCACAGTACAGGGTTTGGTGATGCAATAAGGGAGTTATTCTTGAAAATGTTTAAATTTACACATTTTATCTAGACCTCTGGTTAAGGAATGTTCATATCATATTTATCCTGCGAGTCCCATTTGCAAATAGCTTCAATCCTAATGAGGCGACATGTAAGACAGCATCTCATTAACCCTTTCCCTCATATTGACGACTTTTGACGACTCTGGAAAAGTTACTTTGTGAAACCATTGTGATAAATAGAGCATTTGCTCCTATAGGAGCAAATGCTCTATTTATCACAATGGTTTCAAGCAACAAAATTCTAAAAATTTCCTTTTCTCTAGTTAATGCGCCATTTCGGTAGATTTATTCAAAGAGGTTGTATCTAAAAATAGCGTATGAGGTAATGGGTTAAGATCCAACCTTGTTTTATGAAAGTTTGTCAATACATTTGTAGTTTGTCAAAATTTGTGTCGTGACACTTGGTCAATATTTTCGCAAAGGTTTGTGGAATTGAATGTAATAAAAACTAGACATGTTTTCGTAGCGGGTTAAGAGTTGATAATTAGTTTAGTAAACTCTTTTTGTCTGAAATAGCGACTTTGACCCCGAAACAATGTCAGTTTATTTGACCTTGCCTTTATTGCATGACTAAGTTACTGCTAATTCTGATTAACTCGTTACTTCGTGAATATTCATTTAAGAAATAATGACATAATGAGTATTAGTTTGATATATGGTTAAAACGGTGTCAGTTTCTTTAAGTTTGTCTTTATTACATGGTCCCGTGACTGCTAATTCTGATTAACCCTTTATATCATGACTATTCATGTGTGAAATAATGGCATCATGGATATTACTTACATTATTTCTTTATAATGGCATACAGTAAAACCTCTCTTAACCGGCAGTTAAATTTAGTATGAATATCGGTCTTTGAGACAGGTGGCAGCTTAATGCAGGGTGAAAGTCATGCAGAAAGCTCCTAGAAGAGCTTTCTGCATGACTTTCACCCTGCATTAAGCAGCCACCTGCCTAAAAGTATCTAAATTATTATCTACTAGAATTCCGGTTAAGAGAGGTTATACTGTATTAATACATGAATTGTCGACACATCGTATCTATATTACTCCTACAGGAACCGTCTGATCAGGGTATGCTATGTAAAACCTCTCTTAACCGGCAGTTAAATTTAGTATGAATATCGGTCTTGGAGACAGGTGGCAGCTTAATGCAGGGTGAAAGTCATGCAGAAAGCTCCTAGAGGAGCTTTCTGCATGACTTTCACCATGCATTAAGCAGCCACCTGCCTAAAAGTATCTAAATTATTATCTACTAGAATTCCGGTTAAGAGAGGTTATACTGTATTAATACATGAATTGTCGACACATCGTATCTATATTACTCCTACAGGAACCGTCTGATCAGGGTATGCTATGTTTGCTAATGACATTTGAAAGATATATGTCTTTGGTGTCTAAAATGGCAACAATGTTCCTCCTGCCATATTTCATTATAACCACTTTATCCATGAATATTCAGTAGATATTGAAACTTTGAATAAAGGTAGAACTGGGAATGGGTTAAAGGTTAATGTCACCATATAAGAAAATATTTACTTGGAAATTACCGATAATTGGTACAATTATGAAACAGTTCTTGAACACGTCATCCCTTCAGATAATTGGGATTAGGTATGTTGACTCAGTACTCTGTCAACCTTCAGTCAAAATCCCTTTTTATAAAATAGGATGAATTCTGTAAATATTTGTTAGGATTACGACAATCCTGAACGGCTGAGATAATATGCTGTGTAAATACAGCGTGAAATTAATTATTATTTCATTATAGTGATTCAACAAAAGGACTTCGTCACCATTTATTTGACGTATTTAGAAATGTTCAACACAGGTATATACGTCACGAAATAGAAGAAATCCTATGACTGTCCTTTAACCAGCTCTAATACAAAAGAAGGAATAAAACAGTTACTCGTATTACTACAGAAAAGTTAAAACTATATGTTCTACCACGTTGATGTTAACGTGATCACGTGACAGTCATGGGGCATTGTCTAACATGCATATCCTGTTTATTCCAAGCCAAGAAATGCTCAACATAACATAAGATCTTATATTCGTTTAGTTTAACACTTTCGCTTTACACCAAATGTATTTCAATACGGTGGCTAAATTTCAGTGTGATGTGGAATAGCTTAAACTAATTCCCTACTAGACTATATTTAGACAAATTCTCAGTGAATAAATCTACCGAAAAGGAACATTAACTAAAGAAAAGAACCAAAAATAGAATTGTTTATTTTTGAAACCATTATGACAAAAAGAACAGCTTGCTCATATGGAGATAATGCTCTATTTACCACAATGGTTTCAAAAATGACTTTTACAGAGACGCCGAGAGGCATCAGTAGAAGGGAATGGGTTAAGCTGACAGATAGTTATTGCTTTATGCAATGTCCCAGTTAACCCTTTTCCAGCTAACAGCAACTTAACTCGCATTTGCAAACAAACTAGGATCCAGATGAGACGCCGAGTCATTCGGCATCTCGTCAAGAGCCAAACTGTTTGACACTCGGTCAATAGTTTCTAAAAAGAGAATGATTCGATTCAGAAGTAGTCACACTTACACTAGATCCAAAGTTGAGAAGAATATATTTTGTTTTATAGCGGAGCAAGGCTTAAAACATCTTATTGCTATTATCATTAAACAATAATGACAAGCAATTCCTTATACCGCAAAACACATTGGCAGGTCCGTATTTAGTACATACGTACAATATACTAATTAAACGCTGGGCACTCGGACAACGGTTTCTCAAAAGCTTTGTTATACCACATTCGTAACAAATCCCATTCGTAACACGTGTTACGAATGTGATCACGTTCGTAAAACGTGTTACAAATGTGATCCGGAATCTAGCACATATGTAACACATTTTGAGACGAATGTGACCGATGCCGATTTTTGATGTGACATACAGTCTCATTTGTAACACGTCAAATTTCATACAGAAAAGGAGTGCATGTGCATCATCTCTCATGGCAAAAATAAAACATTGTTCAAATTTTAACAACAAACTAAATATTAACAAAATAAATGACTAAGGTTTTCTTTCCTAACTGTATTAAAAGTATATCATTACATTTGTACATGTAGTTGCTAATATATTTGGCATAGTGTATTAACTTCTCAATTAAAAGCAAATAAAGGAACTAAGGAGTAATAGTTATTCAATCATAAGCACACATCAACATCGTTGCCTAGGTACATGTGCACGTATATGACAAATTCTATGAAAAATGAAAACTCTTCAATATAGTTTAGGCAGGTATCCTAAAACGCATTACACGCATGTACATTATATCTTTAAAATGTGCTGTTAAGGTTGTGAAAGGTTGAGACATGACCCCCAAGGAAATATAGTTACATATACAATGACCATTACTATTTACAAATTGAACATTGTCATTTAGTAACTCAATCTGTAACATATGTGATTCTAATATCAACCCCCCATGTCGGACACTCACATTTGTAATACAGTTTACCTATTACGAATGTGATCACATTCGTAACATATATGTTACAAATGTGATCCGTTACAAAAGTGGTCTAACGAAAGCTTGAACGTAACCGAAGTAAATGAATTTTGCAGCATATCAAGACCCCGTTTTACCATACATGTACTTATAGCAAGTCCTAATGTGCGACAATCCTGACTATTTACATCAGAGCTAGCAGATAAAGGTGCGTACTCAACTACTAAAAGCGTCAATTCTCCACCAAAACCCTATGTTGTGACTACTCTTTAGAAGCCTCTCTTGGTCACAAAATGCGGTTTGGTGGAGAGATAAAGAAGTTATTCTTGAAAATGTTTTATTTTGCTCATCTTATATGGATATATTATATGGCCATTACTATTCATATAGTCAAACTGATCACACGTTGTAAGATGCATATGACATAACTCATTATAAGTTGTAACATGCGACTATGGCAACTGATATTTCTGTCATCAAGAGCCTTAGGAGTTTAGCAGGTATTACTTCTTACTTATAAGATAAGGTTGAACATGATGTATATGAATCATTTATGTTTTGCGTGTGCATTCCCAGAGCGTTGAACAACATTCATATTATTCCGTTTAAGTTTAGTTTTAAATCAAATAAACTGAAATTAAAGGCAAATTTAATTAAATTCCAGTTTTCATTTAATTTACCAATGTCTCAATCGTTTTCAGGTTGCAAATTATAGCACCGGATGGAATTTAAATTCTGATTGCATCAGATGGATGCTGATTCATTTATTTCTGTTGAAATCTATTTGCAGGGGTGCAGGCACATAACAACAGTGTGATGTTTTCTTTTGTTCAAAATTGGACTTGATTTAGACAATTAAATGTTCTTGGAAATTCTCTAAGACACTTAATTGAATTTAATTCCAAAAATAAGAAAACAATACAGTAATACATATCTAATCCGAAGTAAAAAGAAATCGGAAACGTTTGAGACAGTTGACTGATTATTGTAGGATGAAAGCCATTCAGGAAGCTCTTAGGAGAATATTCTGTATGACATTCACCGTACATTAAGCAGTCACCAGTCTTAACCCTTCGCTTGCTATTCACGTCAATATACGTACCTATAAATAGTGAAGACCCAGATCAGGGTTTGAACTATTCACAAAACAATTGTGCAACTAGTGCACAATACAGCAGTGATTACACAGCGAAATACTGGTACACAGTGAAGATATATGTAATTATACAACAGGGCATGGGTAAAGAAGGAGAAAGGTTTTTTAAAATTCAGCAAGAGAAGGGTTAAAACCGATGATAATACTTAGGGCAGTGTTCAGATTGGAATAGATTTACTGTATGAGAAAAACAACAAATCTAATGCATTGGCCCTTTATGCACTAGCCTGCAAGTCTAAAGAAAAGGCGTTTGGATGTGAGTTCAAATGTTTTGCTTATTAGCATGCCCAATAAGAGTCGACCTATTATAGGACTAAGCTTCGATTCCCGTCCTGGAAATTTTAACTGTATTACCGTATCGTATACATGTAACCGTTTACTCCATGAATATTCATGTAAGAAATAATGAGATCATGAATATTTATCAGCTGAGTGTTTACAAAGACATATAACCAGATCTGTACTATTTTATAAGAGACCAATGCAGACCATGATTATACGGCGGTTCCTATAGACGCCGTCAGATCTGGGTATACAATGTCGTGAAAAGACATTTTTATCAAATGAATGATCTTACCGTTAAGCATATTTAACTGAAGCTGAAATATATATACATGTATGTAGTATAACATTAGTTCTTTTAGAAAGAACATACTATATGTTTGGTTTGGAACAATAATGATATGATGATAACAAAATGGCATCTTCTTTTATATATGTAGTTCTAACGTTAGTATTTCGTCCCTACTGGGCCCTTTTCAAAGAATAATATGGTTGTCAGTTGGGATGTCTATGGTTTTATATGCGTAAATATGTAGAGTATCCATAGGTATTTATTCTTT
This sequence comes from Azorinus chamasolen, assembly GCA_963576725.1. Lineage (NCBI taxonomy): Eukaryota > Metazoa > Mollusca > Bivalvia > Cardiida > Solecurtidae > Azorinus > Azorinus chamasolen. The sequence continues at coordinate 9,860,056 of OY755253.1, read as the reverse complement.
GAAAAAGGTCCCATTAGGATCGAACTATTATCGTTATAGTAAGTATAAACAATTTATCAACCTCCCTGAATTTTCCCTGTGTTTTCATATTATTCCTTTCGGAGCCAGAGAGATTTCATCTGTTAAGATTATCATCGGCTTCAGGTTTCAAAGTGGTGTTTTTTACCTTCTATACAACACTATAACCAATGTCGAACAGTTTGGATCAGACATGTTTGCAAAGATTAACCCTTTCCTCCATAAATGCGCCTTTCTGTGCCTCTGTAATAGACACTTTTTGAAACCATTGTGATAAATAAAGCATTTGCTTCATAGGAGCAAATGCTCTATTTATCACAATGGTTTCAAAACTACACGTTTCTACAAGTTTCCTTTTCTCTAGTAAATGCTCCTTTTCGGCAGATTTATTTAAAGAGGTAAAATTGGGGTCTAAAATAGAGTAAAAATTGACAGCACAAGAAAAGAATGATATAACGATTTTATAATCAGATGATTCTTGAAAACATACAACTGTATCTGTAAATCTCTTAATCTGCTGAATAATTAAAACGAGTTCCTTACTTTCTGAATATTAATTAAAATAATATTTATCAACTCTATCTCTGAATAAATTGTTTGTTTTATGACAAATAGTGCATAACCTGATGACAGGGTTCCCCCAGGGACCCTTTGTATCTAGATCTACACTATTTTCAAAGGTCTGATATACTCGATTCCCCCATATTAAAGGTTAAACCCAGTATTGTTTGCCAACTGCTCCGTCCACGTAAAAAATAAATCTAATTCAAACTTTTGACAAAATTGTCAAATATTTGTATAGACTGATACAGTTGTGTGCCGTGTGGGACTGCAAACAAATGCCACAGCACACAGTCAACGAGTTCAGCACGACGGAACATAGGAACTAGCGAGTCGAGACTAGCATCATATACAGTAAAACCTCTGTAAGCCGGAATTCTATTAGACACGAATTTAGATACTTTTAGGTAGGTGGCTGCTTAATGCAGAGTGAAAGCCATGCAAAAAGCTCCTAGAGGAGCTTTCTGCATGACTTTCACCCTGCATTAAGCTGCCACCTATCTCCAAAACCGATATTAATATCAAATGTAGCGTCCGTTTTAGAGAGGTTTTACTGTATAGACAGGGGGTAGTTAGCGACACGCACTGACGCACGTGTCTAACATCAATCTGACAGGGGCGTAGTTAGCGACACGCACTGACGCACGTGTCTAACATCAATCTGACAGGGGCGTAGTTAGCGACACGCACTGACGCACGTGTCTAACATCAATCTGACAGGTTGACACATTAGTACGGCTAATATGAACACAAATCGAAGGCTAAGTGGGTAGACTGATAAAGGTTCTGTCTTGTCATGTAAGCTATAAAACATTCCCTCATACTGACGTCTTTTGACGTCTCTGTAAAATCACCTTTTGAAACTACATTAACTTTTTATTGTCATAAATAGAGCGTTTGCTCCTATAGTAGCAACTGCACTATTTATCACAATGGTTTCAAACTACACAATTCTACATTTTCCAGGTCCCCTTTAGTTACGGCGCGTACAATACATTTGGAATCAGCTGTGCTAATGTTAGTGTTACAGAAGAGTAAACAAACTATCGCTAATTCGAACACTGAAAGTGTCGTTAATTCAAATTTTCTAGGCTACACTGTTTTTAAAATTTCTACAAAACAGAATTTTGCTTCGCTTTTGTATGTCCCAGCGCGAAGAATGTAACTTTCTTCAGAGGTCCAGATAAAATGTGTAAATTAAAAACATTTTCAAGAACAACTTTGTTTCTTTATCAAACCCTATCTTGTGACCGCACTTTAGAATCATCTCTTCAATTAAATCATCATTTCTACACAAAAATCCTACGTTGTGACCGCTCTTTAGAATAGTCTCTTTGAGAAGTATCTAACGAGTGGTCACTGCATAGGGTTTGGTGGAGAAATGATGATTTTAGTATTTGAATACGCACATTTATCAGTTGTACTGTTTCTTGTTTATATTATACGGATACATTTAACACCAGGCCAGTCTTATATCTAGCGAGTCGTAGGAAAACACTTTAGCCAAGCTAAATGCCACTTCGTCTTTGCAGTTGTCTTTTGTTTGCTTATGTTTCTGTTGTTGTTTGCATATGTTCCTTATTATTGTGTGCCTTTGTCTCTTGTAGTGGGTATTCTATTTCTACTACAGTAAAACCTCTCTATAACGGCCACTAAATTGAGTTAATTAGCTGGTATTTAGGGCAGGTGGCTGCTTAAAGCAAGGTGAAAGTAAAACAGAACGTTCCTACATGAGCGTTCTGTTTTACTTTCACCTTGCTTTAAGCAACCACCTGCCTTTAACACAAAATACTTGATCAAATTTAGTGGCCATTACAGAGAGGTATTACTATATTATTGTTTGCCATATGTCCCATGTTGTTTGCTTATAACCACTGTATTGTAACAGTGGGTGGTCCCCATTTTAGTATACAGCAAAATCCGTCTTAAGTGGCCATCAAAAAGTGGTCTATTTATGGGTCTGTTAGGCATGTGGTAGCTCTATGCAAGTCAAAAGTAATATGGAAATCTCCTATAGGAGCTTTTTGCATCACTTTTGTCCTGCATTAAGAAATGACCTGTTTTTAAGACTCATATGCTCAATAAATGAATTGCCACTTAATACAGGTTCTGTTGTATTTCTTTTGGTCACATTGCCCTTGCTTTGCTTTATTTATTGTCTTACACAATTACCGATCAGCGATTTAGAAACCAGAACAAAAATGTAACTAATACAAATGACAGGAAGTCCGTTTGAATTTCTATACTGCCTGACCCTTGTCCTTACAAACGCAACATGGCATGTAAGTGTACCCAGATCGTATCCAGATGAGATGCAGAGTAACTGGGTATCTCAAAAGTGCTCAGTCTGTTAGTCCTTCGGACAATATTTGTCTAAAAGTATTGAGCGAATCAGAGGTAAATGATGTTGGTTCTAGAACTGAGTTTGAACATAATACAGTTGCTAAGCATGAGAAGGGCTAACCTTTTAGTAATGTGTATGCATTGCATTATCTATATCACAACTCATTTAACCGGATTTTCTTTGAAGGCTCAAAAATCGATGCAAAGTTCTAAGAAATGAAAGGATATGTCGATAAAAGACACCATTAACATTATCGGTGTATAATTAAATATACGCGGTAGGGGGTAGATGTTGTCCCTTATCCGGCTATCCCCGATCTGACCCGCATTCGCAAACAGTTCGGATCCAGATGAGATGCCGAGTAACTCGATTCTTCATCAGGATCCAAGCTGTTTGAAGTTTGTTCAATAGTTTGTCAAACATTAATTGAATCGGAAGTAGTCAAAAACTGCACACGTTTCAAAATTTGAGCACACGTTTTTTTCTAACAACCGGTAACGTTTAATTTGTTAATAGTTCTACTGTTGAGGACAAAACTGTAACGGTTTTTACAATTAGATTTGTTCGAAGGTTAGAAACTGTGTGAATTGGTGTCTGCCCACGACCAACGCTATTCGACATACCTAACAACATTGCAAGAGAGTGTGAATATCGCATTTTATGGATGGAATTGTCGAGACCTTTATCGGATGACTTCTTTTACTAAAGTCTATTTAAAGTTAATGACCCTTCATGTAATGTTTTTGTCGTCTGCAGCAGTTATTGTTGTCTGCTGCAATTATTCTCGTCTGCTTTTGTACACGTTAACCTTGAGCACCCTACTGGAGACTCTGTAATAACTTTTGCAAACAGTCTGGATCCAGATGAGACGCCGAGTAACACAGCGTCTCTTCAGAATCCAAACTACTTGGCGGCACTCTGACACTGTTTTTAAAAAGCAATTGAAGAAATGTGTTCTTTTATAATGTGAGTAGACGTCAATATACGCAGACGACAATTGATCCGAGAGCAGAAGGTTACGCGCCATAGCCTAAAGTCCATTGACGTGCTTCTTGCATTAAGCCATTCCCTCCTACTGACGCCTTTTGACGTCTCTGTAAAGGTCATGTTTGAATCAATTGTGAAACATCGCAATGATTTCAATACTATAGAATTCTAAAAGTCCCCTTTTTAGTAAATTCTCCTTTTCAGTAGATTTTTTAAAAAAAAGTTGGGTCTTAACGTACTCTAGAATGGAATGGGTTAATGCTTTACTTCATGCATACGCCCGTGCAATAGATAGACCCATATTTCATGGTCTATTCCATTGACTTTTGAAATATAGATACAATATAGATCTAATTCTACAGTGCTTGCCAGGATTAAAAGTTCTGAACGTTCTATTGTTCATATGACACTATTAGATACAATGTCATTATCTTGTAGGAATATTTATGAGGTGAAAGGTCTACATGTATTAGTGAAAGATTGTAAGACGGTATATTTTAATTTTTAGTAATACACATATTTCATCAGCATCTGCTCTGTTTGCTTAGTGTATAATAAAGGTATTACTCTACAGCTCCTGTCACTGACATGGCAAAACATGACTCTGTCTGTGTGCTGCTATAGACAATTAGTCTAATTAATATTCATGACGTCATTATACCTTACATCAATATTCATGGAGGAAAAAGGTTAATAAATCATGTGGTCGTTTAGCGAGATTCTACTGCAATGAAACGCATACATGTACACTAGTATATATAGGGTATACGAGTAAGGGGTTTTGGCGGAAAACTATGTTTGGACCAAATTGTTAGCAACTTAGCAATGTTATATTAGTTTAGATATGTTTGTATTCGTATGGTCATAATATGCACACAAAAAAACCCCAAAACAAGTTTATTACATTTGTGCCAGTGGGTGTCTCACATAGGGGATATGGTTGAATAATACATTTCTTCACGAAGGTCTGAGAAATATCATCATTCAATCCTGAGAATACGTTATTATTGCCTTTGTAATTGAGGTGGATACAGATGGGACACCGGTAACCTTGACGCCTCATTGAACAGGGCTCAAGCCTTTCCTCCATAAATACGCCTTTCTACGCTTTCACTTCTTGAAACCATTGTGATAAATAGAGCATTTGCTCCTCAGGAACACATGCTCTGTTTACATGTATCACAATGGTTTCAAAACTACAAAATTCTAAAATGTTCTTTTCTCTACTTAATCCTCGTTTTCAGTAGATTTATTCAAAGAGGTTGGATCTAAAAATAGCCTATGAGGTAATGAGTTAAATAGTTAACTAGTCTGTAGTTCTTAACCCTTTCCCTGTTCTATGTGTATTACAATTTTCAATACCTATTGCAAACTCATGTACAAAATAGTTATAATGAAATATCGAAGGTGCAACATTGTAGCCATTTTAGAAACTAAAGAAACAGATCTATCAAAGACCACTAGCAAACAGAGCAGACCCTGATCAGACGGATCCTATAAAAGCCGTCTGAGCTGCGTCTACTCTGTATGCAAATGCATGAAAAGGAAAATGGATGAAAAGCTCTTCAATGAAGTATTAGGCATAGGAGAGGTTATCTAGTTAATCAGGCGTGATATGTCGGCTATCCCCGCACTGATTGCCTATTTATCATAACGAAGTCTCCTTAAATAGCCAGTATCCGTTGATCTGACTATACATTTAGTTGACCAGTCATTTCTGCAGCTGTCTGAGCAAGAAGAGAGAAGCCTTAGGGTTTGTGGGCAATACAAAATGACCCTTTATGCAAAAGACGCATTTTATCATTATGATGGACTCTGTCGTCTATAACTGTAGGTTTCATTAACACTTTCGCTGCCAAATGTTTTCGTCTGCTACAATTTTCCAGTTTTAATTTTCCTCATTTCTGTTTCAAGAAACAGTCACAGTAACAAACATTAAGGATCCTGATGAGACGCCGAGTTACTCGGCGTCTCATCTGGACCCAAACTGTTTGCATAGGTAATCACAGATGCGATATTGACAATTGTATAATTACATTTGAACAATTAAAGATTTGACCATGACATTCACTGCAGAATCATCCGATATATAATAATCTATGAGCAAAATATTCTATAAGCTTCTAAAGTAACTGTCTGATCTGGGTATACTATGTTTGTAAAGACGTGAAGAGGAATTTATATCAGAGTAAGTGTTAATAAGTATTGTGTATACTAACAGACCAGTTCAGAATATTTCAAATTGTCAAAATCATAATGAAACTGATTGTTTCCGTCACAATCCAGAGGATTGAATTCTTCGTTGATACATACGAGAAGACTTGATTATTGATATATAATAGAGACAAGACTGGTTAATTGATATATGATAGAAGCAATACTTGTTATTTGATATATAATAGAGGCAAGACTAGTTCATTGATATATAATAGAGGTTGATATATAATAGAGCTTAGACTTATTCATTGATATATAATAGAGGCATGACTGGTTCATTGATATTTAACAGAGGCAAACCTGGTTCATTGATATATAATAGAGGCAAGACCGGTTCATTGATATATAATTGAGGCATGCATGGTGCATTGATATATAACAGAGGTATGACTGGTTCATTGATGTATAATAGAGGCATGACTTATTCACCGATGCATAATAAAGGAATAATCTTGTTCACTGATATATAAATGTAATAATGACATGGCTTGTTCATTGATATATAAAAGAGGCATAACTGGTTCGTTGATGTATAATAAAGGCAATACTGGTTCAATGATGTTTAAAGGATTCCAGACATGTTCAATTGATGTGGAACAGAAGCATGACTAGCTCATTAATGTATTAAAGATTCAAGACTGGTTCACTGATGTATAATAGAGTCAAACCTGGTTCATGACAACAATACTATCTATTACAGTAGACCCTTTATAACCCCGTCATTTAAAATTGGTATCAATGTCGGGCTTTAGTGACAGCTTCAAGCAGAGTAAACACCACGCAGATCGTTCATTTAGGAGCTTTCTACACGAGGCTCACGCTGCATTAAGCATTCACCTGCTAAATATGGTCTGGGTTTTTTTTCATTACTAAACAAATGGTTTAGAATGGTCTTATATAACAGTTTGGTTTTTATGAACGAAAACATCCATAAACTTAAATAGCAAACAGCACGCACATACAGACGAACACACCCCAACGAAAGAGAGAGAGAGAGAGAGAGAGAGAGAGAGAGAGAGAGAGAGACAGACAGACAGACAGAGAGAGAGAGACAGACACAGAGAGACAGAGACATAGACAGAGAACAGAGAGGGACAGAGAGAGACAGAGAGATACAGACAGACAGACAGAAAGAGAGAGAGAGAGACAGACAGACAGAGAGAGACAGAAAGACAGAGACAGACAGAGAGACAGAGACAGAGAGATCCGTACTTGAACTAAATCGCACAGACAGTTCTGCATTTGAACCAAAACTTGTTTAAACTTGTATTAAAAACGTGTAAAACTCGTTTAAATTCTGACCAGACACTGGAGTACTTGACGAAAAAAAAGTCATCACGCCATTAGCATGCTAAAGGTTAAAGTTCCTCTCATTTGATTTGTAACGATACTGTTTCAGTTAGAAAAAATGAATCGAATTTAACTCTCACCCTTCTGTGAACAACAAATAATGTCTGCTCAAATGTTGATGTGAAATTTTACTACTTTCGATTGGAACAAGGTTTTGAGAAATAATTGACCGAATGTCAAACAGATTGGATCCTGACGTCACGCCGGGTGACTCTCCACCAATATGTTCTGCAAATGAGTGTCAGGTCTCGGATAGTTGGAGACAGGATAATCTGAACAGAGGTCAATCTTCGGAGCGATACACGTGGTTTTAAATTGGCATCCGTGATGAACAGTTCAACCATTGCCCCGCTCTACCGGACCTAAATAGCATTCGCAAACAGCTTGGATCCAGATGAGACGCCGAGTAACTCGGCGTCTCATCTGGATCCAAGCTGTTTGACACTCGGTCACTAATTTCTCAAAAGCTAAATCGAGTTAGACTTAATCAAAATTGCGCCTGATCCAAGTTTAAGCAGACATTGCTTTTTTACAAGAGGGATAAGAATGAATAGCTGAAATCTTTATTAACTCCGAGAAAGAAAACAAAGTTCTGGATAAAATGCAATAAGGTTTGACTGTGTGTGGAAGTAATCATTTGAAAATTGGCGCAAACTATTGCAACTTTGCATAAAGCACAGAGGGGGATGATTCGAAGGCATGAAGCGAAATAATAACCCTATATTCCGCGAATATTCATGTAAGAAATAATGACATCATGAATATTGATTAGATTAATTTTTATAAAAGCACATAGACACAGGAAGGTTTGATCATGGCAGAAAGTGTAGAATCGTATATATATTATATCATAAGCAAACAGAGCAGACCTTGATCAGACGGCTCCTATAGGAGCCGTCTGATTTGGGTCTACTCTGTTTGCAATGGCGTAGAAAGGCGTGTGTATGGGGTAAAGGGTTTATCAAGGAATATAATCCCTTTAACTGATAAACACGCCTTTCCATGCCTTGCAAACAGGACAGACCAAGATAAAACGACTTATCCAGATGCAGTCTTATCAGAGTCTGCTATATTTGCTTATGAAATGATACCAGATATAACTCTATAGATTTTGACATGGCCAAAATATCCCATGTACATATATTATTATAATAGTTCAGCAAATAAAGTTCGAAGCTGTTATTATTTCTAACATGAATATTCACCAGGTTACGGGTTAAGGAATATGTCCTTGGTAAAACACACGTACTTCTCGTTATAATATTTAATACAACAGAGAAAATTATAACTTTCAGATCAATGATAGATGTTCACGAACCTAATTTCTGCAAACGTCAAAATACAAACATAATTTCTATAATATTGACAGAATATTGTGGAATGCTGAAAATATACAACACTGAAACCTTATCACGCTACCGTAACTCGTATCTCGCTATCTTAACTAGTACATGTATCTCGCTACCTTAATCCTTCGATTGCTATTCACGTCAATACACCTACCTGTAAATAGGGAAGACCCAGATGAGACAGCTCCTGCAGGAGCTGTCTCATCAGGGTCTGCACTATTTACAAGTTGATTGTGCAACCAGTGCACCCCATAGCAGTGATTGCACAGCGAAATACGTGTACACAGTGAAGATATATGTAATTATACAACAGGGCATAGGTACATGTAAAGAAGGAGAAATGTATTTTAAAATTCAGCAAGAGAAGGGTTAATCCTTTCCCTCCTTCTGGCGCATATTGAAGCCTCTGTAAAAGTCATTTTTAAGAACTCATTGTGATAAATAAAGCATGTTCTCCATAGGAGCAAATGCTTTATTTATCACATTGATTTAAAATCTATATAATTTTATTTTTCCCCTTTTTCTAGTAAATGTTCCTTTTCCAGTAGCTTTACTCAACGAGGTTGGGTCTAAAGGGAATGGGTTAACCCTCACCCCGCTATCAGCGACTTGTCTCGCATTTACAAACAACTTGAATCAACATGAGACGTAGCGTAACTCGGTGTATCATCAGGATTCACACGATTTGATACTCGGTCAATAGTTTAGAAAAAGCTTGTCCAATTAGGATGCAGCATATCAAACTTTGAGCTGACATTATATTTTCTAAGCGGGGTAAGGGTTAATTTGCACACATTGTAGGTGCACATTACAATATAACTAAACTACAGTAAACCCCCTCTGAACCGGACGTTCAAATTAGCATCAGAACCTGTCTATCAGACAGATGGCAGCTTAATGCAGGTTGAAAGTCATGCAAAAAGCTCCTTTGGGAGATTTCTGCATGACTTTTACCTCTACAGTAAGCAGCCACTTTCGTAAAAAATCTGGTTCAGAGGGTTTTTACTGTACATAAATACAACAGGACCTCTCCATAGCAACCATTTCATAAATAAATTTAAAAACAGCTGGTGGTTTATTGCAGAGCATTGGTGATGCAGAAAATCGAGTTTTCTGCATAACTTTTATCCTGCATTTAGTTACCATCTGCAGTTAATACTTAAAAATAGAACTATTTTTGGTGGTCAGGGTAAGTAGATTATATTGTGTATAACAAACTCCTCGAAAATTACCATTATATGGGTGAAACACGCGGATGAAAAGAATGTGGTAGTTTAATGCAGGATGAACGTAATGCAAAAGCTACTAATTCCTGCATTATGCTACGTCCTGCGTTTAAGAGCCATACTTAGATGGTGGTCGTATAATTATAGGTGGTCGTTGTAGACATATTGTACTGTATTTATGCTTATCTTATATCCAATCTTGTCTAATATCACAACAACTTGCTAAATTGAAAATGTACTTACCTATTTGTCCATGAGGAGAATGCAAAGAACAGAAAACAAATATAAGATTAGATTATGAAAGTCTGTCTAAAATAAAAATGCATTATTTTTTATTATATTTTTAACAGATCAAATGTTTATGGTGTTATATAGTCCATACACAAAACATATCACAAACAAACTGTTAACCAATCAAACGTAGAAATAATTATGATCACCTTATAGAGAAAACACTGTACTACATAAGTATTCGTTTATTATTGAGTGTTACCAAACGGGTTGACTACGTCTCGTGCTATTTTGGTAGAAAATCAATAGCAAATGATCACGAATGTAACATTCTGTTTATTACATGACACAAAATAAGAAACAGAAGAAACACATGTGCGTTGTCGCGGTTATATCCGTCTTGTTTATGTCTGTGTTTAAGCAATGTCATGTAATGCATCGAAATATATCCATAATTCAGAATATCAACCAATTTTTATCTTTCTATAATAGTAGGTGATAATTTCTCCAAAATTTAGATAAATGTTTCGAAAATATAATTCTAGTGTTAATGTCACATTTTTATTGGACAACTTTTATCCGGATTTATTTGATTTTTTCGAAACGCTTCTTTTTCCAGTGTAAAACTACTGATTAAAAACATAACCACTAAGTATATAATTATATTACCCGCCGTAGGAAAACCGACTTCGTGTATTAGGTTTAGCAAATTGTGTAGAACCAAGTAGACCGTTGGGTTCAACACCCAACGACTGATTAGGTTCTACACTGTTTGTCACACAAGACAGCAACCCATAATGGGTTGATTGGGTTCTTCACAGTATGTCAGCAACTCAGAATGGGCGGCTGATCTTGTTCTACACTGTTTTATCAAACCAGCCAATGACTCAGAAAAGACGTATGATCTAATTCTACACTGTTTGTTATACAAGTCAGCAACTCAGAATGTGCGACTGATCAAAGTCTACACTGTATGTCATACTCAGCAACTCAGAAAAGGCTGCCAGTCTCAGTGCTCCTACATGTATAGGTGGCTGCTTAAAACAATGTGAAAGACAACCAGAACGCTCCTATAGGAGCGTTCTGTTTCACTTTCACCTTGCTTTAAGCAACCACCTGCCCTATATACCAATTAATTAGCACAATATAGTGGTAGTTATAGAGAGGTCTTACTGTAGTGTATTTGTTGATTTTCGTATATACAGTAAAACCTCTTTATAACGGCCACTAAATTACATCAAGTAGTTTGTGTTAAAGGCAGGTGGCTGCCTAAAGCAAGGTGAAAGTAAAACAGAACGTTCCTATTTAATTAATTAATTAACTAATTAACAAACAAAATTTAGTGGCTGTTATAGAGAGGTTTTATTGTACTTATAATTATTGTTTTACACATATCTTACTGCTCAACTTTGGATCTGGGAGAGTTTTGACTTGTTCAATTCAAACATACTCTTTAAAAACTGCTAACCGAGTGTTAAACAGCTTGGATCCTGATGAGGCGCCGAGTGACTTAACGTCTAATCTGGATCCAATCTGTTTGCAAATGCAAGTCAGGTCCCAGTACGCAGGATAAAGATTACAGTATTCTAGAAAGTTGTCTTGATTTAGAATCTGGGAGAAGACTCGCATATAAATCATTATAAGAAAAGCATAGTCATTAACACTTTCAGTGCGGGGAACGAGTCAGTGATGTCAATTGCAAACACCGTAGACCCAGATGAGAGGGTTCCTAGAGGAACCCTCTCATCTGGGTCTGCACTGTTTGTCATATTACGCTTAAAAATCCCTAAATATTCACGGTTAACTAATCCTGTTAGAAATTTGGAATAATCCATTTCAATATTCAGTATTGAAAGGGTTAGGGAAATATGTTTTGTAAACGTTTCAAAGCCATCACTGTCAAATTATACAAGTGAACGAATTAGCGCTTAAATACACTTGTCTGAATTAAAGTATAATAGACGCAATCATGTTCGAACATTATTTCAGTTTATATAGGGAAACTCCCTCACATTTATTTACGCAAACACATTAAATCCTGTCTACAGCGGCCTACAAGACTAATTCAAATAGGAGTGTTTAAATCTTGTTGAATATTCGTGTAGGAAATTATGACATCATGAATATATATCATCCGACTTTTCATAATGGAGTATGTACATATGAACTTTTGCTATTGGTAGAAACTATAGGGATGGGTCTATTATGAGTTCTTAAGCAAACAGAGCATACTCTTACTAGACGGCTCCGAATAACCGACTGATCTGGTCTACTCTGTTTGCAAAAGCGTGAAAAGGCGTTTGTATTAGGGAAAGTGTTAAGACAGCAGGTTGCATAGTGCAGGAGGAAAGTAATGCAGAAATCCCCTGAAGGAGCTTCTGCATTACTCTCATCCTGCATTAAGCAACCACCTGCTCTTGCATAGCCCCATTTATATTGAGCATGTGGTCGCTACAGGAAGATTCTAGTAATGTTTTACATGTGCCAAGAACTTAATTGACATTATCAGTAGTGAGAACTCTGTTGTACACAACTCTTGGTACGCTGCAGGATACATGTATAATAACCCCTTTCCCTGCTCTATGTTTATTACAAATTTTAATACCTACTGAATATTCATGGACAAAACAGTTACATATGTATAATGAAATATGGAAAGTGGGACATTGTAGCCATTTTTTAGAAACTATAGAAACATATCTATCAAATTTCATTAACAAACAGAGCAGACCAAGATCAGCCTGATCGTAAAACACGCTTACATTGTATATGAGGGGAAGGATTAAGTCACAGTTAACAGTAAACACGTAGCTATTTGATCCTCTAGCATTTTGCAGTAGAGAGACAGTAGAATCAGATTATATAATTCCATACATGAAAAGGCAAAGGCGTCAAAATGGTCAAATAATTGACATTCGGGATGAATGAAATAATCTACAACAGAACACAGTCATAAATATAGTTTATACATAAACGAATTAATGGTTTTCACTGCTATTACATGTATGTGATTTGAAGCGTATATTTACAGAACTCCAGATAAGATGCGTAAATTAAAATATTTTCAAGTGTAACTTCTTTATTTCTTCATCAAACCCTATGTTGAGACCACTCTTTAGAATCGTCTCAAAGAGACGATTCTAAAGAGTGGTCACAACATAGGGTTTGGTGGGGAAAATGACGAGTTTAGTATTTGAGTACACATCGTTATCTGTGGCTCGGTATATAACTGTTATGTGCTATTACGCGTATATAACAATGTCACATGTTAGCTAGTTGTAAGACGATAAGTAACAGTAACATTCATCCCTGTAAAGCCGACATAATTTACCAGATCGTATAGACTGATTTTTAAAGAGACAGTCCCCACCCCTACAATAAACGTATATTTTCAATAACACCATAAAACGTGGTATTTGTTATCATCAACTAGTATTATGAACAGAGCTGCAGATAAGATGCGTATATGAAAACATTTTTAAGAATAAGTTCTGTATTTCTCCACCAAACCCTATGTTGTGACCACTCTTTAGAATCGTCTCGATTCTAAAGAGTGGTCACAACATAGGGTTTGATGGAGAAATGAGGATTTTAGTATTTGAGTTTGCACCGTTATCTGTAGCTCTGATTAAGATGATTTGTCAATTTGACCATAAAATCATATCGAAACTGCCAGTGTGAAATAAAGTTAACATTGACGAATAACATCGGGTCTTCGATATATCAAATACATGAAAGTTTTGTCTTCTTGAAAGCTTATTCAATTTGTTTTCAAGCGATATACTTTTTTTAAGCATGTAAACACATGGTCTGTGTAATTTTGAGGCATTTTTAAAACGCGTTGCAAGTAGGGACTATCATTTAAGTTGTAAATAGTATCATTTGTACCTTACAATTTAAGGAATGAATATGGAGGTCTGTACAATGTTATATCAAGTTGTTGCTTAATCCTTCTCGGGAAATGCACAACTTGAACCACATTTGCAAACAGCTTGGATCCTGATGAGACGCCGAGTTACTCGGCGTCTCATTAGGATCCAAGCTGTTTGTCATTTAGGCACTCATTTCTTAATTTTTTTAACGAATCGGAGGTAAGAGAAAAATACAATATACCCGGTACATGTATCTATGTATGAGCAGGGCACTATTTATCCGAAGGGAATATGCAGAACGAAAAAAGTGCAGAACGTTCTGAAGGGAGAGTTCTGAAAGACTTTCGTTTTGCATTAAGCTTCTGTCTATTTGTAAATGCAACTAAAATTAGACATGCCTTGAGTGGTCGGCGTAGACAGGTTGCTGTGTGTGCTTTCGTAGTTAACTATTTCATGCATTTGCAAACATAGTAGACCCAGATCAGCCGGCTCCTATAGGAGCCGTCTGATCAGGGACTCCACTGTTTGCTTATGATGTAATATAGATATGATTCTACAGTTTCAGCCTGAGCCAAAACATCCTGTGTATATATGCAATTATCAAAATTAATCTAATAAATATTCGTCATTTTTTCTCAACTGAATACTAAATAGGGAAAGAGTTAACGAAATTGGAGTCTTGCATTGATAGACGAAGCATGTGAAACAATTAACCTTTTGCGACACACTAGTCAGAATTCTCCAGATTCAATTTGTCCTCCAGAACAAACACTTAATGAGCGTCAAGAACAGTCGACTGTTGCTGAAATGTTTATGCTTTGAGCTGACCTTGAAGAACTGGATACCTCCAGGAAAATTAACTGGAACTAATAGTCTTGTCGTAAAATGGTGAATACATCCCTATAACGCTCATATTGTGTCAAGACTCTAAATGTCAAGAAAGGATATGTGTAACTCTTAACCAATTTCCTTCATGTAAATGTTTCTTCACGCCACTGCAAGCAAAACAATCCAGATCAGACGGTTCCTGAAAGAGTCGTCTGATCAGGATCTACTCTGTTTTCTTATGGAATTATATAGATCTGACCCTATAGATATTGTGTAAGCAATAGTTCCCTAAAACATTTTAAATCATAAAATAAAGTCCATAAACTTTTAACAAATTCATGAATTCAAATTAATGAGGGAAATGGTCAACGTTTAGACAGATACGAGTTACACTTAGCGTGCAGAATTGAAGGTAGAGAACTAGTTATACCGTTTGATATGACAATTGTAGAGAGATGCTTGCTGTAGCCATTGTAGTGAGATGTTACTGTTTGGATGGATCGTGATAGAGAGATGTTACTGTTTTGGTAGGCCATTTTAGAGTGACGTTACTGTTTGAATGGACCATTACAGAGAGATGTTACTGTTTGGATGGACCATTGCAGAGAGATGTTACTGTTTTGATGGACCATTGTAGAGAGATGATACTGTTTGACTTGACCATTGTAGAGAGATTGTATTGTTTGGATGGACCATTGTAGAGAGATGTTACTGTTTGGATGGATCATTGTAGAGAGATGAAACTGTTTGACTTGACCATTGTGGAGAGACATTACTGTTTTGGTTGACCATTGTAGAGAGATGTTACTGTTTGGATGGACCATTATAGAGAGACGTTACTATTTGGATGGACCATTGTTGAGAGATGATACTGTTTGGATGGACCATTGTTGAGAGATGGTACTGTTTGGATGGACCATTGTAGAGATATGTTACTGTTTGGTTGGACCATTATAGAGAGATGTTACTGTTAGGGTTGACCATTGTAGAGAGATGTTACTGTTTGGATGGGCCATTATAGAGAGACGTTTCTGTTTGTGTGGACCATTGTAGAGAGACGTTACTGTTTGTGTTGACCATTGTAGAGAGATGTTAATATTTGGATGGACCATTATAGAGAGATGATACTGTTTGGATGGACCATGGTACAGAGATGATACTGTTTGGATGGACCATTGTAGAGAGATGTTATTGTTTGTATTGACAATTGTAGAGAGGTTTTATAGTCTCAGGTGGACATTGTAGAAATGCATTACTGTTTTGGATGACCACTGTATAGAGAGGTTTCACTGTTTTGATTTTAATGCAACAGAACTGTTTGTCAAAATAAATAAGTTCTATGAAGTTAGTCGGACACTATTTGGGAAACCTGTACAGACAGTTGATAGCGCATATATATCCCCTGGTGAGTTCTGTTTTCCATATTATCGGGTTAACCCTTTCCATGCTAAATTTTCAAAATTGAATGTTCCATCAGTGTTAAAAAATAAAGTCCATCCAGTATAAAATGGTATAAGTTGCGATATGATTTTGAACGACAAACAGTGCAGACCCAGATCAGAGGGCTCCCCTAGGAGCCCTCTGATCTGGGTATACACGGTTTGCAAATATCAATACACTAGTATCCCGTTTTCAAAAGGTCTACATGTCAGATAATGGTTTTAGAGTTTACGGTATGTGTGCTCTATTTTGGCATAATGCTTTTTTCAAATCCTATTATATATGAAAATGGTACGATAACACATACAACATGGGATGATACGATTGGAGATGCAGATACAGTAAAACCTCGCTAAGACGAACTTTTATAATTATGACAGTATCGTTATCGGTTTATAAATACAGATGGACACTTAATGCTGGATGTTATGCAGAATGCATTCTTGGAGCTTTCTGCGTGACTCCCACGCTGCATTAAACCGCTACCGCCGCAAAACTCGTTTTTACCATAAAATCCAAAAAGCGATGTTTTGCTGTATTCTTTTTTTTCATTTTTTAGTTTTCAGTTTCACATTCAATTCAGCTTCACTTATAAGAACCACTTATTGAATGTGTAGCATTCGTCCTGGATTAACCTTTTCTTTATACGTCTTTTTCAACTTGCAAACAGATAAGACACAGACCGACGGCTCCTATAGGATGCGTCCGTTCAGAGTCTGGTACATTGTATGTTTGTTTGTGACATGATATAGATCTGATTTTATCTTTTTGTCAAAGAAGTTTTTCTTCAAAATTTACATCATGAAAATCCAGCTATTAAATAGTCATGATGCCATTATTTCTTACACATGTAATCATATCCAACAGGGAAAGGGTTAAGCTAACACCCCTCTATGTTACCCCAATTCTCCATATAACTCTTTACTGGTGCAATAGCATATATTAATTACAGTAAAACCTCTCTATAACGACCACTGAATTGTGTTAATTATTTGGTATTTAGGGCAGGTGGCCGCTTAAAGCAAGGTGAAAATAAAAAAGAACGCTCCTATAGGAGCGTTCTGTTTTACTTTCACATTGCTTTAAGCAGCCACCTGCCTTAAACAAAAAATACTTGATGTAATTTAGTGGCCGTAGTACAGAGGTTTTACTGTAGCCCTATATAATATACTGACAGACGTACAGGAGAGACTTTGGCCACGTTTGTAATTATTCAATCAGATCTATACATTTCCATCAGCAAACAGAGCATACCCTGAACAGACGGCTCCTACATGAGCTGTCTGATCTGGGTCTACTATGTTTGCAAAAGCCTGAAAAAGCGTACACGTATATATGGACTAAATGGTCAATCTCCCACATGCCTTTATAAACATGTGCTTTTATTCAGTTTATTTATTAAGCGGTTGCTGTACACATGTTATATTGTATCAAATGTATTAATTGAATAAAAAAAACACATTCCATGAAGGGTATTTGATAAAACATTTAGATGTCTCGTATAGCTCTTATTTCGAAATTTTGAAAAATCTGAGCCTTGTTTGTAGTACAAAACAGATTTTCTACATATTTGTGCATTTAAGACTACATAAACCAAACAAGCAAGGACACACATTGTTATTCTAAACACAATGCATCGCGCAGACTATTGAATTACGTGAGCCATGCAGGGACATCATATCATATTGTACTACAGTAAAACCTCTCTTAACCGGAATTCTAGAAGAGAAGAATTAATATATTTTAGGCAGGTGACTGCTTAATGCAGGGTGAAAGTCATGCAGAAAGCTCCTCTAGGAGCTTTCTGCGTGACTTCCACCCTGCATTAAACTGTCACGTGTCCCCAAGACCGATATCTATACTAAATTTAACTTCCGGTATTACTGTATCATAGTCTTGACAAAGACCAATACTGTTCTGAGTTGTAATTCTATCTAACCCTTTTACCGTGGAAAACGGACCACTATATGTCCATTGCAAACAGTGTAGATCCAGATTAGAGGGCTCCTAGAGGAAGCCTTTCATTGGGATATGTCCTGTTGTTCTTGTAACCCTTTTTCTTTAAAACTTATCTGAATATTCACGGTAATCTGTACCTGTTTGTTTGGAGTTTTGAACACATCTGCAGAGCTACAGATAAAGGTGCGTACCCAAATACTAGAGCTACAGATAAAGGTGCGTACCCAAATACTAGAGCTACAGATAAAGGTGCGTACCCAAATACTAGAGCTACAGATAAAGGTGCGTACCCAAATACTAGAGCTACAGATAAAGGTGCGTACCCAAATACTAGAGCTACAGATAAAGGTGCGTACCCAAATACTAGAGCTACAGATAAAGGTGCGTACCCAAATACTAGAGCTACAGATAAAGGTGCGTACCCAAATACTAGAGCTACAGATAAAGGTGCGTACCCAAATACTAGAGCTACAGATAAAGGTGCGTACCCAAATACTAGAGCTACAGATAAAGGTGCGTACCCAAATACTAGAGCTACAGATAAAGGTGCGTACCCAAATACTAGAGCTACAGATAAAGGTGTGTACCCAAATACTAGAGCTACAGATAAAGGTGCGTACCCAAATACTAGAGCTACAGATAAAGGTGCGTACCCAAATACTAGAGCTACAGATAAAGGTGGGTACCCAAATACTAGAGCTACAGATAAAGGTGCATACCCAAATACTAGAGCTACAAATAAAGGTGCGTACCCAAATACTAGAGCTACAGATAAAGGTGCGTACCCAAATACTAGAGCTACAGATAAAGGTGCGTACCCAAATACTAGAGCTACAGATAAAGGTGCGTACCCAAATACTAGAGCTACAGATAAAGGTGTGTACCCAAATACTAGAGCTACAGATAAAGGTGTGTACCCAAATACTAGAGCTACAGATAAAGGTGCATACCCAAATACTAGAGCTACAGATAAAGGTGTGTACCCAAATACTAGAGCTACAGATAAAGGTACGTACCCAAATACTAGAGCTACAGATAAAGGTGTGTACCCAAATACTAGAGCTACAGATAAAGGTGTGTACCCAAATACTAGAGCTACAGATAAAGGTGCATACCCAAATACTAGAGCTACAGATAAAGGTGCGTACCCAAATACTAGAGCTACAGATAAAGGTACGTACCCAAATACTAGAGCTACAAATAAAGGTACGTACCCAAATACTAGAGCTACAGATAAAGGTGCGTACCCAAATACTAGAGCTACAGATAAAGGTGCACACCCAAATACTAGAGCTACAGATAAAGGTGTGTACCCAAATACTAGAGCTACAGATAAAGGTGCGTACCCAAATACTAGAGCTACAGATAAAGGTGAGTACCCAAATACTAGAGCTACAGATAAAGGTGCGTACCCAAATACTAGAGCTACAGATAAAGGTGCATACCCAAATACTAGAGCTACAGATAAAGGTGCGTACCCAAATACTAGAGCTACAGATAAAGGTGCGTACCCAAATACTAGAGCTACAGATAAAGGTGCATACCCAAATACTAGAGCTACAGATAAAGGTGCGTACCCAAATACTAGAGCTACAGATAAAGGTACGTACCCAAATACTAGAGCTACAGATAAAGGTGCATACCCAAATACTAGAGCTACAGATAAAGGTGCGTACCCAAATACTAGAGCTACAGATAAAGGTGCATACCCAAATACTAGAGCTACAGATAAAGGTGCATACCCAAATACTAGAGCTACAGATAAAGGTGCGTACCCAAATACTAGAGCTACAAATAAAGGTGCGTACCCAAATACTAGAGCTACAGATAAAGGTGCGTACCCAAATACTAGAGCTACAGATAAAGGTACGTACCCAAATACTAGAGCTACAGATAAAGGTGGGTACCCAAATACTAGAGCTACAGATAAAGGTGCGTACCCAAATACTAGAGCTACAGATAAAGGTGTGTACCCAAATACTAGAGCTACAGATAAAGGTGCGTACCCAAATACTAGAGCTACAGATAAAGGTGTGTACCCAAATACTAGAGCTACAGATAAAGGTGCGTACCCAAATACTAGAGCTACAGATAAAGGTGCATACCCAAATACTAGAGCTACAGATAAAGGTGCATACCCAAATACTAGAGCTACAGATAAAGGTGCGTACCCAAATACTAGAGCTACAGATAAAGGTGTGTACCCAAATACTAGAGCTACAAATAAAGGTGCACACCCAAATACTAGAGCTACAGATAAAGGTGGGTACCCAAATACTAGAGCTACAGATAAAGGTGTGTACCTAAATACTAGAGCTACAGATAAAGGTGCGTACCCAAATACTAGAGCTACAGATAAAGGTGCGTACCCAAATACTAGAGCTACAGATAAAGGTGCGTACCCAAATACTAGAGCTACAGATAAAGGTGCGTACCCAAATACTAGAGCTACAGATAAAGGTGCGTACCCAAATACTAGAGCTACAGATAAAGGTGCATACCCAAATACTAGAGCTACAGATAAAGGTGCGTACCCAAATACTAGAGCTACAAATAAAGGTGCATACCCAAATACTAGAGCTACAGATAAAGGTGTGTACCCAAATACTAAAATGATAAAATCGTCATTTCTCCATCAAACCCTATACTGTAACCACTCATTAGAATTGTCTCGAAGAGACGATTCTAAAGAGTGGTCATAGTATAAGGTTTGGTGGAGAAATAAAGGAATTATTCTTGAAAATGGTTTAATTTACGCATCTTATATGGAGCTCTGGATCAATTCAGTAAGAATCCAGCACTGAAAGGCTTAGAGTTTAGAGCAAGAACTATGCATACCTGAGGTTCGAAACGAAAATCCCCTAATACAATTACAAAGTACTCTTATTCAATCAATTGAAAACACCAACAAAAGTTGCACTTCGTGAAAAATTGCTATTTAAACAACATTTCCAAAGTTTGCTTAATGCTTTGCCTGGGTGGAATTCAATCCAATTAAACAATGACATGCTTTGCAAATATTTGTTCAGATTATTACATTTTTGTTCAGCCGAAGCAGCATATATTGTAAATAAGCCAGGGAGTCAAGAATCTGTAATTACTCGTTGCCTGGTAACGAAAGATTCGAATATTTCTTATTAGCCTTGTACCTTTGTGAAGACATTAATTTCCTGTTTGCTCATATTTGGATCTGGTGCAATTTTGACTACTTTTGATTTGAACATGATATTGAGTGAGTGAGTTGGGTTTTACGTCCGACCAACAGTATTTCAGTTATTTGCAGACGGCACACGCATGAGACAAGTTATAGTGCTGCCTCACTGGAATACCCCTGCCGCAGGTACATGGCAAGGGCACCCGACGCAGTCACATTATCCTGACACCGGGCCGACGAGTCCTAGAACTACACCTTTAATGTCGAGCATAGAGAAGTGAGCTACTAGTACCAACTTTTAACGACTTTTGGTCTGTCGCGGCCGGGAATCGAACCCACGATCTTCAGGATTCAGACCTATATATTATTCCACAAGAAAACGGGTGTACTGGAATTTGCAAGCAGTGTAGGCCCACTAATGGAGTTCTCTGGTCGGAATATGCTCTTTTGTCATTTATAGTCCTCTAGGAAAGATCCCCTATTCGTACTGAATTGGCTCTTTCATGAACACATTACCCCCTAGTGACGCAT
>OY755253.1:9220489-9232989 GCA_963576725.1 Azorinus chamasolen | reverse complement strand
ACTAAACTACATAAAATCGGCGCCAAAGGCTTAACAAAACTAGACCAGCTCTGGTCTAAGTCAAGTTCTACTATATCACAGTCGGATATCCCTGTTGGCTAAACTTCTTATGAGAAAATATGACTCGGAACACGGCAGCACCAGAGAGCCTCTACCTGCTGTACGTGGGATTCTCACGAGCAGTTTGGACTCGACTTTGTCTGAAAATCGGTGTGAAAGTGTTTCCTAAGCGTCAGAATTAACTACCAGCAACAGTGGTGATTCCTTACTATGTCTGTCTGTTAAGAAAATAACTGTGGAGGTGAGTCGGACTGAGTTTCACACGTCCACATCAACACCACGGACGTTTCCCAACAGGAGAACGTTTGATGCTGGCAAGTACCATAAAGACTATCCATGGTTGTACTACAATGGTTATGTCTGTCGGGTACATGTCCAGTCTTTTGTGCATGTTTCAGAACAATCCATAAACTGATAAATCTAAAGTGCATCAGCACAGCAGCAGTTGAGAGGGTGTTTAATGCCATGAACACTTTGTGTTCTCCTAAAAGGAGCACACTTATGCAAACCAAACTGCCTTCCCTCATAATGATTAACTTGGAGGGACCACAAGAACTTTTTGAAGGGTATCTAGAGAAGACGTGTAATATTAAATTTTTTAGACATTTTATATGCACAAATTATACAGTTGTTTGGAAAATATTTTACAAATTAACGCAGTGTTAATTTTAGAAATGAAAGTCATGAGTCCTTGGGACTCATATCTTTCAAAACTATGAGTCCCACTGAAAATCTTTGAGTCCCAGTTCATTTCCTTGTAAAAACAACACAAAATTAATTAAGCAAGTTCTTTTGTCATTTTTAATCATTTAACATATACACCATACCTATTAACTGATTATGATACACCATTTCTTTTAACTGAATTTTATGGATCTGTCAAATTCTGAAATTTAATCAATGTAGGTCATAGAGCCTCCGCTCGTTCTTCAATTTTCAGTATTTGACAGCTTCATCAAAGTCAATGCTGCCTTTTTGCAGCTTTACCACCATTAATTTGTGCTGGGTCTCCACAGACAACCTACTCATTATAAAGTCTTAAAAAAGATACACAACTGCCTTGTCGGGCACAGAAAACATTTTTTGGTCAGGAAGATCATATTTTTTTTTAACACAGATGCCTGTACGCAGGGTTGGTGTTTTGGTAATTCAGAGTGTTGTGTGCTGAAAATTGGTGTTCCTGGCAGCTTTTACAAGCGAACATTTCACGTTGCAATTATCACATACCTCGCAATACATGAACTGCTTGTCGGTGTCATATCTTAGCCACGAATATGTTTTCAACAATTTGTGTAGGAATCGTCGATCTTTTCTTGTAGTCGAAGCATTCTCAGTACTGTCAGAGTAAGTACTAGAAGCGGGGACAGCGTCATTATAATTATTATTGTCTAATGTACCAAAGGTTAGCCTAGCTTGTCTCAAATCATCGAGTTTGACAATTTATTTCGGAGGCATATTCGTGTTCTTCGCAGACGAAGCAAGCCGTCATCCGGGCCATTATGCAAGTAAATGAGTATAACGACGATTTTCATTGGATAAATATGACTTTATCGGCCAATCAGAACGCAGCTTCGGTAAACAGGAAATTAGTTACAATATCGGTCGGTGGTTATCATGAATTTTACAATGTCGTAAATTTGACTCGCGTTTTTCGGGAATGGGTCCCGGCGGACGCATATCATTCAGAATAATGAGTCCCCAGCGATTCGAATGAGTATAGGACGCAGGACGCAGAGCTAAAATTAACACTGATTAACGGTTTGTCGATAACTTTTTTTCCCAATAAGTCCAATTGTATGATGTGAAAATTCCCAATTTCACAAGGTACTCTTTTCCCAAAATGGTCAGAAAAAGGGCTGCCATTTCGGCCCTGGTCGTTTCGGCCTTGGTCATTTAGACCACATTTTAAAATTTGCATTCAGAGTATAAATGGCAATTGCGATATGATTGAACATACTACACATAATTGAATCCCAATAAGTACATCTATATATATAGGTTGTTGTTAGATGTTAACCTTTAGCCTGCTGATGAATGATTATTCCTGCAAACACTTTGGATCCAGATGGCATGTTTGACACACTAATACCATGTTTTGAGACAGATCGAATATTGCATTTGAAAACATAATAGACATCAGGTTACTCTTGTATGGAATATATTTTTATCAATTGAATAACTGCACTCTAATAATAATTGAATGTGAGTTTCTACTGCCATGCAACAGTCAAACTCTATGGTTATCATTAATGTCAATTGTGAAAGATTCATTTTGACAGCTGACGTGCTGACATGCATGTACAGCAGTCTGCAAGATGTAACATGCACATGAGAACAAACCTTTCATGGGACCTCCTATCAAAATAATTGTTTTCAGCATCATTGTCGCTTCGTTCTGGAATAATACGGTTAATTCTGGTTTGTTCAACTTCTCGGGTACACTGGAAATCAGACAATTTCGAGAAGAGTTGTTGTCGTCGTGTACATAAAACAGGAAGTAGTTGCTGGTTCTTAATTCTTCTGCGCTATATTTACGGTACTACGAATACCGAAAACCAGTTATCACGGTGTTCCGTGTCGGTTACACGTATGTAACTTTTACACTTTCCGCTAATGGACTCATAATGTTCGCGTTTTGCCTTGCACTCTTATCAATATCTCTGTTTAACCATTTCCCTGTTCAATACAGTGAAATACGGAAGGTAGAATATTGTAGCAATTTTAGAAAGTTAAGAAACATATCTTTCCATTAGCAAACAGAGCAGACCCTGATCAGACGAATCCTTTAGGAACCGTCTGATCTGGGTCTATTCGGTTTGCAAATGCGAGAAAACAAGTTTATATGAAGACATGGGCTAACATTAAAAAAAAATACGACTTCATGAATAATAATCAAGCAATATTAGAAACAAGAGATTTTTGCCACAGTAGACTGTATAGAATCTGATTCATGCATATCACATTCATATAAGAAGCGCAGGGGCTGACTAGATACCTCAACTGCTAGTTGTTAAATCCTAGCCTACCCTGTTTGCATAAAGTAAAGGCACTACATGTTCGAAAAAACTGTCTAACTAATATCGATATCAGTTGAAAGGGTGCTGTGCTAAACATGACATGACCAAGTATTTACGCGACAATTTATTTTGTCGTAACCATTTACCAGATGAATATTCATGTAAGAAATAATGAGCATTAATTAGCGGAATTGTTATACAGCAATATTAATAATAAAAAAACCAACAAAACCTTTGTGACTGTGACAGAAACTGTATAATCAGGTCTATTTTATTTTTTTAGCAAACAGAGCAGATCCTGACTAGGCGCGTCTCCTAGAAGTGCATTCTGATCTGGGTTTACTTTTTTGCAATGGAAGTAAAGAACGTTTATATGAGGGAAAGGGTTAAGTAATAATATTCCTCCATTCAATGTTACAACTGTTTGGAGAAGCTGATTTACCAATTAACCTTTTTCTAAGTATACCATGATCTCCCAGGGAAAACAGATGCCACGTCATGCATATTATACAGTAAAACCTCCCTATAACGGTCACTAAATTGTTTTAATTAGTTTGTATTTACGGCAGGTGGCTGCTTAAAGCAATGTGAAAGTAAAACAGGACGCTGCTATACTACCGCTCAGAGCTCCTATAGGAGCGTTCTGTTTTACTTTCACCTTGTTTTAAGCAGCCACTTGCCTTTAACAAAAAACTTGATGTAATTTAGTGGCCACTATAAAGAGGTTTACTGTACATGTAGCTAAGCTTATAAACTACATGAAATCTTCTTACCACAGTACAATATATTTAAAGTGATTACCTAGTGAAATTACACAAGTTTCGCCATAGCAAGTGGCTGCTTAATGTAGAATTAATGAATTACAGTAATTAAGCCCCATTCAGCATTTAGCTGTCACCCGCCTTAGCCCTTTTCTTCATATATGGACGTCTTTTCATGTCTTTGCAGACAGAACAGGCCAATATCAGACGGCTCCTATAGGAACCGTCTGATCAGGGTCTTCGCTGTTTGCTTATAGATTATAATAGACCCAACTCTATGGTTTCTTACAATACCAAACAAAACCCCTTGTACATATATTGTCCTCCAATTTGACCTGAGACTCGATTAAGTTTCGGCGTGTTTATCGGGATTGTTCGTAATACTCTGTGACAAAACATAGCAAAAGAAAAGTCGGTAATAATAATGGAGAACATTATTATACAACCAGACTATACAGTAAATATTCTGCTGATTCCAACCAAGGACCTTGATGTGATTATGTTCCCGAAGTGATATATCTAGGTATATCAACTGACCAATTACTGACGACTTTTGTATACATGTTTAATGCGAATAAGTGTGAAGGTGATATATAGGCCCACGGGACCGGGTGGAGTTTATACTTTTGATTTGGTACACATTTGCATCTGTAAATCACATGTTATTATAATAAACAACTTTCTATTCTATTCTATATTCATGTTCCATGAGAATTGTATTCTTATAGCGCATTCCTATACCTTCGGAAATTTACCCGAAGATTACCGACGATAATACACGGAATATGCATGAGTTTCAGATCAAATTGGGAGGGTAATACCACTATAAATTCAGTTAATGAATCTTCACGAGGTCATATCTTACATGAATATTCAACAGAGAAAGGTTAACGAAGAACAATTATCACAGTCTGATTACACTGACTATATATGTAATGTATTGATCTTTTAACCCTTTCACCGCCTATGTCGCAAAAAATGCACAACGACAAATAGTGCAGTCCCAGATCAGACGCCACCTTTTCGAGGAGACGTCTGGTAAGGGACTTCACTTTTTGTCCCAAACTCTATAATAGCTTTGCTTATTTCGTTTGAAATTTGCATTCATTTACAATTGAACTTCGATAACTCGAACGTCAAGGGACCATACAAATTAGATCGAGATAACAGCAGTTCGAGTTATCCGATTTCTGATCTGAACAATTTCTCGAGTTCACAGCTTAATACAGATTTCTCGAGTCCACAGCTTAATACAGGTCTAAAGTAATGCTGAAAGCTCCTGTAGGAGCTTTCAGCATTACTTTAGACCTGTAGTAAGCTGCAACATGTGTTTCTAGATATCTGTAGCGATACAGTTTAGAGTAGTTCTGTATTGTAAGTTTTAGAAGGGCTAAACTTTTTGTACGAGTTATCCCAAAGTTCGAGTTATCCGAATTCGAGATATCGAAGTTCAACTGTATCTCATTTCCTTATTTTACCGAATGATTTAACAAAATTGGTTTGCAGACGACAATTAGAAATTTGGCGCCAAAATGGTTAAAGTTAAAATTCCCTAATCCTTTACCTGATAGAGGCGCAAAATGCTGACCAAGACCAGACAGGGTATGTCTGATCTGGGTATACTCTGTTTTCTTATGAAATAATATAAATCTGATTTTACAGTTTCTGCCATGGTCAATTATTCCCCAATTCACAGGCCATTATAAAAATCGCAACAGTAATCGCAACATTTCGGTCTTAAAATTTGCGAACAGTTTCATAAGTAGCATATCAAAGCTTGATTTTGGTTATTTAATAAAGCAGTTAATTCCGAATTGTCAGACTCATGTCCCATACAAAGGAGACTCATGTCCCATACAAAGGAGACCTTCATTTTAATTTCAGACATAAAACATGAATGACACATGTTATTTAACCCATTCCCTCATATTGACACCTAGCTCTTGACGCCCATGTAGAAGCCACTTTTTGAAATAATTGTGATAAATACATGTAGAGCATTTGCTCATATGGAGCAAATGCTCTATTTATCACAAAGGTTTCGAAATTGCACAATTCTAAGATTTTCATTTCCCCCCAAGTGAATGCTCCTTTTCAGAAGATTTAGCCAAAGAGGTTAGATCTAAAATAATCTATTGGTTAGCGAAATAGTTAAGAAAAAATCACTGACAGCGGACATGGGCGAGAAAATACGGAGTTAGAGTGTTGTTTAGCACTATGTTGTATACAATTACTTAAGGCGTCACATCTTGCCTAATGTTTTTGATGAACTTGAGTTTTGGTCTAACAGCACAGCTAATATGTTTTCGGTGTTAAGCATACAATGAACAGTTCTATGTGCACGATACACGTGACGTGTATGGTATAGTGTATGGCATGTTCGTATTCACGAGCGCTATTCATCTGCTGTGAATCGGCGCTTGTGGAGAGTTCTTTTATGTTCAACATCTCTTGGCACTATGTGACCTTTTCAGTGGCACAGTTCTTAAACTCCAACTAGAGTAAAACCTCTCTACAACGGCCACTAAATTACATCAAGTATTTTGTGTAAAAGGCAGATGGCTGCTCAAAGCAAGGTGACAGTAAAACAGAACGCTACTATATGAGCGTTCTGTTTTACTTTCACCTTACTTTAAGCAGCCACCTGTCCTAAATACCAACTAATTAACACAATTTAGTGGTCGTTATAGAGAGGTTTTACTGTATCCTATAAGTCTATAATCATAGTGTTACAGTAGGCTACCTTAGACACAGCCCAACTGACACAAAAGTCTTTGCAAGTTAAGGCGTTTTGCGACGTCATCTGTATATCACATTCTTGCGTAAGTTGTGAAGTCACATCTTGTCTTTTGTTCTCGATGAGTTTGGTTGATATTTGATTTTACGGCACTGCTAATATGATGTCTGTGTGGAACAGACAAGGAACAATTAGTTCTATGAAGGTCGTGTGTGTATGTTTGAGCGAGCATTTCATTTGTGATGTGTTTTTTTTTCTTTTTTTGTTGTGATTTTTGGTGTGGCTGTGCACTTTCGTGTTTCATTTCCAATTTCTATTTTCCTAAACAGGACTATTTATTCATATTAGCTATTGTTAGCTAATTAGTGAATTAAAAATAGTTTCGTTATATTCTAGTTTGTTTTACTTTATTTTATAATGATTTTTACTGTATATTAGCCCCCTTTAATCGATGTAATATCTGGCTATCGTATACTATACAATAAAATAGATCTACCTCTAAAACGGAATGTTTTAGGCAGACTGTTGCTTAATGCAGGATGAAAGCCATGCAGAAAGCTCCCAAAGGAGCTTTCTGCATGACTTTCAATCTGCATTAAGCTGCCATTTGTCTGTAAGACCAGTAATGATACTGATTTTAATTATAACTGCTTCTATATATATTAGGAATCGACAGTTTAAAAGCGCCAAAATAAAATAAAAAAAGTATATATATAGATCTAATAGCTACTGGAAGTTTTAGTCGCAAAATAAGAACTGTGGGACATTCAATTCTGAATGTAATCTAACCTCCCTGACTTACAACTAGATGACAAAAAAAATCGATTTACCCTTTCAATGCGGGACACGAATGTCCCAGCATTTGCAAACAATGTAGACCCAGACCATAGGAGCACTCTGATCAGAATCTACACTGTTTGTTATTCAAATGCATCTAGTAAACAATACCAGTTTATACTAAATGGAGTGTATGGTTAAACAGTGATGGACAGTTATAATTTGAATTTTTACCAGTCGAAAGGTTGACGAGTATATTACTATAGGCGTGGCTTCAGTCGATGACATGTTTATTCAACGAGATATGTTCGATCCCACCTAACACTATTAACCCTTAATTTGTAGGAACTGAGTATATTACAGTAGAACCTGTCTTAAGCGACCTTATATTGACTGGACACAGGAACCTTAAAAAGCAGGCGGTTGCTTAATACAGGTCAAAAGAAATGCAAAACGCTCATATATGAGCGTTTTGCATTACTTTTGACCTGTATTAAGCTACCACCTGCCTTACAATCCCATTATTTGACAAACTTTTGATGGTCGCTTAAGACAGGTTTTATTGTAGACTGTTGCAAGCAATGTAGATCCAGATCAAATGGCTCTCGAGGGAGTTCTGTGATCAGGGTCTGCACTGTTTGTCATTAAAAGTATGTTCTATAGATATAAATATTGACAAAATTATTTATTCAATTAACCCTTTCGCTGCCAAACTCTGTCGTCTGCTAACTTTGTCGTCTGCTACAAATGTTCATTCTTTTGATTTTCTTCATTTTTGTTTCAAAAACATAGTAACAGAAACAAACAGTTTGGATCCCGATGAGACGCCGAGTTACTCGGCGTCTCATATGGATCCAAACTGTTTGCATAGGTAATCACAGACCCGGCATTGGCAGCGAAAGTGTTAATATTCAGAAAAGAGAGAAGCCGGTTTTAATAATTCAGTAGATTAAGAATAAATCGAATATTTTCAAAGAAACTTTAACCCATTTACATCCACGATCCCATATAAATGAAATATAGGCAAAACAGTGTAGACCCAGATCAGACGCAGGAGCCGTCTGATGAGAAACTGCAATATTTTCTATATTAATTTATGTCCCACGTCTACACCAATATATAGTATTTTGCAGAAATTCTTCACATCGCAAAAACAACCATGTCGCAATTTAAATCAATTTGAACGACTTTGCCTTATATAAAAGGGAGTAAATGTTAACCTTTTATCCAATGAATATACATGTAAGAAAAGACAAGGTGTATATTAATTTCCTGAAATCTGTTTTTACCGCGGCACAAACTGTATTACCACGGCACATGAACCGTCTGATCTGGGTCTACTCATTTTGCAAAGGCCTTAAAAGCCATATCAATGAGGTATAGGGTAAAAAGGAAGAATGCAAATTTGATTAAATTGTAATAGTTCGTGTCGCTTAAAGAAACAGGAAGAAATGTGGCACACTCCGAATGAAGTCATATATCTCGCGTAATGTTTCACTCTTCTAAAAGAGGAATAAAGAATCACGAAACAATCCAAACGAAAGTCATATATCTTGTGGAATCTCGCGACAGATTGTTGAGCGACTGCATGCTCCCATAGAGCCAGTTTTTCGACGAACGGTTATTTGCAATTTGGCATTATTTCATTAATATCATTTGGGGATGTCAAGAAAACACAGCAGCTAAACAAACCCCTTAATTACTAAGCTACATCGTATACCGAGACCCTTAACTCCGTTTTAACCCCTGTTCACGGAGTTTATGGCAAGGACCCCAAAAATGACATGAAAATTAGGGGTTAGGGACCAGGAGTTATGGTTATTGGAGAAATCTAATACTGATAAACGAAGGTGGGTGGGGTGAGGGGCAGGTGATTGCTGTCCACCAATTGAATTGTGGGGAAAGATTGATTGGATCTTCCAAAAGGAAAACAGGTTTGCATTTATTTGCCATATGATGTAACTTCCGGTCTGCATACAACTTCGAAGCTAAGAGCTTGCGCCTCCGCCGTACTCTGCATTCGTAAGCAATCTGTTTCGTCCCTTGTATCTTTTGATGAATTGAAAATGAAATAAAAAGAAAAATATCAAAGAAAAAGACATTTAACTACCAACGTTTTCAATCTTAACGATGATTATTTGAAACAGAGAGTGGTGTATTGTCTTCAACAATTTATCGACGATTCTGACAAAAAATCAATGTAAATGTACACGATTACTTTCGTTAGCTCATTCCCTCTAGACTGGTTTTTAGTTCCAACCTCTTTGAATAAATCTACCGAAAAGGAACATTTACTAGAGAAAAGGAAATGTTATAATTGTGCAGTTTTGAAACCATTGTGATAAATAGAGCATTTGCTCATAATGAGCAAATGCTCTCTTTATCACAATGGTTTCAAAGAATGCTCTTACAGAGACGCCAAAGGGCAGCAGTCGTGGGGAATGGGTTAAGGACGGAATTCGACTTTCTTCTTTAGAGCATGTACCCCTTTCCTTGATAACATTTGAAAACATTTGTCAAGAAGGTTTATTTTCTTGGTTACACCATGTTAACGAATTGCCAAAATGTACTGTGCACTGCATTACCAGCATAACCCTTTGCGCAATGATTATTCATGTAAAAATTAATGGCATCATGCATCATGCATATTAAGTAGGTGGATGTTTACAATGAAATATAAACAAAGGATTGTTTAATTATAGTAGAGACTGTAGAATCATATCTATATTATTCCATAGGCAGCAAACGGAATGTATCCTGATCAGATGATTCCAACAGAGGAGCCTTCTGTTTGCAAGGGGTTTAACTCATTACTCCATAAATACGAATTGCTATACCATTTGCAAACAAAATAAGACTCAGATCCTATAGGAACCATTTGATCAGGGTCTGCTCTGTTTGCTCTGTTTGCTTATGATATGATATAGATATGATTCTACAGTTTCTGCCATGGCCTAAAATTCACGTGTCCATGTACTATTATAAAATTTAATCAAATTCAATGCCACCATGTCTTATAAGACTATTCACGGAGTAAATGGTTAACAGGCGTATACTGTAGAACCCCTCTAATGCGACCACTTAATAAATAAACATGCGTGTCTTTATAAGCAGGTGGTTGCTTAATGCAAGATAAAAGTAATGCAGAAAGCTCCTATAGGAGCTTTCTGCATTACTTTTGTCCTGCATTAAGCTACCACCTGTATATAGCACCCATAATTATACCTCTTTTAAGTTGTTGCATTAGCGGTGTTTTACTATGTATGGGAAAACGGGCTAATACAAATAGTGTTTTAAAAAGGTTGCCACACTTGAACGCAAGAATATCTTATTTGCAACTTGTCTTATGAAATCTGACACGTAAATATATTACTACATTTATATTCATGGACTGAATTCTTATACTTACATATTAACAAGGAAATCGTTGGCTGTGACGGAAACACCAGAATCAGATATATATTATGTCATAAGCAAACAGGACAGACCCTGATAAGAGAGTTCCTACGAAAATTGTCTGATCTGGGTCTACCAATTTGCAGTTGTCCCAATAGCTGTCTATATAAGGGAAATAATTAAGTTTTTGATGTCAGAATTGCGCCATTCTGATCCGGACAACAAACGCATTGCATCTTCCAAACAACACGAACATTTCGAATGTTGTGTTGTTTTTCTTTGCTGTTTGTTTAGGCTCTATTCTATATATTCTATATCTTAGTTTTTAAATACATGAATAAGTATACTGAATGCAACTTACTTGACATTAGTAGTTTCTGTCGTTTAATGTGTTAAATCTTTACCATCAAATCATACATATATTGTAATTTAAAAACCTCTCTATAACGACCCTAAATTACATCAAGTATTTTGTGTTAAAGGCATGTGACTGCTTAAAGCAAAGTGAAAGTCAAACAGAACGCTCCTATAGGACCGTTCTTTTTTTGCTTTCACCTTGCTTTAAGCAGTCACCTGTCCTAAATACCAACTAATTGACACAATTTAGTGGCCGTTATAGAGAGGTCTTACTGTATTCCAAATACAGAATATTAGCCCTTTCCTAACTAACCGCTACTCGTCTCGCATTTGTAAACAGTTTGGATCCAGATGAGAAACAGAGTAACTCATCAGGATCCAATCTATTTCGTCAATATTTTCTCAAAAGCTTAGTTGGATCGGTATTAATCATACTTGCACTAGATCCGTATTTAGGGTTTTCACATCGGGATAAGCGCTTATCTATCATAGTCTGTGATAGAGATTCAAACTTCAAAGAAAATACGACTATACAGTAAACCCCATCTAAAGCGACCACCTTATGAACAAAGATAGCTGTCTTTGAAAGCACGTGGTTACTTTAATGCAGAACTAACGTAATGCCGAAAACTGCCATTGGAGCATTCTGCATTATGGTCATCATGCATTAAGCTACCACCTCCCCTTAATAGCCAGAAACATATATCGTTATTTGGATGATCGAGTTAATTAGAGTGTGTTACTGTATTTTATATATGGCTAAAGAGAGTCACAAATATCAAAAGCAATGTATCATAGTTCCAAGACCAGTTGTTTCCTACCCGCGTCTTTTGTAACGTATTTACCCCTATTAGCCAGTAGCTTATAATTGGCAATGTTCTCGCGGTGCTTTATGATCACAACATGCTGATTTATACCCGAAAAGGCCAAGTAATTACCCCACCCATCACAAATTAGAGGGACACGGACTGTGCCACGAATATTTCATTAGCGTTACAGTAATTACTGGGTGGACAGTCTGGCCACGTGTCACTGATTTATAATTAAATGGTTTTAGATAAACATTAATGGTTACTCGTGTTTGCCAAAGGTCTTATTATCTGACCAAATCTAATATTGGCCCTTTTGTTATTCATTTTGATTTTGATACATCATTATTCTACTAATAAATGACGTCATGGGGTTCGAATTCGTTCTTCGAAGGGAGCGTCCGTTTTCTCTAGAATTAGGCGGGAGAAATATTGTACATACTCTATATGTATGCACTATTTAAGTGTTCGTATTTATCCTTTTATTCATAAATCTTCATGAAACAAAACATTGACACCTTAATACTAATTGGACGATTTTTAATAACGGAACTGATATGGATTTACTCTATTTGCAAAGGCGTTA